>VZTA01002781.1:361391-464950 GCA_013398855.1 Mohoua ochrocephala
CTGCGGGGCTGGGCTGCCCTGCGAGCAGAGGAGGCTCCCTCGCTCCGTCCTCCCTCAACTTCGCATCACTCCGGGCTGCCCCCGCTCCGCCCCACCGCATGCACCGGCGCTGCCGCTCGCCCCCGGGTCCGGGGAAAGGCTCGGGTGCCCTCCCGCCCCATGCACTGCCCCGCTGCCGGGACGGCGGGCAGCTCCCGGCACAGGGCAGGTCCCCTGTGCCCGCCTCTGGCGGGAGGGACCGGGGCCGCCTCCGCCAATCAGCCAGCCCTGGCACGGCTGCTTTTCGGTTCCAGCCCCGTGCCATGGGCAGGGACACCTTCCCCTGGACCAGGTTGCTCCAAGCCACGTCCGAGTGCTCGGCTAGTTAAGTGCCTGTTAAACAACGTAGTTATCCCGTCCTCTCTCACCTGGCAGGCTTTAAATACAAACGCTAAATCTCCAATTGGTTTTGTGTGTGTGGTTTGGGTGGGTGTGGATTTGGGGTTTTTTTTTCTCTTATTCGCTTATTATCTACTAATGATATATCAAAATATAATAAAACTGTAATCTCATAGCTGACAGACAGTAAAGTTCTTTGAGAGAACAAGATTTGCCCCTCACCTCTCACACACTCTAAAATCCAAACTTTCCCTGTTCCTTTTAACTTACAAGTTCGCTGGAGTTTTTGCAATGAGCTTTAAAGGACAAGGATTGTCAGATTATCTTTCTGATTTGAGAGATCAAGTTACTCCTTTAATAAAAGTGAAGGTTTAAGTTTCATCAGACAAAACCAAAAAGTTAATGAAATTGGAATGATAGGTTAATGAAATGGCATGATAAGAAAAATGAAAGAAAAACTTTGCTTTCATTCAAATTAATCCAATTTATCTGGGACATAAAATTTTTCTTTATATTTGTTATAGAGCTTTTTAAGAGCTCTTCTGTTTCTCACATATAGAACAAATCATTAAAGTTTCTCAAACCTCATGCCCCTTTTGATGTCCAGTTAACATTAAATCATGTGTTAGACTTTCATGGGTGGTACTGAAATCCTACAAGCTAATGGTGGCCCTGGGTGTAAGGTAAATATTGAACTCTGAAAATGAAGTTCTGAAGTTAAATGTCCCAAAACCAACTATATCCACTCTGTTGTGTTGAAAGGTTTAGTTACTTGTAGGCAAAATAAATTTCAATTTATATTAGGTACTAATTGAATAAATTCAGTTCCTCTGCATATCCAAATGACGTTCTCATTCCAGTGGCAACCAATTTAGTGAATCTGAAAGCAGCAGAACCATTCCTAAGGCATAACCATGGGCAGAAGTGTAGATTTTGCTCAGACCTCTCTGAGCTGTGCGGGGATCACCTGCAGGTTCATCAGGATTGCTTTGGTTTCTCGGGTAGCAGCTTTAATGAAGCTGTTCTTGCTGTGAAAGTGGCAATCGGTGCAGTTACCTGGGGAATTCTATTACAATTATTTACCAGACCTTGGTAAAAAAAATTAAAGGTTTCTACATGGAATGTTGTACTGAAAATGTTTCACAGTGGTGGTGGTACTTTGAATTTAATTACTGTGTGCTATTTAATACTAACTCAGGAGTGAATGTTACTTCTAAAAGCTTTTGTATTATTCCCCACACACTCTGCCTTTCCTGTCAGCACGTCAGATGTGCTTGATTTCATCATTGTTCTGCCTTCCCAGTTTCCTGTCTTGAGCAGACGAGAATAGGTCAGACACAATGTTTTATTGAAAATTAGTGTGTTCAAGAGTTAATGATTTTCTCATAAAACCCTACATTTATTGGAATGGCATCTTTCCTTGGTGCAAATTCTTCAGCTCTAGCTATATGTACATCATATTGTCCTGTCTTTGCCTGTTATGGTTACATGCTGTTGCAAAAGTGATTTTATTTCCAACTCCAGATGTGCATATAATTTTGTATTTCTTTCAAAGTAAATATAAGGTATTCATTGTTAGCTGAGCTATTATTATAATTCTAAGGTGTATAAGGTATACAGACAGGTACCGAAACAGGGATTTTTTTGTTCTCCAGTAAATTCCAGACCCTAACAAAGAAATTCTGTGTTGCAAAAATTTTGGAGTCTTGCAATTCGAAATTGTGATAAGGAAATCAGATTCAAATAGAATAATAAAAGTTCACAAAAGGCTATAAATATGAAGCATTCTTAATTTTTGTTAAAGTTTAACAGAGCTAATAATTGCTTCAGAAGTGGTTTTGAAGAACCTTCTACTGTAGTCCAAAGGGACACCTTCATATTATTTTTCAAGGGAGGAGTTTAATTAATTTGCTTTTAAGTCGAACAGTGATGTCATCAAAGTTATTTTTACTGGCTGAGGAACAAGAAACGCCTCCTGACGTGACACGTTTCTCTGAGGTTGTAGAGTGCCTTCATCCAACAGAAAGAACTTAGAACTTCATTCTGTTGGACGAAGGCAACTGTTCCCTGTTGTGTTTTCTTCCTGGTAGAGTTTTTATCATGCTCTTAAGAATCAAGAAATACTACACTGTTAATTCCAGATTTGTGATTCTGCAAATCTAATTAATTGAACTGGACAATATGTGCAAATTATATTGAAGATTATGTCCCTTGTGCTTTTCTACTGATTTGCACAGGTCTGCTGACCAAAGAGGAAGGAATTTCTCCAGTAAATAAATTTCTGGATCATGATGATTCAGATACAGTTCAGTAAGTGGTTTTTCCTCAGCCCCGATTTTTTTGGCTATACATGCACATACCTCCAGAGTTTTTACAGAGCAAAGTACAAGTATTACCTTCCTTGTAACTCAGATTCCAAGACAGTGTTAGCTGCTTTTGCTTCCTAATTGATATGCCGTCATAAGCAGCCAAACTAATTTATTTAAATAGGGTTTGTGGTTCTTCAGCCTTTCCAATGTGCCAGAAGGAATTAATCATCTGAATTGTATAGTACCGAATTTAACTGCAGTGTTACCAGACAGCAAGCACTTCTAGATCTGCTTGCCACGTCTTTGGAACTTTCTCACAGACCCCCATAAAAGCCAGAAAAATGTACAAATGAGTCTGCCTTTGCTGTAGGCAACAGAAGTGGCACTAACACACAAGTGAATTTTACCTGCATGGGTGAGTCCCAAAACTGTGCATCACAGGTATAAATGGTGGTTCCCAACAGAGAACTACAGCCTGATCACCCAATGCTTTGTGGCTCGAGTGAGCGTGAAATGATAATTTCTAGTTAACTGATGTATATCTGGGTGGCAGCAGACAGTTTTTCTCCTAGACGAGAAATCTGTGATGTGCCTGCAGTTGTTCTCTCAGCGCAGCCTGTGTGATTACAAAACATAATGTTCTATTTCCCGGGGCAAAAATTTTAACAAAGGAAGAAGGACTCTTTTATGGACAAATTTAGGTGAGACCTCATCTCTTATCATTCCTTGTCTGGCAGTTCTGTAACTTTCTGCGGAGGTTTGTTGACCACGGGGTCAGAACACTTTAATGTAGAAAAATGTTAAGACCATCAATCCCACTTCACTGAGCCTTGTTGTGAGGGACGTTCCGTGGTTAGAGAAGGCACAGGGAGGAGCGCTCAAAGTGTTTGAGGGGATCAAGCAGCTCTCTTATGAGGAGAGACTAAAGAAGGTGGAGCTCTTTTGTGTGGAAAGGGAATAGCTGAGAGAAGGTTCGGTCAAGATCTGCAAAACCATGAAGGGGGTAGAGATGACAGCTACACAGCTGCTATTCACCAGAAGCTGTGATTCAACAACAGGTGACAGTAACTGCAGCGAGCCCCAAAGCAGGTTAAAGAGATGAAAGGAAGCTCTTCATGAAAAGCAGCTGACCTTGATTTCCTTTATTACCCCGTAAAGTTAAAAAGGCAGGCTGGTTACGCAAGGTTAGTGAGGGAGTAAGCAGCTTTGTGGGTAAGAGTGCTATAAATCAGCTCTGAAGGTAGGGTTTGACCCTGTCACTGTACAAATACAATAAAGGAGCATTCTGAGTGAGTAATAAGGGAGTTGGTTATCAGAAGGGGTTATGCTGTCTTTCAAGGGTGTTTTCTTTTCCCACTGTTAGAAACTGAAGAGTGGCCTAAAGAATTTTGTTGACCCCTAGGATATTTCTGGTGTTGAGAACTCTAACCTAGAGAGCTGAGAAACTCATTAAGTTGGGGGTTTTTTGGTTAATTTTGTACTGCTTTAAGCAGAATTCTGTATGTGAAAATGTAGTCAGAAAAGTGAAAGACTCTCCTTGAGTGGTTTTCCTGTTAGTAAGTGGTGGTCACGTGTCTTTACAAAAGTTGGTTCTGGAAACTTAGGCTGTGTTTATCCCTGAGCATTTTGAAGTTCTAGGGTAATGTTGAAACACAAGTAGGCAGGAAGCGTTAGGTATGGTGTAGGTACTTGTTAGTTGAGTAGAGTTTTGTTTATGTTATCTATTTTGGTGACTTTTTGTTAGTTGGGTTTTCTCCTACACTTAATGGTCTTTCAGTGAAGTAGGTTCAAAACCTGTGCAACTCTCTGTGTCATTCCTGTGTTTTAATATTGTTCCTCTCCAATTTTTCAGTCGTTTCTTGAATTGTGTGGTAACATATTCCTCAACGTGCTTTTGAAAAGGAATGTGGAAATGATAAGATGAATGTTTCTCTTCACACTTTCATGAAAATTGTTTTAAATTCAATTTCATAAGATTAGTCATTAAGTTTGTAAAAAACCTGCATATGAAAACATTGCCTTTTTAGCTGCAGTTAAAAATGTTTGCACGTATAGTTTGCTATTTTATAGGTTTTTAGTGTCTTAGGCAAATAATGCTATGTACAGCTATCCTCATCCCTCTTCAGAGACAAGAGCTATGACTTAATCTCTTTAAACTTAAGGAAAACAGCATAAAGCAGGTATTGGTGGTAGTCTTTTTTCAGTTTAAAATACCAAAAGGTATTCAAAGTCTGTTACCTGGTGGAGGTTGCTTATTTAATTAATTCATTAGACAGGAAGAACTAATTAGAAAAGGCTACTACAATAGTTTTATTTTAGAAAGCAAAAAAAATCTAAAGCACAAAAGCTTGGTGTTAGTACTAATTTTATACCTAGCTCTTGCAAGAGGCTTTTTCAGACACCACTGACATTATGTACATATTTTAACAAGTACTGAGTTCAAAACCTGGCTGCAGAGAGAGTGAACCAATGCAACAAGATGCTTGATTGTGTTCTGGTTTTACACTTCCTTCTGAGTGGCTTCAGGAGGTACTGCTTAATTTTGCATTCACAGTTCTAACTTAATTTATCTGTGACAGTAAAATATGGGGTTGTTTTTTTTCTTGTGTAAGCAGAAAAGGTTAGTTAGTATGTCAGAAGTAAGATAATTAATACTGCCTGGATACTCTCCTAAAATGTGTTGCTGTTTGACTGAAAGGAAAAAAAGAGCAGTAAAACAAACAAATGTATTGCTCCAGCACATTGTATTGTATTTGGTTCTTGCATAATGTCTCATTGATAAAAGAGCTCTTGCCACACCTATTGAGAAAGCACCAAAGCTCTGTGCATCTTGTTTGTTCTCCTTAGCCCACCTGAGAAGCAACAGCAGTGAACAGAGTGTGTAGCACCTCAAAAGGGTTTCAAGGAAATAGTTAAATGAGCTGAGATCTAGTTGGTTATTCCATACTGACACAAGTGATAGGGGTGTGGTATGGTGTGTGCATGTTTGGTTTTCAGTTTTATAAATTATTATGAGTCCTTATAGCCTTGGCTGTGGAGTGGTAAAAGCTTGACAAAACAGTAGTTATGAACCTCCTTTAAACGAAGCTCTTCATTTCCTCTGTGTCTCATGCTCATGGCTCCTTTTCTCTTTTTCCTTCTTTTTTTTTTTTTCTTTTCCTCCTCCTGTTGTCAAGCCCTCTTGGTCTTGGTGTGTTGAACTCTTTATAGCACAAGATGACACTAAGCAGTAGTCTGAAAACATTGGTTAAATANAAAGATGCTATAGCAAAAAAGCAATAGTCTGAAAACATTGGTTAAATAGTATTAAGAGTCAGCCAAAAAGAAATCATGTCCGTCCTTCATTAGATGCCTTGTTTCCTCGGGTGGTGCTAGGCTCTGCTTGGTTAGCTAATCATGGCTATAACCTGTTCTACCATTTCCATTTGTCAGGAAACTACTCTGGTTTTAAGACGGATGTGATGGGTCTGTAAAGGACATTGTAGGACTGAGTTCCTGCAGTATTTAGTAGTCCCAGCCCAGGAGGTCCTTTTCAATCCTGAATTGCTGATCAGGTATTTATAAGAAGTGAGAGATTAAAAACCAGAACAGGGCTCTCCAGCCTTCTTCTTGGGATGTTTGCAAGGGGTGCAGGAGAAGAGATCCTGAGTTTAAGCTCCAGTGCCAGGTGATTAATAAAAATATATTTCTATACAAAGCTAGGAGGGGTAGGGGACAGTGACTTCTAGCAACTGACAGGAAGCTAAGTAATCCAACAGCGTGGTGAATCCAGTCTTCTCTGGAAATCAAATAATGCTATGATAATAATAAACTCTGCTGTGAGTCCAGAGAGGGGGGAGAATATGGTGTTCCAAGTGCCACAAGCATATCTCAGCTGTGCAGTGCTTTGGGAGGCCAGGAACTTCTAGTACTGGACTTACTGTGCAGCTGTGGGCCCTCACCAGCAGTGCTGGTTCATGTTGTTGGAACTCTGCTGTTGGGTGTGATGGGGAAGCACGCCAAAGTCACTCCATGTACCTACCACATGCCAAGAAATTGTTTCCCAATGTTTGGGTGGCCATCACCACATCCTCATGCCAGATCTTCCAAACGAGTTCCTCACTTGCATCTCTGTGTGTTTCATTTTGCAAGCATTATGGTGTACTCTGAGAATGTCATACTGAAATTGCTGCCATCCGCTGCTTCCAATATCAGAGGACCTCTTTGTGCTTCAGATGGAGGAGCAGGCTTCCCAGGAAGCTGTTCCATTTTTCTCTTCAGTCTTTACAGTAATAGACTTTCGTCTTTATGCATTCCTGTCTGCCTTATGAGCTATTTTCCCTTGTCTGTGCTTTTAAGCAGCCCTGGTAATAAAAGCATTCTGTCACGCTGTCTTTTGAATGCTGCAGAAGCCTTTTTTCCTTAGGTGTCACTTCTTCTGCTCGGATCTAAGAAATGTATCCGTACTCTGCAATTCCACCTTCTGTTTGAGACCACAGCCTTTTGCAACTGAAGCTGTGTCTTGATTTTATAACTACACCTTTTAGAATATCTGCTGGGGTCATTTTACATTGTCCCTTTTGTGGCTTTACCATTTCCTGCTGGTTTATCTGTTTTTAAAGAGTGTGTCCAGTACCGTTTCCTACAATGTCAAGATTTTCCTTGTTGTTGTTTCAACTATTTTGTGCTGTCCTTGTGCTTAAGGCAACCAGAAAGCTTGGAGGGCTGAAAGTGTAGAATGAATCATTAAGGGCAGGCAATCTGCTTTGGAAGAGAGAACAAATTGAAAGTCATTTTCTCTCCAAACTGCTCTCATTAATTTAGTTTTCAGTGTAGGCTTTCTTCTTTCCTTTTATTTGGAAGATGAACTAAATATCAAGAGATGGATGGGAAAGAGACTTCTAAGAATGTCAGGAACCCATTTCCATTTCTCTCAAAACTAGGGAAAAGAATAGTCTTAACAAATTAGAGCTCCCACAAGCTAAAAAGAAATTTTTAATTATAAGTGCAGATATTGGAAATCTATTGGTGTGCCATGTCACACCCCTGATGCCATACTTGTTTCTTTCAAGTCAAAGGTCTGAAATGAGTCATTATATGTATATTTGTCCAAGTTCTTCATGAGTTTCTTACGTACTGACTTTTGAACTTTGCATGCATTTAGCAATTTTGATGTAATTCTGAATAATGTAACGCATTAAATAGAGCAAGGGAAATATTTTTAAACAAGTAGCGAGTTTGTACAGAATATCAGCAATGTGATTTATACGAACTCCAGGAAGTTGGTTTTAAACAATTGCAGAAAAAACCCGACTAATATTTTATATTATTGAAAATCTGTTCTCTCCTTTTCAAATAAGCATTTTGTCTGCTTTTATTTTCCAGGAACCTTTCCTTCTTTTCTGCTCCTGGAGGGGAAATTTGCCTTGCATTAATTCTCTCTTTATTTTCTTTGCATAGTCTTTTCATTAATACACTCTCAGATAGCTGTGTGGATATGGAGCTCACTAGCCTGGATCCTGTATCTATGGATATCTACGGAACCCCATCTGTGCTTATGATCCACCATGTGAACCAAAATGGGATGGGAATAACATAATTGCAGACAGATGTGTTGGCCCGATCTTGTGACGTCGGGGAGAGCAGATGCTGTTTCTCAGCACAGAAATCTTCCATCTCTCTGCAGCCCGGTGTTGATATCATCACATAATGATGTGTTTCCTGTGTTTGTCTCCTCGTATCGATGATCTTCTGCTGCAGGATCTTGTCCTTTACTCAGCCCTCAGTGATTTAATGGAAGCTGTTATCTGTTGCTGAGTACATTGATACGAAAGCCCTCCTGGGAACATTGAATAATACACTGAATGTTTTGCTAAGGGAATCTGGGTCTTACTTCATATCAGGAGTGTGTTAAATATATGCAAGAGCATGAAAATGTTTGGAGCAGTGACCTGTTACACTTTGATTTGTCCCATTATCCTATTACTCTAGTTGTAATGACTGAATTGCAGCTGATCAAAGTGTATGTTTAGGGAAGAAAAAATCTGCCATTTCATGATTAACCTCTCCTCCTGCACGGTAGTTTTACCAGCAGTTTTGGAAGGTTGATTCTTTTATTGATAAGGCATGGCAAATCTTGATCAGTTCACAATTAATGTAATTTTTTTCCTTTTTTTTGGTCATGTAAGTTGTTGGGGTTTTTTTTAATATTTTCCTATACGTGATTATTAACTGAGACTTAGTAACTGATTATTGAGATTTTTGATTTTGCGTGCTGTGAATGGAGAAGTGCTCTAAAATCCATTACAGAACTGTCATATGTAGATTTGAATATTTGAGAGTCTTAATCAATCTTCCTTCTGTGGAAGAGGGGTCTGCTGCTTAATGTTGCACTTGTAGAAGTTTTGGAATACAGTTTTGGAGATTGTTACTGGCTACAGTTATTCCAGATACAGACATCCTTGAGCATGGGAATCCTAAAATAACACAGGTTGGAAGCTGTGTCTGGAGGGTCTAATCCCATCCGTGCCCATTACTGATCATATTAGTTTTTGGTGCTTAGGGCCTGACCACTTCAGTCTGGAACGTTTGAGTATCAGGATTCCACAGCCTATTTGGGCAACCTTTTTCAGTGTTTGACAACGATGTGGTTCTTTTCAAGTGTTTAGTCAGCTCTTCTGGTCTTGGCCTTTGTGTCCATTGCCTTTCCTGGTATTGCTGAGCACTTCCCAAAAGAGCCTTGCTCTTCCTTTGGCCAATCCCACTGGTCAGCTGAAGACAGCAATGAGCTCTCCCCTCAGCGCTCTTTTGAGATGAAGGACACTAGAGAAGCTCTTCACCTGCATTCTTTCCATCTTTGCCAGAGTGTGGATTTTGGGTGAGAGCATGGAAATATCCCTCCACGCCTACTGAAATGTTGGCTTGCTGTGTAACGGTGATGCTATGGGGTTTGTGTGGATCAGAAACAGTGATTCCCAGAAAGAAAAGTGTTCCTGACTCAGATTAGATGTTGAAATCTGCTAAGGCTGGAGGGAAGACAGAATTGGTTCCTCCCTTGGATTTTGTATCTGTGAAATAGCTGAGAACAAACTTGGGAAAGAGCTCATTGCAGAGGAGGTGGTTTGAGGGATGGAGTAAAGCAAAAAAAAGACAACAGGATTGGTGAAAATGAAGGCATTGGTAGTAGCAAAACCAAGAGTTAAGCATAGGTGGTGCAGCTGCGAAGAGCAAGTTGGAATCACTGCGTGGTGGGCCAGGGATCGCAGAAATTACTGCACGTCTTAATTGGCTCAGGCTTTCTCTTTTTTACTCCACAGTAATGCGTTTGTGGACAAGTTGAGAGTGAAAAAATTAATACGAATGTTGCAGGAGAGGGATCACGGATATCACGGAGTTTGGTTTTTCTAGAGTGGAGAGGGGAAGATTATTGGTTGAAGGGGGAGGAGTCGTTCTGCTTTTTCAGCCACTGCTTTGAATAATGAAATATTTATTCCCTGGGGGAAGAAACAATAGAGCTGTGTTTATAGAAAAATGGTCATTTGTCCAGACTCTGATTTCTGGTTCATCAATACCTCTTTGTGAGAGGTACTTCCTTCAAATATGCCTTTGTTTCCAATGGAATGCAACCAGGGGCGTATAGTGCAAGGAGTCTCAGTTGGGCTGGCTTAAACAAACAATAAAACAGTGCAAAGACTGAAATTAAAATGTATATATTTGTTCTGTGCCATGTTCTATTCATTACCTGATTAGAGCATGAGGCAAAACAACGCATCTTGACGCTTCCAGCTGGCTGAGCTCTGTATCCATACAGCAATGTTACATATGTTTTAAAACATGATTAAAAAGGCAGTTGCCAAGCTTTTCTTATGGTTTGTTTACGAGGTTCTGAATGGTGGAAATAACCAGCAAATCTCTCAATTCATGCCTGTTCATGAGGACAAACACTAACTTTTTTCCCTTTTTTCCCAGACCACTGAGCCCAGTGATCCAGTGTTATGCTTGGAGGGACTATGACAGGTGGTAAGTGAGATGGCTTTAGGTCACTTTGAGTGTAATTCATCTCTGTTCTCAAAATGACATCTGCTTGCCCAGAGGGTGCTCTAGTCTATTTTCTTCTCTCCATGCCCTGGTATCCTTTGCTGGAAGCAATTGGAAGCTTGGAGTATTTATTACCACGTCATTGCTCGTCATGTCCCTGTTGTGATGACAGGGTGTGTTAAGGCTCCCTTTCTCTGCCAGAGAATGACAGCATGGCCTAGAATGCAAGTTTAATAACATAATGGAATGTTTTTAGTTTGATTTGTTGTGCTTTTTTTCTCTCCATTCTGGTGTGTTGACCTTGCCCAGTGCTTTGACTTGAGTTGTTTGGTTCTCTTGAAAGCACCATCTAGTGGTACAAACTCACCAAGAAATTAAGGAATCGGTTCTGTTCCTGCTTCAGCGTTGCTTTCTGGGGCAAATCTGTCTCTTGTTTTCTCTTTGCTAAAAATAAGGCTCAAGAGCATTTCTCCAGATCCCCCTCCGGCCTAGTTCACACTTGGAAAACAATTGGCTGCATCCCACCTCTGTGGTGCCCTTTTTAGGAGCTTAAGTCAAATGGGTTGATATCTAAGAAGTGATCAATGATAAGTAAAAAAGATGATTGCTGTGTTAGAGAAACAGGTGGTACTGGACCGTGGTCTGCTCTAGAGGCAGAGATGAGCCTGCAGGAGGGGTGGGTGGAGGAGGGCTGCTGTTCTGCCAAGTGTTCAGGTTTTTTTTTCCAAGTGCAGATTTTGGACACAGCCAAGTAGTAATGTAAGGCTATTGCCCTCTCTGCAGCAACAAGGCCCATACAAGAAGGGTGGCTTTCAAGGAACAATGAGTGCACAGTTCAGCAGGATGTGAAATAAGGACAAGGATGGCAGCTGCAGAGAGACACAGACAGCTTCTGCCACCTATTGCAGAAGCGAGCAAGCGCCGTGGGATACAGGGATGGAAGTGACCAGGAGCCAAAAAGTAAGGAACTGTAGGAATGATAAATCATGGAGAATATGAGTGTGAAGTCAGTGAATTAAAAGCAGCTGAATACAACAGTGCTTATGGGTGAAGAGTCCATTGAGAAGTCAGGACAAGTCATCAAAGAATTTGTGAAATGACTTGCACATATTGGTGACAGGGCTGGCAGTAGTTGCTGTATTGTGTCCATATGACAGCCTGGGTTCAACAGGATGGACATCCTTGTGCCAATAATTTATTTGTTCTGGTCACTGAACAAAACACAAATACATGCAGCACAGTGAAATGAGCAATATTTCGTTTTGACTACTTATTGGTGTTCTCGTAGCAAAACAGAATAAATGTTTGTGAACAGCTAAATTTCATTACCATTGACAGCCACAGTGATGGGCAGATGGTGTCACACCTTGCTGTCTTGCCTGGATTGGACGCTTTCTGGGACTGATAATGGGAAAATCTCTCTTGGAAAATTTCTCTCTCCCTCCCAGATTAACACTACCCGCCCTTTTTATTGTCACCATATTATAGAGCACCAGAGGCAGCTCTCAATTTCCTTAAAAATATCAAGGAAAAAGTGTTTACGGATGCCTAGTAAATTTGTAAGAGCAGCATTTTGAGCAGCCATCATAAAAGACTTGTCCTGTAGTGTGGTATAACCTGCTCGTTTGAACATTTGGAGAGCAAAATCTGAGTTTGAGCATCCTTAAAGAGAAAGGGATTTGAAATCCTGTGGGTTTTGGCCCATGAAAATGACACATAATTACTGAGATTAAAATAATGCCTTTAATGTTTTTGATTCTAGAAATGTTTTCAGCCTAACCTCCCTCAGTCTTCAACCAACTGATGTGAGGTTTGTGGTAAAATCAAGAACCAGAAGTGAAAGAAAAAAAGTTGCTCATCAGTGTTATGCTTCCCTGTAAAGGTCTTGGTTACAACCGAGCCAAGATGGTTTCTAAACAGACAACTTAGCTTCAAAGATACACTTAATAAGCAAGAAGGACCAGCTGTTTTGACTATAGAGGGAATGACTATAGACTGATCATGGAGGTGAAACAGATGGGTTTTTTTTGTGTGTGCACAATGTATAGCAGTACCACCATTTAATGGATGGCATTAGCAACATAAATTACATCCCATTTTATTCCATGTTGCGACAGTATATGCCCAGAAGGAAACACAGAATGAGAAAATCTCCAGACTGAAACAGGGAGGACAGTGGGCAAATTGTGGAAATGCTTCATACCTAGAACATTGCTGAGGTAAGTGAAATTTAAGTATGTGAACCTTGCCAAATAAAAGTTACCAACTCCTATTCCGAAATTGCAACATCCTAGTAGATGGAGCATTTCTAAATAGTGACACATCTAGAAAGAAATGAATGCTAAAAGTTGGGAGATAGGATGGGATTCAATTTGCATTGAGGAAAGGGTCATGTAGTTTTGCAATATCAAATCATGTGTGAGAAAATGAATTGATTTAGATGCCAACTGTATGAGATGGGAAGCTACAGGTAATGCTTGGAACTTCCTGCTGCAGACAGGTTATATTTACCTGGTCAAGTCTGAGAACATTTGGGGCCTGGAGCAATGCAGGCTAGCCCTGAAAACCAAGGAACTCTACTGGTGTTGTACTGGTAATTTGCTCTTGGCACACCATGCGCACGCAAAAACCCCAAACAAAAAAAACCCACCCCAAATATTAAAAACAGGAAAAAAAAAACCCCAAACCAACCCACAAGCCAACAAACCCAAACACCACCATTACCACCAAAAAAAAAAAAAAAAAACACAAACCCAAAAAACTAACACTAGAAAAACCCACCACCAACCAACAAAAAAACCAAAACACAAACAACAACAAAAAAAAGGCACACCACCAAAAATACCAGGAGAACACCTTGCTTTATAAGGCAGAATCATTTGTTCTCGCTAATACTTCATATACTTGCTGCTTCTGACCAGGTCAAAGACTAAATAAAAGCAGTAATTTATTTAAGGCCTTCTATGCCAGCAAGATGGAGTAATAACTGTTGCTGTCTTTGGTTGTGTCTCTTTGCAAGTCAGTCAATTAATTTTGTTTGATTTCTTATTTAGTCTGAGTTGATTTTTCATCTCTCTGCTGGAGTTTTCAGTACCTCACTGGCACTTGTTCCACAGTGTCATAGTTGATGAAAAAGTGGATTTCCCAATCATAGTTGTATTGGTGTTTTGGGTTATTTTTGGTTGCCCTTTCTTGGGCTGTTCTGTGTAACTGCTGTCAAATTATTTTTATTGTTTTCCATAATGCTGCTAATCTTTTGGAAGGGAAGATGTGACACATTCCCCTGAGCCCCAGTCCACTGTAATGCTGCTGGGCTAACAGAAATGTTGACTGTCCATTGCTCTGACTACATGAGCTGATAGCTTTTAAAAGAGCAGACTTATTGGTAAAGGTCTTGCCAAATGTGATTTTAGTGCTGATTGTGTTCAGACTGACATAAAAAGTGCATGTATTGCTATTTCAAAGGGTAGTCATGCAATATATCCATGCATTTCCCTTGAAAAATGAGTGAACCTCGAGAAGTACCTTGGAGATATCTGCCACGTGATGCACTGAAAACACTCGTGTGCCAAGCAAGAAAGCAGGGTTTGTGCCATAAGAAGTTAATTGGTAAGTAAGGTATCGCTTTCTGTGTTGTAAGCTCCTGAAGCAGTTTCAGCTTCTGTACCCAAAAGCCTCATCAGACAGATGATATCTTGCATGTGTATCATTGTATGCCAAGGGTTTTGTTTTCCAGCTTCCAGAGCATCTACATATCGGAGCCCGTAGTTTTATTGTAACGATGATGGCACATGAATACTCCTTTTCACATACAGGGCAGAACTCATGTGTGGCCCCATTATAAAGTTTCACATTAGGCAAGAAATGTTTGCATGCTCAGTCATCTTATTCTGGTATTTTTCGGTCTGTGTGAGTTCCCAGAGGTGACCTTATACTGAGTCTCCTGTGACTGCATGCCCAAGGGTTTGCCTAACAAGATTACCTGTCCCTACGAGCCTGACCTCTCTTAGATCACCACAGCAATAGAATTGCTATCTCAATTTATTGTGAAAATCTTTGATTGGCACAGCCTTTGGAACATGTATCTGCATATCTTGCTCCAAAGAGCCTATTAGCTGTCTGAGGCACTGCCTTACAAGTGCATGGCAATTAAGGAGAACACAAAAGTTAACTTGGAAATTTTATTAGGACCAAGGAAAGCATTTGGGGCAGGATAAGCTGGTTTGGTTTTTAAGGAATGCGCTTTGCCCCTTGCAGTAGTTTCAGGAGCAGAACTCTAAAATGGATTTATTAATGCAAGAGCATATAATTCTCCAGGTAAGTTGTAGGTCCATGGTCATTGTCTTTAGTATGAGATGCTCACACGTGTTTTCAGATGTACATAAACTTTGCAAGTTGTGGTTTTTTTCACCTTCTTTCTCAGAGTCTCTCCAGTCAGAGTTGTTGATAATGTCTTGGTGTAAATGAGAAAAATATCTTCATCTGTTCTCGTTCTTCTTAAGGGGAATGCTGTGAAATGTGTGAAGCATTATCCATGGGATTTCTCCATTCCTTTGCAGTTTCTCTTTTTATTATAGTTAAGATATTTCTGGGCCACTTAACTTTTACTTGGTCCTTTTATTCTTCTTCCAGCTCAACCCATCTTGCTCTTGGTTCCATTTTAACTTCTTTATGATTCCTCTGTCAGTTACAAATTATAAATATATTGTATGTGTAAGTATCAGTACATGTATATATTTTAAAAGATAATCTGGACCCAAGCGTTCAATCTTTCTCTCTCCTTCATCCTGAAACATTGTGGTGAGTGAAATTAGGATGAGAATTTAAACATAGAACCATAAAATTGATAGGGTCTTTTTTTGTGAGATACTGCAGGGACTTCAGTGAGGGTTAAATGTGGGCTTAACTCCGGTTAGGGATAGAGGCAAACTTCCTGCTCCAATCCATTGCTTTAAATATCTTAGACTCTGCTATGTGATACTATGTAAGGAATACTACAGTAACAAGCCCATGTGAGCCATGCTGAGCATTCAGATTGCCTGTACAATCAATGTTCAAGGACATCAGGCACTTGGTACCACAGACATTTCTCTGGCTTTTCAATAACTGTCACCTAGTCTGCCAGGGAAATTCACTGTGAATCACAGGCAAGTTCTGGACAAATATGTTTCCTTTATTTATGGTATAGGAACAAAAGCGTGCTAAACACAGTTCTCTTCGTCTTCATGCTTGATGTGCTTCCTCTTAGGCAAAACTACTGGATTGTGTCACAGCCTGGCATTTGCCTTGGCAATCAATGCCAGCCTGACCACAGTGGCTGGGCTGTGTTCTGCCCCAGACAGGTGCGTCGATGTCAGCGCACCGATAGGCATCTCTGCT
Organism: Mohoua ochrocephala; assembly: GCA_013398855.1. Classification (NCBI taxonomy): domain Eukaryota; kingdom Metazoa; phylum Chordata; class Aves; order Passeriformes; family Acanthizidae; genus Mohoua; species Mohoua ochrocephala. The sequence continues at coordinate 377,474 of VZTA01002781.1, forward strand.
AGATTCATATCCCAGCTCAAGCATCATCAGATTAGGGGTCATTAGTGTTTGCCAAGTGTCTGGACCACTGGATTCACAGGTATGTGTTGGAAGCCATTTTTCTGTGTGCCAAACTGTTGAGAGGACTTGGAGCAGAAGCCTAGCATGGACTACTTACTCTTTGCATCAATACTTGGAGGCAAAAAAACCCTAATATATACCTGCCCCCCATCCCCGAGTGTTACTGCAATACAATCAGAGCTTAGGGAGGTATTAATATATTTCTGATAGAAGCTACATTATCGTGCCTAATTCAAATTGCTGACTCCATGTACTTTTGTTTATGGTGCCTTTGGTATACAAATGGTAAAATCAATAAGCTTGTAGCTTAAGCTCAAAAGGCTCCAGGTCAGAACTCAGGAAATAAAGTTCTAGTTTCTTCCTTTGCCAAATTTTTGTGACTCATTCAGATTACTTGATCTTTTACTGTCTCAATTTACTGCTTTGCAAATTAACATAAACCCACTTATTTCTTCCCTAAACTTTTTCCAGCCATTGTTGAGGCATAAAAGATAATGACTAATTTCAGATGTTCTCCTTAGTAGGATTGGGAAGGAGTGCTATTAACTTGGTGGTGCCATTCAGGAAAGCTACTGAGGAGAAAAATGCCAAAAGTAGAGATTGTATCATCATCTGTGTATTGCACAGTGATTCTTCTCGGTATGTGACAGGAAGAGATCCCCAGATAATCAAAGGCTGTATAAACTTCATGGAATTGACCTTTTGGAGGTCTGCTTTCAACATGAGGAGATGATTCTAGATATGTGACTACCTCATATTTTCACTGCTAAATGGCATTTATTTGTTTAAAATGTAAGGTGACCAAAACTAGGGATCCAGGGTTTTTGAAGTTGTTTTATTGGAAAGCATCTTGATGCAGAAATGTTATCTTGGACTTTCTCTGCTGAACTAGAATGTTAAGGACAGATTTTTAAATTGAAAATCTGGGTCAGGAACGTGGTCAAAGATGTTTAAAGCTAAGTCAGACAATGGTAATCTTTGGTATTAGGAAACCTTCCCTCTGCTGGCGTGCTTTAAGAAAAGTTGACCTAATACAGTTCCTGTACAGAGCCGTTCCTGACCTTGTAGCAGCTTTTTCCGAGGTGTTAAGCACTGGTGGGACCACACCTTGGATAGTGTGTGCAGTTGTGGGTTCCTCAGCACCGGAGAGACATGGGCATACTGGAGAGTGTGCAGCCAAGGGCCAGGAAGGTGTTCAAGGGAATGCACTGCCCTGTCCGTAGGGAATGGCTGGGAGCACTGTGGTTGTTCAGCTCGGAGGAGAAGGCTCGGGGGCATCTCATCAATGGACAAATACTGGTAGGGAAGGTAGAGGGGACGGAACTTGGCTTTCTTTGCTGCCTGGTGCTAAGACCAGAGCCACTGGGCACAAAATGAAACAGGGGAGTTTTCTTCTGAACATCAGGAGACACTTTTTTGCAGTGAGGAGGATTGAGCACTGGCAGAGGTGTGGTATTGGCTAAGTCGCAGCCAGATCTGAGAGCAAGCCTGGGACAGCACAAAGTACCCTCCAAAGGCCTCAGAGCACAACTTCAGGAGCTCCCTTCCAACCTCAGCCTGTGGTTGTTAATGTTTCATGAACTGGGACATCACAGAACCAAATCAGTTATGCTTTGAAGGTTTAAGCTCTGACTCTCTGCCATAGCTCTACTAAATGGATGCATTCATGTAGAAAAGTGTGACCTAGCCACTACCCACAGCTAAAATGGCACTAGGGCTAGGAATGTCTGGTTAAGTTACCTCACTTCTGTGAATCTCTAAGTCAGTTACTTTGTATGTTTATGGAAAAGCACTTTTTACGATGCTTATCAGACAAAAAAATGCAATTCTTTTGGGTGAAGAGGGCCGATGTCAGGGGAATCCAAGTAATTTCTCTCTGGAGCTCTGCAAGCTTTCTTTCATTAACTTGTGAGAATTGTAACTTGTTTTTCTTGCTGATAGGAATTGCATGCATTCTTTAGGCCTAAGAAGAACAATTGTAAGAATTTAATAATCCAACATGCAATCAAAATCTAAAGTCCCACCCATGTTATACTATTGGATATGTTTCTACTCAATGGGGGTTTTTTTAGATTAGTTTGAAAGGCTTTTGTTGTATCTCTTTTGTCTCACACTTCACTATGTTGTTAAATGCTGTGCCCTCCTTACTAGATACCAGGAAATAGCACTGCTCAAGGTTTTCCAAACAGCAGATGTAGTTTAATGTCACTCATTAACCAGTCATATGAGCCATTAAAAGCCCACTTGCCATTTACACAGCACTGCTCCTCTTAAGCAGGACTCTGAGAACCCTTGAATTTACCTTAGCTGTGGCTCTACAGAGCAATCCGTGGTGTTTATGCCTGGAAAGTGACAGGCTATTAAGTAAAGACTACAACTCTTAAGTACGCTCGTGTACATAGGAAATAATATGTATTAATAATGCAAAATAATAGGAAATAATGCATATTATTGTTCTGATCAAAAAAACCCCCAGAAAGCACTATTTAGTCAGGCTGTTTGTAGATAATGAAGACTATTGTTTTGTTTTCCTTAGCGCAGTTATTGTCTAAGGAATATGGTGGTAGTGCTGCCTTGGGTGCCTGGCTTCATGATTTCATTGTCATATTGCTTCTTATGTAGCAGATTTCTCTGTTACATGTTAGAAATTTGGGAAGTCCAAGAACTGAATTTGCACATTGTTCACAGGAAGTGCTTCATACTTGCGCAGATCCCAAACTGATGGTGATTTAATCCCTTCTTGGAAAGAAGAGAGAATATATAGCACTATGTCATCCAGATATCATGGAAAAAAAGGGGGTTTCTTTTCTGGTTTTTTGACCTTAGGAAATGATTAATGAGAACTCATTCAGCTGATCTAATAAAATTTTTCCATGGAACAGCTGTGAAGTAGCAGCCCTGAAGAAGATTTCCAAATGAATGTAAATACAGATGAGATATTTAGCAGCTTCCTCAAAATTTGTTCAGTTGGAAAGGCACACTTAGTGGGAGGATGAGCAATTAAAAACAGAGATTAAGTACTTTAAATTCGTAGTTTCTTCTTGTTTCTGAGCTTGCCAGGGAGATTCCAGTGCAAGCTGAAGTAAATGATGGTGGTGAGAGTCAAGCAACTTAAGCCACTGGCTGCTTTGGTGGTGATGACTTGTTAGCTACGCTATGGGGAGTTGTGTTTATGAAAATGTTTTGTGACAGCAAAACTGGGAACATAATGTTCTGAGTCCATTTTTATCTCTTTTCCTTATTACAATGAATTCCACTTCTTTCAGGGTATTTAGTTGCTGCCTACCTGGTTTTAGTGTAGCCCACACCAGAACACAAGCACATGTGATCTAGACACAGAAGAAGAGCTGGTTTTAGCAGCAAATCATCAGAGGGAAAGGTGTTAAAGCATGTGGAAGACTTTGGTTTCTTTATGCCTGTGCTGTGTGATTTTCACCGCTCTGTCTCTGGCCTTGCATTAACTATTGTTAATTTTGTGGTAGGGAAATGTTTTAAATCTCTCTATAGATACACACAGATTTCAGTGCTGTAGTTTTAAACACACTGGATCCACTAAAGGAATATATGTTCAGTAAAGATCATTTGTGTAACAGAATGACTTAAATTGTAAAATATTTGTCAGATGAAAAATAAGAAATATCTATTTCTTAGATAAAAAACATCTATTTGTCCCCAGCAAATTGGTTTCTCATGTGAGGCCTTAATGATCAGGTCTCCTTGTAATTAAAGTATTATATATGTTCAGGGAAAATTTGCTAACTTGCCTGTATAGCTCTTTTAAGAGTAACAGCCTTGGGGGTGGTAAGTTGGAAGTAAAAGTACCAACCTGGGAATAGATCTAGATGTGGTGAGGAGTTGTTCAAATAGTTAAAAAAAATCTTTCTTAATAATTACTAAAATATGGCTTAGAATACAAAGATTCTAAATTTTCTCACCTGCTCAGACAATTTGACTGCCTGAGGACACTTAGTGTACACAACTTCTGATATCTGCTGGTGATCGTGAAATGGAAAAGCTCCATTCCTCCCTCCGGAAAAAAAGAGAAGTCATCTCTGTTTACCTCAGCGAGGCTTCTAAAGCTCTCTCCATAAATGTTACAGTGTTTTTAGGGCACTCTTGGTTTTACTACAAACCTCTGACTAGCTCAGTTACCCTGCCCTGCCCAGGATTTATGGCTGTTGGAAGGAAGCAAATCAAACTATAGTTTCAAAGGTGTAACCTGAATTAGACTATTGATAAACTGTACTTTCGTGGGTGTTGCCCACTACACAGCAGAGTAAGCCCCATGGGGATGTTCTCTTATCTCCTGCATTTCATTCTTAAACTGTACTTCAGCTTTTTGCTGCACAGATTTCCCTTTTCAGGTCTAATTCTGGGAGTTATCTGAAATATTGCTATCTCGATATCTGCTTTAAAGAAGGGAATGTAGATATTGGTAATAAAAAGGTGGTGTTAGATCCACGCACGTTGGTAAGTTTTGGTATTCCCCCAGGTTAGTGGCACAGAGCTTTCCTGTGGTCCTGCTTTGCTTTGAAATTAATGAAACAGAGATTGTCTTAGGTTTCAATGTAGTTAAGTGGACAAGTTTAATGTGCTCTTGGCTTGAACTGTTTTGCTGTTAGACCTGTAACTACCAATGATAGTTTTTAATTGTTATTCTTTGATGTGGTCCTCAAAAGATTTAAAAAACAATTTTTGCTCTGAGGAGCAGGGCAGCCGCATATAATAGAATAAGCTCCACTTAAACAGGGGATTCTTCTGAATAATGTACCTCCACTTTGCATCTTGTTCTCATGCAAACAAAAAAGTACTGTTTATGCAATAGAAGCAATTTCCTAGTCTCCTGTTGCTGTTGGAAAGTACGCATCTGTCCCCTCCACGGAAGTCCCACAGCGGCCGGGGAGGTGCTAATGGGTTGCTGAGAGTCTCAAGCTGTCGGAAAGCACCCTCTTTAGGCATTGTTTGGTGAGAAAGAAAGATGCAGAATTAAATCAGAAATTAAGCAGGAATGACAATCCACTTCTACCTTTCCCTATCCATAGAAGGCTATCAGATTTGGATTTATCTCCTGTGAATAGGGCCTGTTTTTAAAACGGTGGTGACCCTCCTGGGACCACGAGCTGCTTTTAAAACTGCTAGGTGTCAGAATATTGTGGCATGAAGCTCGGCTTTCCTTGTCACTATCGGAGTGTTATCTTGCTTATCAGAGACAAGGCAAGGCTGATTCCAGAGGTACAACCGTGCAGAAGATGAGGCTTGGGGAAAAAAAAAAAAGCCGGCTTCATTTCTTACTTGTGAGCAAATGGGACTTGAAATGCACTCCGCTGTCTGTACGGAGCAGCGAGTGTTACCCGGGGCTCCAGGGCACGGAAACTGCAGCTGGGGAGCTCCTGCATCCGCCTGAGCTGCCGGCACCGACCGAGGGCACGCTGCTAGCCCCGGGGCAAGCAGTGTGTCGAGGGCCTGCCTCTGAGCTTCCCCGGGAGTTCCACATCCAGAGAGAAATGGGGATAAGACTCCAGAGATGGTTGGGTGCACTGCTGCTGCACCCCTCCTATTGGCAGGCCAAAGACGCTCCCTTCCTAAAAGGGAGTTTTCTTCCTGCAGTTTTCTTCCACAAGGGAAGCCATATATTTAGCTTAATTGCAGTCAAATTTTATGGTCATGGGGGAAAAAAAAAATCAAGGTTATAACCACAGGGCACAAAGTTATGGGTTTTAGTGATGCAGTGCTTCAGGCAGGTGAGCTCTACAGCTATAGTAAGGCATTTTATCTGCATGATGAACTGCATAGATTTAATTGTAAACTTTTTCCTTGGGGTTTGGGGGGTTGGATAGGGCTTTTTTGGGAGGGTGAGGTGTAAGGGTGAGACAAAGAGCAAGATAACCCCAAAGGTGACTCATTGTGACAAAACTGAACTGTTTCTACCTTGTTGGTTTTCTGTTGGATTTCTTTTTTCCCTGTGCTGGCCAAGTTTGGGAAGTTTGCATTCCCAGTTACGTTAGTGCATAAAAATTGAGTAGAGCTGTTATTACACCTGAGATGTAAGATCTCATTTTAAAGAGTAACTTATTGTACACTTTACAGTTACTAGCAGAGATTAATCTATCAGTTAAAAGCCAAAGTACAACTCCTGATTTTCTATATGGCAGCTCTGAGTCTCTGATCTGATACCAGACTTGTAATTTTATTGATCATCTTAGTAATTTCTCTATTCATCCCAAACCAGTTTGTGATTTGCAAAGTGATTGTGTTAAAGTATTCATTTCTTTGTTTCTACAACCACAGCTGTCTAGCATGTTCAGTTTCAGAATTCAGTTCATGGTGACAGAAGTAACTGTTTCATTGACAAATATTGCTTGTGTTGGTAAAAGGGGAGGCAGGTGTTAGCTCTGGTTTGGAAGAGTAGGCTGATGACCATCACAGATCTAGGTGATTGCAGCACAGGATGTAGGCCTTCATGTGGTGTACTATATTCTATTACTGGTTATTTAGGGGAAATGGAGAAGAGGTTTATGTGGAATATATTAAATATCATGTGTGGGAAATTGCTGTCTGATCCCAGACAGAAATATTAAAAGATGCCTTATTCTCCCTCCATTGTGAGTTGGTCAGCTTCTGAGCTGTTGACCTTAATTTGAGGTGCAGAAATTTTTCGTACTGTTGCAGAGTTACTATAAAACCAGTGTAAGTCAAGTTAATAGGAAATTATGGATACAGCTGCACTCTGGTTCCAAGCACCAGCGGTAGCGTGCAGGATAGAGAAAAAATGATGCATTTGGGTTCTGAAGTCCTAGTTGTTTCCAAAGGGTCCATGCTGAAACAACAAATACATCCTTTCTGAAAGCTCAGTCAGGCATGCACCCGGGAACTGCTGTCGCAGCAAGAAGAGCCTAATTTGAACAGCCTGAGTAGCACAATTGCTCACAGCATTGCAGCAGCCTCTAGGTCACCTCTCAAGGTCTCACAGTACCATTTGGTGGAGTTGGGCTTTTTCTTCCAAGGAATTACGATATGTACGCAAGCTCATCTGTATTAATAGTATTTGGAAAACTTACTAGTGTTCAGAAAAACTGTTTGCATAGAAAATGGAATTCTTCCTTCTTCCCTGGGGAGTGTGTATCAGTGCTTCCAGTGCAGAGAGAGGCTGGCTGTGGGAATGGGGAAGAAGGGACAAGGGTTTTTAAACTGAAAAGAGGGTAGTTTTAGATGGGATATAAGGAAGGACTTTTTTATTATGAAGGTGATGAGACAGGTTGCCTAGAGAAGCTGTCGATGCCTCATCTGTGGAAGTGTTCAAGGCCCGGTGGGATGGAGCTTGGGGCAGCCTGACCTAGTGAAAGATGTGCCTGCACATGGCAGGGGAGTTGGAATGAGATGATCTTTCAAGGTCCCTTCCAACCCAAACCATGCTGTGATTCTAAGGACCTCAAGTTATTCTATCCAGCCTGTGGAATGCCTTTCTGCAATTGGATTTTCTCTATTTCAATTGCAGGCTTTGCCATGGTGTCCAGTGTGAGGTACTTGGGATAGGTCAAGATCGTGATTAATGCATAATTTTTATCTATCAGCAGCAATCCCTGACATAATTTCATTTAATTATTTCTGCAATTACGTGGTATTAAGGACTAATGAAGTCTCAAGGTAACAATTAAATGGAAGTTGTTTTCCCTGTAATTAAATAGCCAATATTACTCTATTAAGTAGAATTTGAACCCTAAAATAGAAGCATTTCTTCTTGACTGTGTTTTTGTATCTTAGCAAAGCACTGTCTGCCTTCTGGGAGTGTCTGAAAATGCACATGAGAGCAAATTATAAATAACTAATTAGTTTTAGAGAAACAAATGTGTGACGCATGTCTTCAGTTTTAAACAAAAAAAGTGATTTGAGGACTAAGCATACTCAGTTCATGTTTAGAAGACTTGAGGCAGTATGATCAAGATGTTGGTATACAAAATACTTGATCAATGTAAACTTAAAAAAAATATTTATTAATTATTTTTACTACCTTTATGGTATGTTTTTTTCTGCAGCATGTTTCATAGGCTTGCATCTTATTCATGTCATCATTGTAGCAATAGCAGATACAGTTCTTATCTCCTAAAAATATGCTCTCATTGCAGAGCTAATACTGCTGTATGCTTCTGTGGACATGTTGTTTCCATAAGTCTCAATCCTTATGGGGATGTCCAACTGGAAGCTATATGGCCTGTGAAACTGAGAAAAAGTGACATCTTGTCAGGTTTTCTTGCTGTTAAACACATAACGCCCTGATGTGTATATAAAAAGTGATGTCCTGTATTGTGTACTTTCTCTTCTGACGTTGGAAGAAGCAAATAAAGGAGGCCCAAAGATCTTGCTGCGCTGTTAATGCTCCACAGCAAACGTGCACTAGCTACATTTCTAAAATCCAGTCCCTTCCAGACTAACTCAGATGGAATGGAGGCTGCCGAGGAACAGGAGTTAGCATTGTAGTTAAAAATAACAGCTTGTCATTTTTACTGCTTTACCCTCTTGGATAGGAAAATGACTGTCATTCCAAATGTTTGTAATATTCTATACACAAGTACTTCTCTGTCTGTACACATGTAATACTATAGATATCAATAGTATAGAACATGGTATATAGGTTCTAAAAGGAAACTAAGAAGGGAATGAGGACAGAAATCTTCTATTTCTGTAAGTAAAAGCATAATCCTCTGGGCATCACATGTTTAAAAACAGGCAACCATAGATAAAATTATGCAATATTTATTTCTTGAATTGATAAATTGCTTGAGCTGTAATGGAAACTCGCTTGTGTTCTTCTGACTCGTTCAATCCAAGCTAATTCATGGTCTCTTACTAATTGTGTGGAGGCCATATCAACTTTCAAATTGTGCAAGTGTCTTCTGGCAACACCACCTTAAGCATGTACTGAACCCAGCTCTGGTGTGCTCAGCATCAGCCCAGAATTCCTAGGCAGGGTCTCAGCCTGTTGCTGACATAGATGCCCCTGTGTAATGGGGAGCTGAATGTTCTCAGCTGTAACCAGAGTTCACGATGATTTGCCAATGTTGTTTTTAACTGTGCGCTTAAAAATGGTCAGTGGCCAGAACCTTAGAGATGTTCTTCAGGGTTCATGGTCAGTAAAGAGGAAATTTGCATCCCAAGGAGGAACTTGTGCAGTGAATGGCCCTGACAAAGAAAACCTGCAGATACAAGTGGGAAAGGAAAGCTGCATGTTTTTCCCCATAGAAGCTGGTATTATTTAGGGGTACCTGAGGGGGGCTCTCTGGTGTGTGGCTTTTCTGGCACACATGCAGTCTGTAAGTCTCATCTGATTTGACAAAAAGATTTCTAATCAATCATATCTCAGTAGATTGTCTTCCCCCTTTATTCATATTGTAATTTTGACCAGCATAGTCCAAAAATAGCTTATTAGCTGAAGAACTGTTATGTATAGAATGTTGTACTTAGTCCCTGTAACTTGCAGAATCTATTTTTTACAGCACTGCTTATGAATACATTTCAAATTACTGATACAAAATCAGTTGGTCTTTTCTCCCTGTTGTATTTATCACAACCATGTGATTATGAAAGAGTTTCATGAAGCGTGGCATGTCAGCAGTACTACTTTATTAGGACTAAAAATGTGTCAAGCTCTGAATAATATGAATTAAAGAGGAGATGAATTCTGCGAGAAGCTGGTCCCTCCTGATATTAACTGATGCAGTTCTCTTACTGTCTAATCATTTGACTGATGCTTGTGATTCAAGCACTAAGTATAGGCTGGGATTTTGGTTTCTGCTCCTTAGATGATGATGGGAACATCTGAGTAACAGGAGGTTCTGGTAGAACAGGATGATGTGTCTTCATTCCTCCCCCCTGCCACCCCCCAACTACTCCTCCTCAAAAAGGGCTCCTCAAAATCCATGTCAAAGCATGGAGGTAGAGGGTGAGGCTATGGAAACAGTACTATTGACTAACCCTGGAGTAAGTTCCTGCATATCCTGCTGAGTGTCCTTGGAGTGGGCCTTCTTGTTTCCTTCAGGAGTAAATACTAACTGGAAGTCAGTGTTGCTCCATGAATCACAGCTGGTTTGTAGCCATGGGACCTGATGTAGGAAGAGCTGAGCACTCCTTTTTTCACTACTTCATGAAAAGCACCTTCTGCTAAGCAGTTTTTTTAATATCTCAGAGAAGGTGGTGCTTCTCTCTACTACAGTTCTATTTTGAAACAGAAATATTCACAGAAAAAAATTTGTTTGCAGTTGTGTGACAAGTTTGTTTTAACAATTTCTTTCTGAAGATTCTAAGGGACAAAAAAAGAATGATTAAGCAACTTCACTTACATTAGGAAATGTCATAAAACCTATTAATGACAGAGGCACCCTAAACACTCTTGTGTTTTCTTTTCACTGTGCCTTGCATTATTCTTATCCAGGGTCTTAAACCAGGAATGTAATTGGTTTCTTTAGTTTTAACACCTTCCTGCTTTAATTCAGGTGGGGGGAAGAAAAGGCAAAAGGCTCTGAGTTTTCTTAAAGCTACAAGGGGAAAAATAAATAAGTGCATTCCTATTTTGGTGAAATCTACCCCACGTTAGGAGTTTCAGCAAGGCAAAGGTGCTCCCCGTAGTTGATTTCAGTGTAATTTTTGAGACTTGTGTGTGATGAATATGGAGACTCCTTTGTCTGGCAGGGTTAATTCCTCTCTCCAGAAGTTCAAGATGTAAAACCCATGCTAAGTGCAAGTAGCCTAGAACAAAGTGCCTTGGTTCTGTGCTGGATTTTTTTTTTTGTCTGACAACAAAGAAACACATTCATTTTATAGAATGCATTTCTCTCACAGTTCTGGAAAAGCTCCTTGTTTATTCATGAAGGAAGGTCAGTAAGGCCCGGTTAATCCAAGCATTTCTTATTTCTAATTTATTTCCTAAGAGGGATGACTCTTGCCTTATCAAATAGGAAGATTCGTAGGGAAATGTGTGTGGCTTGCAGAAGGGAAAACAAATGGGAGATGCAAAGTGGGTATGTGTTTACAGGAATTTTAACTATCAGAGCAGGTTGTATTTTTCAATTGTATTTTCTTGTATTTTTTGATCACTGACACCAATATGATTTGCATTTTAATTTTCTTAAATGATGATGGGTGAAGAGATAAAAATTATACAGCAGGGGCAATTCGTGTGCTTTACCACTGTCAATTAGGAGAGAATTGTCAATTCTCTTCTCTAGAAATGTGATCCTGAGGTTCCACAAAGCTGCATCCTTCTAATGAGTGAGCCACGCTGATTCCCCTGTGGAAAAAGGAAGAGGTGCATGTAGGAGATGCCATGGCCTCCAAGCTGCTTGGCACTCTGCAGTCTGCTGTTTCCTGAGCTGTGACTCTGACAGATGCACGCATTGCCTTTGGATTTGTCCCTGATGTAATTTATGTAGCAACTGCCTTGGCCTTTTTTTTACCAAGTTGCTTCTTACCTTGTGCGTTGCCCTTAAAAAATTAAAAAGCCTATTAGGTAGTTTAAATAATTCAATTAGAAGAAACTGAAGGGCCAGAATTCTTTCTGATACTAAAATAAAACACCAAACTAAAGCAAATTTTGGCTTCCCAGCAGTTTATCCTGACAAGGTTCTAGTGCACAGTGATAAAATTTTCCATTCTCAATTATTAAAATGCAGTTAAGCAGCAATTCACAAGCACTGCAGAACACCATCTACTGCTAATAACTTGTTTATAAGAGAATGTGTTAAAGCCTCAAGGTTAATGGAAATGTAGCCAATAAATGCTGATGTATTTGATTGTGTTTTTTTAAGGCAGTACTGAAGCAGTTTTCTTATTGACATTGTTAGTGCAGCTGCCCCTGTTTTGATTTGGAGTTATTGTTCAGTGTAGCTGAGAGAGTGAACTGAGACACTGACTGACGGTGTGGGAGTGTGCTCAGAGACAGAGATATCAAGTGAGCTATTTGAGCTGCTTATCAATTGTTAATTGTCTACTGATCCTTAAACCAGATACCTAAACTGAAAAGACCACTTTCAGCAACAGATGCAAATTATATGGATCCTGTAGGTGTGCAGGCCCTACAACATAAGTGGGGTGCTAAATTTTTTATTACCTATTGCAGCTTTCATATCTGGGCAGTTCCAGTGTGGGCCTTCAAACCCAATGTTGCTCTGAATTCATTTGTAAGGAGAAGGTAACACCTGAACTGAAGCTGGATTAACAGCTGCATGTTGACCAGCTGTCCATAAATATGTTTATTTGGATTTCCCTGGTCAAATCCACTTCCTCTAGAATAGCCCTGGAGTTGGAGATCTTGTATGTCTTTTCCATAAACTGGGAGTTTTAGGTGCATTTTCAGCCATGTTGCTATTAATACTTCAAAACAACACAAATGTTGTTCATGGTTACCAGCAATGTGATTTTTTGGTGAAGGAGTTATTTGGATCAAACATGTTACAGATGATGTATTTAATGTTCAGACTCCTCAGACCACCACCTTTGCTTTCAGTGCTGTGGGATAACGCGCTTGTGCTGGGAGTCTGCAGCGCCAAGTTGGAACAGTCTTTGATTTGTGTCCCTGCCTGCTTTCCACAGTTACTGTGTGTGCCAGAGGAGAGAAGCACTGCTGGAAACAAGTTACATGACTTTTTTTTTTTTTTTNTGGATTGTTTCCCCAAAACGAGCTTGTGTGACTTTTTATATGAAATTAAAAATATATGTATTTGGCAACTTGTACATCAGATGTTTTTTGACAGAGCTGTGACAGTTTGGGAGGAGAATGGGAATGAAGAGAACAGCAACTTGAAGGGATGGATCAGGCTATGATCTTTCAAGCCACTTGAGTAGTCAGAATCAGTCTCAGACATCAATGACGGGGCCCTTTTCTACCCTTGCACATAATTCTCTTGCTGCAAAGGGTGCTGGCCATTCCTAAGGTAAAGACATCAAATTAAACATCCTCTCTCTTTTTTCCTTTTCCATTCTCACAAATGATCTCTTAATCAAAGTCAAAAAACCTGGCCCTGGCACCTCACCTGTCTCACAGTAGTCTGTTGTATGAGCCCCTGGCTTGGTGCTGATGCTGCTCTTTGCATCACCCAGATAACCTGAGAGCAGAATGTTAGACCTGTGATCCTTCTGGATGCTTTTTGTCAAGTCACAGCACAAGCTGCTCTTCCCTGGTGACCTGGCTGAAAAGCTGCCTTTCCTCATGGTACATTAAAAGTCCATACAAATAAATAAGGAAGGACTATGCCCTGAATAACAACTTCATGGACAAAATAGCGATGTGACTGAAATTGAACTGATTTTCTTCTTGCTGAGTTGGGTTTTTTTTGGAGTGAGTTTTTGTGTTGGGTAGCTAGTTGGTTTGTTGGAATGTGTGGTTTGGATTTTTTTTGATGATTGGTTAAGGGGCTCTTTTTGAGAAGCCCTGGATGAAACACACGCAGTGCATTTCCCACAGCCCTTGTGTCTTGCATTTTTTGAGCTTTAGTTATAGGCGAATTCATTACTTTGGCAGTTAGCAGCATTAACTACAGCTTTGTTTTCATAACATTTTCAGTCTTCAGTACCATTCTCTATCCCACATAGTATCATGAGTTCTATTATCTGCTTTTGTTACATAGTTCTGTGCTTAACTATGTTTTTCAGTGCCTGAGATTGCAAATGCCAGCCTCATCTTTGTCTTCCTCGTTGCCTTTTCCATTCTTGCATAATGAATTCACCTATTTTCTTATTCATTTCGGATCTAGTATATCCACAAGTTCTTTCTTTGAGACAAAACTCAAAAGGATAATTAGGAACTTCATTTCTGTCCATATATTTGAAGACAGAACATTTAGCTAGTAAGGGGCAGTTGCATTTCTGCTTCAGTTTGCATATTGTCTTACAGAATCAGCTGTATTTTAGCTTAGCTGAATACATTTTTGAATCCTTTGAGTATAGCCCAAAACTCAGCCAAGAGTTCCTCCTGGCTGTGGTGTCATTCATCTGATGGTGCTGAGGAGAGATTGCAACAACAGCACAAGCTACAACTGTCCTGTTCCTAGTTAAATGGGATTTTGTGCACTCAGAGAACTTTCCTGTGGGGTACCCAGCAGTGTCTTGGTTTGCTTTACCACCCAGTACACCTTGGCCACAACTTGGTGCTTGACATCCCAAACAAGATTTTTTGTCAGCTGTTTCTGGCTGTGCATCTTTTCCTGGTTTATCACTGTAATATCTGTGTTTAGTCAGTACATGCCTTCGCAGCTCTTCTCTCTTTCAGTGATGACTGGAGAGCTTTTTTTGCTTTATAGAATGTGTGAAATCAGCTAAGCCCTTCTTGTCTGGCTCATTGCTATTTGCATCTTCAGTTGGAAGTGGGACCTTCCATATCAAACTTTTTTATCTGTACTGGAAGGAAGATGGACTGGATATAGGATTCACTCTATTTGGTTTTCTTGGGTTTCAGTGAAAAGTAGCAGTCAACACCTAATGTGTCCTTTCTTTAGTGTCAGCTTTCCAAACTTGCTCTGTGCAGACTGCACTGTCCCTTCTTTGATGTTTTTCCTTTATCTCTGTTAATTAGAATATTGAGTTTCTTGCCTCGCTGTAATAGGCAAATATTTCCCACTAATTCAGATTTTAAAGTAAGCAGAAATCTTTCACAAGTCCCAAACTGATGTCCCTGTGATTTGCAGTAGTTTCCTGAGAGCCCCTTAAAATATGGCTGTCGCTTGTTCTTATCAACAAAAGCTGGGAAACTGGCACTTATCCCTCTTCAAAAGAAACAATCTGCTAATTGCCTTCCCTTCTCCTTTGATCTTCCTGACCAGTTTTTCTTAACATTGCGGGACTTGTCTGAATTCAGAAATGAAAGGAGGTGTCTTATAATCGGTCTTAATGCTCTGCATAATTCTTTTTCCCCAAAGAAGCCAGTTCATTGCTCAGCTGGGCAAATGTGTTTAAAAACACGATCTGGGTCATCTAAACAATAAAGCAGCTGGAAGTCAGCCTCTAGTTTTCCTTCAAAAGCAAAATTTAGGAAGTTGAAGCAGACTTCAGCCTGTGAATTTGGGTATGAGAGCTTTTGCAGCTCATTCAATAGTGTATCCTGTCCTGGTTGTATCCTCAGTAGCGAGGATATGGGCTGTCCGTGGGTTCCACTCAGATGCTGTCGACCTCCTTGCTTTGGCAGTACAGATGAGGTCACAAAGGTGCTGACAGATGTGTTTCCTGTCACTCATCGGAGCTGAAGAGACACTGAATCAACAGAATCAAAATCTCAGGGCTACCTTGCTGCAAAAAGCTGCATCTTCCAGAACGACACCTTTGTCCTTCAGCATTCATTCAAGTGCTTTTGGGAAATGGTAGCTGAGCATTAAAATAGTACCAAGATCCGAGCCCTCCACAGAAGGGGAGAAATAGATTTAACATGAAATGATACGGCGTAGTTTTCTTCATTTATTCTTTTCTTTTTTTCCTTTCATACTTACCTTTCTTTTTTATTGATATGGCTGCATTGTTTGCTTATGCTCTGCTTGGTGTGCTGTATATAAAATTTAAAGCTGTGTATGAGCAAGTCCCTTCCCTATGGCAACTGCAGCAATACACAATCCGGTTCAGATGTCATTCATCGCTGCAAATAAAAGCATGACCGCTTACATCTCGGAAGCTGATCCTCTTAAATCCCTTTCTGGTCTGAGCCCATCCGTTGAATTTCACTTACAGCTGTATTCCAGATGAGTTTGATTGAAAGCCTTTTCCTTCATAACCTGCTGCAAATCCCAGATTACAAATGAAAACTTAAATGTAGGAAGGAAAAGGCAGAAACTAAGGAAGTCTTTCATGAAAGCACTTGTTACAGGTGCAAGGCAGTTCTGGGATTCAAGTTTTGCAACACAGTGAGAGGTAACACTGCTGTGTGGCATTTCTTTAGGAGCACGGCGTGCAAGTTTGACAGGTAAACATGTATTTTGGACAATTCCTGAGTGACAGGCAATGAATGTGCATAACACAGTGCAGCAGAAGTGGATGCAACTTCCTTTGTGAATGACAGTCATCCGTCTCTTAGTAGGCTGTGGTGAGTAAGCACAGTAGGAGTTTCTGCTAATTGGGTACTGCTGAGGGAGAAGTAGCAATGACATTCTTGTGTTCTTGTGCCATCTGTGTGTTTCATGTATGAAATCAATGCCAGGTGTCATAAGAAACACTGCAGTTTGTCTCAAATGGGGTTTACCAGTGTGACTTTTGTTATAAATGGGAAAAGGAGCACTGCAGAGATGGGAAGCGGGGAATGCAGCGCTATGGATCAGTGAGGTGTGTGCCTAACCCTGCAGATGAATGAACTCCTCGTGCTGTTCCCTTGCACACCAAGCATTTTCTTTTTAGTTGTTAAAAACAGTGCAACTCACCTCCAAAAAGAGTTGTCTCCTTATAGCTCCTTTCCTTGCAATCCTTCAGTGCACTAAAACTTGTGGAATACATAGGATACTGTCATTAAAACAGACTTGTATAATGATAGTATTTACCTAAACAATTTGAAGTAGTTGGACATGTCTCATTCTAGTGGAGTTACTGCATCCCCTCTGGTGGGAGCACTAGCATGGCTCTGTGGCACTGGGTAGCTTTCTTTTCCCTGTGACATAGGCATTCGCTTGCTCCTCTTTTCCTAATGGGATTCAGCCTGTAAATCAGGCTTGAATCAGTGGAGTTGAAGCAAGGAGGAGAGAAGTGTTGTTTGCTTTAGGCATCAGTCACACAAGTTACGAGTTACTTAAGTGTGTATTGCTTTAGTACATCCTTCTTTCTTGTGTGTACATATTTGAGGCAGAAAATTGTGAACTAAAATTAAATTATTGCTTTACACTTACACTGCATGATGCCGCTAATGGGCACCAAGTTGTGAACGTGATGTGTATGACTGAAGCCCTGTTTCTATCGTAAAATGAGCCAGTGGAACAGATGAGATGCTGGTATTTATTGCTGCTGTTCTGCTCTTTTATGGTAACACATCTTTTAAATTTCCCAGCCAATAACTACATTTACTTTAATGGGCAAAGGTTAAATTTAGGTTGTATCTGAGTTCAAGTACTAGGTAATGGAGATTTTTATTTTTTTTTAGTTCTTGAAGAGCTATGAGATTACATTGGCTTTTGCCCACCTTATTTTGTTACACTGTCTTGAGATATTTCTTTTGACACATATCCACATGTTCCTGTGCATCCCTTAAGTAATTTTACAGAATTCTAAGCCACTGTCACAGGGACCAGTGTTTCTTTATGTGGCTCTATGGTTGAATTTTTAAATTTTTTTTTGTCTGCAGTGAGGCACAGTAAGAGGTTGGCTCTAGTAATTAGGCTACCAAACTTCCATGGTTGTGTCTTGCATTTTGTCTAGCTTGCTTACAAAATATATTTGGCACAGGTGAAGGTGCACAGCTGATGTTTTTTCCAGCTGTGAGTGTAGACAAAAAGCAGGTTTGAACTTGCAGCCAGTAGGCTTGGTGCTGCCATGTTATGGAGCTTTTGATACCCAGGCATATGAAAAAAGAAGGATCAAGAACATGGTAACTTGCTGGTTCTGTTTGCAGAGTAAGTTTCAAGAAAGGCTGTGCTTTTTGTGATTTCTGTAATGTAAATCAGTGGCTTAGAAATGGAGTAACTCCTACTGATGATATAATTTTGGGGTGAACTAGGTCACCTCTCCTGGCTGGTTCCTTTGCTCTTACTAGGGTTAATTTTTCATTACAATTATCGACATTTAGTTCAAGATCAAATTGTAAACGAGGGTAGGTTTCCTAGTGCTCTTTTGCACTGGGTAATGCAATAGACACATGTATCATGTAACATTTGATTTTTGCTGTTTTTGTAATGCTGATATTGGGGAAAAGGCTTCAAGAGGCCAGCTTGGGAAGCACAAACAAAACTCAGCTTGGAGAATGAAAGGGGCTGCAGATTTTAAAGATCACTAATGGATTTGATTTGATTTGACAGAGCAGGAAAATAAATTTTGAAGCTGGATGTTCTTAACATGTTGACCTCTGCTATGCCTGACAGAACAGTTCTCCCTGGCCATTGGAA
This sequence comes from Mohoua ochrocephala, assembly GCA_013398855.1. Taxonomy (NCBI): domain Eukaryota; kingdom Metazoa; phylum Chordata; class Aves; order Passeriformes; family Acanthizidae; genus Mohoua; species Mohoua ochrocephala. The sequence goes on from VZTA01002781.1 coordinate 395,587, forward strand.
GCAGCTTAGGGACACCTCCCTTTGGTTTGTTGAGCCCTACCTTGGAAACACCTGCATACAGAGAGTCCTCTATGCCTGGGACAGAATTGGCAGGGCCCCAGTGAGAGCAGCCAACTCTGGGAAGTTTTCATTACCAAATGGGAAGAACACGAGACAAGGAATAGCTTTGGTAGGTAGGCAAAATGCCTACTGCCTCCCATCTCAGGGCAGATGATACCTAGTTGGGATGATCCCAAAGCAGCAGGGGAGCATAAATATGAAAAGGCTGATTGGTTTGCTTATAAAGAAATACTGAACTGATTGAAAGAGGAGTTACAGGCACTTCTCCATGGATTGTAAAGCCAAGTCTCTGTGAATCCGAGACTGTAATGAGCATTTCTTACTTCATGGAATGATGTCTCATCATTGGATTCAAAGAGCTCTTGTGCTGTGGATGTGGTCTGCTTTCAGACTTGCCAGCTAGTTCATAAACTTCAGCCTGCTTCTGGAGAGCAAAGGTGCAATGGTACAGCTGTGGTTTGGTAGAAACATAGGTGCATTTAAAAGTCATTCAGAAAGAAGTTATACAAGTGCTTATATTCTGATGAAATATTTCTTTCAAATTCACACTAACACAATCATGCGTTTAGAGAAAAAGAACCTGGTGACAAGATACACCAGGTATTGTTAAAAATGCACAAGCAGGAGGAATGCAAGAAATGATTTGTGAAATGACATCAGGTAAAATGGGCGAGTATCGGTGTGATGGCTTTTTAGGGAATGAAGAGTGTGTGCATTTATTTTGTTCTTAAGGAGCAATGAAAAATGAAGTGTGTTTCAGGGTATTTTTGAAATCTTGATGAATTTTGTGAAGTTGGTCTGAAATCAAGCATGACACGTCTGGTTATTGGCACGCATGTTGTAATACCCGCTGCAGACACGTTACAAAAACTGGGTCTCGTCTCTACCCTGCCATTCCGTCCTGTCACTGGGCAGTGTTCTCTGGTGCTTGGCAGTTTATTTCCCAAAATAACTTCTGCAACTTGCAGTTCTTCCCTCGTACTTTAATGTGTCAGTTAGATTTATATTTTTAGGGATGTTCACCAAAGCGATGCCAACTCCTATCTCTAACATCAGCACTGAGGAATGCACTTCTGGGTGCTGCTTTCAGTAGAACAGGAAATGTGAGTCTTTAACGAGGAGAGGCAAAGCCTTCCAGCTCCATGTCAGGTGGTTCTTCCTTGGGTTTGGGCTTGTGCCAGGAAGGCTGCTTAATCACTTGGGTGAATGCTGTAACTTAAGCTCCTTTTCAGTTCAGTATCAGTCAAACATTAAATGTTTTGACTATCTTTTTGCCTCCCCTCTACTTTGCTGTTGAAAGCTGGTCTGTTGTGTTTTCTGTCTGCTGCCGGTTTCTACTGTTCAGCACAAGTTTGTTTTCAAAAGAATTAATTATGTTTCATAAAATTGTCTTCTTAAGCTATGTTTAAGTAAACTCTGTAATCCTTTATCAGAGATCGTGCGGATGTTTTGTATAGCAAGAAAAATGCTATAAGTGTATGAAAAATCGAAATCGTTTTGTTCTGAATAATGTTATCATAAATGTACATAGACCATAAGTATTAATTACAGAAGAAAGTGATAGTGCCATCTATTGTTATAACTGCCTTGCATCCTAAAATCCTGTCTTAGAGCATGTTACAGTATTTTCTCTCTTGAGCTTGAATTGAAGTTTTCCATGCATTTTTGTGATCATAATGATATGATTTTGGCTGTGATATATAGGCCACTTGAAAAGGAAGACGAAGAAAAATACCTGACTTTGCCAATGTGCAAATATAAAATGTTAAGAATCAATAAAGCTTTACTACCTCTACTCTGAAAAGTATGATTTTGACATTTGATAGTGGAATAGTTTATTGAAAGAATATACATATGTATGTCAAACTTGGCAGATTTTCACCCTGTAGATGTAAAATTACCCAAGCAGAGACTTGGAGAGCGTGGAAGCTGAATTCTGCCGAGCCTGGGTGCCGCATTCACCACACCTTGGACTGCAGTCACTAAGAAACCCTTTCCTGCAATTGGATCCCCTAATAGGCAGAGGTGATTGTGGCACTGATTGTTTCGGGAACAGAGATCCCCCGGAATCAGTTTCTGCCTGTAAATGAAGACTCTGCTGTGCCTCATCCGTACAAGGGAGCAAAAGGAACTTCACTGCTCTACTATTCGTCTTTGGCTTTGTAAAACATTCTTTTAACTACTTTGTGACAGTAATACATGTTTGCTCTCAGGTATATACCTGTTCTGCTCTCTCATTAGTATACTGAGGAAAGGGATTCCAAGAAAATGAGCGAGTTGATGGGGGGGGAAAAAAAGAAGAGAAGGTAGAAGAACTTGAAGGTGCTGTGATATTTCCCTGTTATTATCAGTGTCGTTCCTTTGCTTACTGATAAATTGGCACAATTATCATCAGGAAAGTAGTGCCAAAAGCTTTCTCTTCCAAATGGAGAAACAAGAAGGCAATTATGGAGTGAGTCTGTCACAGGGATTTGTCATTGCTTCTGAGAGAGGGTTGTATTTCACAAGATTTAACTAAGGAAAATTGTCTTTATAGGGTGTGTTCCAGCGTATAATGGGTGACACTTGATGATTGTTCTTCTTGCTGTCCTGCCTGCAGCTTCTGGTACTGTTCCCTACGGGCCTGTGTGCTGTGATGTTCCAAATCCCAACTAATCCAATCACAATAACAAGTCAAGTTCTTAAATACACAAGGTTTAAGGTTTGCCTGTATTAACTACCTGGGGACTTTCTGGTCCAAAGTTGTACACTGAACAGAAAGTCATCTGCCTTAAAATTATGAAGAACGTCCAAACACTTGCTCTCTAAGCACAGTGATTGTATCCCACTGGGTTTTCACCAGATAAAACTAGTAGGAATAATAGACTCAGAATGTTAGATATTCCATGTATGAATGAAGTGCTGTATTTTTTAACTGTGTCTGAAGTTTACCACTGAAATACAACATGGATGGATTTTTTTTCTTCTGAGATTTGATTTTGTGTCAATGTATAAGAAGTTTGAACTACAAAAGTAGTTTGATGTCTTGTAAGAGGTTTTACAGCATTTGGGAGGTTATACTGTACCTTTCCTCCTGATGTATGAATGACAAGTGGGGACAGGAAGAATTGAAAGTTAGAGTAAGAATTCTGTCCAGTAGACTCAGATGCTAAGAATTAAGGAGCATTAGGGAGTTGGCCACATCCACAACTTTGGCGTGCACTTTGCATGGAAAACTGAGTTTCCAGCTATGCTGATCTGGTGAGATATGACACTGTAGGAAATAAGACTTCTTGAGTTACTTTGATTCCTTTCAAATTAAAGACAATTTTATTAAAAACAAACCAAAAAATGGTGCAATGACTTGGCAAATGTAAGCGATGCCCCAAGCCGTTCCCAAGAACATGAGAATGAAATTCCCAAGTCAGAATAGTGGAGTAATGGATGAAGGTGCAGGGCACATCTCCACCAGCTACACAGGAACGAAAGTAACTCTGAGACAACAAATACCACTTGCATCAACCTGACCTTCAAGAGTGTTTGAGACACAAATGATTCAGATACTACATGGCTACCTGGGATTTATTAGCAAATTAAACTGTTGCTGACAGTGTTAGCTTTATGCAATTATCACCTGGAGAAGTATATACACAATTCTTTTTTCTTTGAGCTACCAAAAGAATTGGAATTGTTCCTCTGAGCGGTATGTGGCTCTTTTGTGTCCCTGTATTACCACCCTCCATGGTATTCTGTTACACTATTGTATCCAGTTGAACTTGCTGGAATGCATTATGCAAATCCGTGACCGTTCCTTGTGTATCAGCAAGAGAGATCTCGGAAACGCAAGAGCTGCTGCCGAGCTACCGATGGAAGTCAGAGCAGTCGAGCACTGCCCCAGCCCACCCTTGGAGAGCAGGGTGTGGAGAACGTGGGGCCGGGGCTGCTGACCTACCCTCAGCAATGCAGAATAACGCAGGTGTGCTGGTTCTAATGGTCTGAACAGCAGCTGCCAGTGACCAAAAGAGGGAATGCTCTCCGAGACTGGGAATGTTTAAGAGAATATCACAGTGGGCATGCGGGGATGGGGAAAATGAACCAGTGCTTGGCATTTATAGACGGCCAGATCACAGTTCTTCTCTTTGTAAGGCTACACCCAAGCTGATGTGCCTGATTTTGGATGTGTGAGTGTCATGGCTAGGGATGTGGTAGCTGGATGTTTTTTATAAGCCACAGATTCATTTAATATTAGGTGAACACAGCCCTTGATTGAGCCATGATCTTATTGAGCTATGATATGTCACTTATCACAGGGTATCACACTTACCACACTTCAGATGCTGCCGTGTGTGCCAGATATTCCAGTCATGTCTGAATACTGTGGCTAGGAGAAGTCAAACCCTGTGGTTGCTGTTGCTGCAGCCCATGAGTGTTTAGACTTGATTGTAATCAAACCCTGTTGCAGAGTTGCAGTTGCTGCCCTCATTGATGTCACGGTGAGAGAATTTGCAAAGGAGTGAGTTCTGCGTCACGCACCTCCACTCAGACCTGTGCCTATCATGTGGGGTGTGAAATCACACCACAGTATGGAGGTCTCTATGGATTCCCAGCCTAGAATGGGGATAAGACTTGAAGATAGCCCTTCCTGTTCCCATGCAGTGATCCAAGTTCTCAGTACTCTATTGTACAGTCATGCCAGCTGGCAGATTGGAGCTATGGCATTTGGCATTGATAACACATCAGCTTTGCAACACGAGGATTTGGGGTGATTTCTTAGCTACCACGTACACTGAAAAGATGATGAAAAACCCCTAAGTGCAGGAGCATGTTGTATAAACAATGAGTTGCATGTATGTTCATTAAGCCTCGTGTGTCATTTGCTTAATTTTTAATTGTCATGGGACACTACTTAAGCCCTAAGAAGTACTAATTTTAAAAACCCCGAAGTTTGTTAGCTAGTTGAATTATTAAAGAGAAATAGCAGCCATGGGTTATATGAATACACCCTGCTCCAGCCATAAGCCATTCACAGGGAGAGTGTAGCTCATGATGAGCTTTTTCATTGCTCAGCTTGAAATCCTTCTTACGTTTTGCAGCACATCTTGTTTGCAGAGATTTTTGCGAAATATTAAGTATGGTGCCAGAATTGATGATTATGAAACTCCAGAAGTTTGTATGTCATAAGTGTGTGCATCAAAACCAGCATGGAGGTGAAAAAACATTGGAAAGGGATAAACACTTAAAGATCAGGTGGCAAGGCTGCAGCTAAATCATATTTATGTGCTTATGCCGAGCAAAAATGTGGGGCAGTTTTCAATATCCTGTAATTGTATCGTCAGTCTGAGCCTTCGGAGATATCTCGGGTCACGAACAAGGTGCTGCGTTCAGCAGAGATTTGTTGCAAGTTCTTTTCTTCGCAGCTCATTAACTGTGATCAGCAATTGCGCCAGGCCGGTGATTCACACCCACCGTGCTGCTCAGCCAAAACTGGCGTGAGCAGGGGAGGCGAACGGAAAGGTGGCGATACACTTGATGCCCTCTGTGGATCAGATACTGCCATTGGCAGCAGTAGTCGGGTCTGCTGCGCCAAGAGGGTGCCTGGGCTTGTGACAAAAGGCTGCTGGAATCACTCTTGCTCCAGGGGTGTTCATCTGCGCGGGTCACTGAGCAGCCGGAGTGCCAAGGAGACCCTGCCCGCTCGGAACGGGGCTGGCACTTTTTGTTGTGTTACCGAGTGTTCATCGGGTAGCGTGAGCACTCCGGAGTATGCAAATCCTACTGGGATGTAAATGAAGTGCTTGGGAGCAATCATTGATCTGCTGTTTGCGCGTTATCTGTTTCCACCCGTACTGGAGAAAGCTCGTTGTGTAAAGGACGGAGCTCTGGCATTTGCATTGCGCCGCTGTCCTCTTTCTGCAGAAAGCGTTTCCTTGAGCGCAAAGCAGCGCTTGCGCCTAATGCGAAATGACAGGAATCGCCCGTGCTGGCTTCACGGTGTAAACAGCTCCGAGCTCCCGCGGCACGTTCGGTTCTGCCGAGCTCGCAGGGCTGCCACAGAATGTGAACAGTCACGTGTGGTTCCAGTTTTGGAAGATGGTTAGTGCTCTCAATAACATAATTATTAAACTAAATACCTTTGGGGAAAGGTGTTGAAATTATTTTTGCTGGGAAGTGGGTTTGTATTTCTGCAGAAAGCCCCAGCCTTTGAATTTAGGCTCCCATGACCTATTTGAGACTGTGACCAGCCCGCTGTGGATGTAGAGAAATGATTTTCATTGCTCTTTCTGCTTCCATGCCACGTATGATTCTATCCCTAGGAAAAAGAAATGGGTCCTCAATATTTTGGGATCTCTGGCCAGGATCTCCAATAACATCAGGCTGACTGCATTCGCGTTTCCAGACACACGCGTGCGTACACACACACACACAGGCTTCTACCGAGATTCCTGTCATTCCTCTGCAATTTATGGCAGTAGGCTGCAGACGATGCTGACTCCCAGAAGCCTGAAGAATGTCCTAGCAACACACATTCCCTCCCAGACAGTGGGAGTGGGCTTTTAGAGGAATGTATGTGGACCTCCCCTGCCGCCTTACCCTCCAAAGAATACACAATGTCTGTATTGGAGACAACTTGCATAATCAGGCAGTTTTGCTTTTCTGAAGGGAGTGATTTTCTCTTCAACGCCTGATAGTTTCCTTTAAGACCATGAACATGGATGGTCTTTGATATCTCGACAGACTTATTGATCCATAAGTCACAAGTGTCTGACAGTGTTCTTTAGCACAATTTAAAATGCCCTTTAATAGCTTCATTTGCCAGAAACAGCTGCCTATTGCAGCAAGTAGGCTGAAGGCATTTGTTTTACCTTGGAAATAAAAAAGGGGGAAGAAAGAGAGGGAGGAAGAAAGAAAGAAAGAAAGAAAGAATGATGACAGTAGTGGTAGGAGGGAAGCTCACTGCTAGTCAGTAATAACCATTTGTGAAAGGTTTCTTTTGCTTACTAAAACAAACGTTAAATATGGTGGAGGTTGAGCTAATTGTTTAGTTCCACCATACAAAAAAAAAAGAGTGGGTGTCCTGGAAAACAACTCTCTGCCAGAGTGGAGCAAATGAACTCAAAAAAATGTGTGTAGGCCACATGGTCATCTGAGGATTTGTTTTGATTTTCTTAGTCCTTCTATGTTGCTTTGTTGTCTGCATAACGTGATAAATTGTTCTTCTGTCAGCAGGATGGAATATTCTGAACCACTGATTTAATGAAGATGTTTATTAGATTCCATTTGCTTCTCAAAGATTAGAGAATTGAGAAATCAAAGTGATAAGCACAGCAAGGGAGCTGAAATGGGTAAATGAGGCGGGGGGGGAAGGAGAAGAGATAAATATTCCAGTCTATTTCTCTGGGAAAGTCTTAATCTCAGCAGTCTGTGCATATCCAGTCCTGCAACAAGTGGAAAGGACACCTGCCTCTGCATACTTCCCTATGGTGAGCTAGAGCAGTTTGTTTCTGCAGCTGCACAGTTTCTGCACTGCTGGAAATAACCTTTGCTGTCACCCTGGCTGGGTGACACGGAGCTGGTGGTGTCTGTCCTCTGCTTTCTTTTATGAACCCACCTACTGATGTCCCTTGACTGAGGTTGCATGAAGTAGGGGCAGGAAGAAGAAGAAGAAATACTTGATGTTCCTCATCTGTTCAGGGACCCTGAATAGTGACACCAAGGACCCAGCAGTGTCACACTGAACTGTGACTTCTGCTGTATTACTTATATTCTGATTCCCTCCTACATTTTCAAACAAGGGCCAAGGCTTCACTAGCAGTGATTTGTTCTGGGTTCGGACACAGCTGCTCTTAAACTCATTACAATGGGAACAAATGCAATATGAAAATCAAGGATTTGTTGTGACCTTTAGTGTCTCGTATCACTTAGCTCACCAGTCAGTAAGAGCATCAGCTGTTTTTGCTGCCTCATGAAAAAAACCATGCAACTTGCATAGCAAGCCCCATATTAAAATGCATATTAAGAAAATAAGTACACGTGTGCTGACACAAGAGCAAACAGTGGGTTGCAGTGAAACAGCACAGTTTATAATTTGGCATGCTGTCTCTCCTGGTTGGGAAGTCTGTTTTACTGCAAACACTTGTGAAAATGCCAAGCAATACCTTTAGATTTAAGCAGGGAGTGGCTGAATCAAACCTAGCTATAATCCATGATCAACATCCACATAAGAATTAAAATAATCATGTAATAGCATTGGTGCTCTCAATCTTTTAATTTCTTTTTTTTTACTGACTGCATCCTGCAATGTTATGAGTGGCTCTTGAAAGAGGTTAGGGTGTATTGAGCCTTTGTCCACAGGGGTGCTGTGTGGCAAACCCCTACGTTCCAGTTCCCAGCTCATCCGGATCACACGCTTGCTTCCAGGTATTGTTTCTTCCATCATCTTGCGTGTCTGGAGAGCTGTTCATTAATTTGTTTTGCCCAGCACAGAATAAATTATGAGGTCAGATTACAACACAAAATCAGGATGCTCTCAGGGTGTGCATCCAGCATCCGGGATCTGCAAGCCCTCCCAAATTCCCTTATCTAAATGGTGTCATAGAAGAGGAATGACATGCCTCAAAAATGTTGTTAACTCACCAAAACAAATTACCATGTGCTTAATGCTATGCATGTATTGACTAAGAGACCTTCCAATGCACATTTAACCTGGATGTTTCTTCCTTTTGAAAAGCTGCTGGAAGTGCCAGAAATGTGTACGTGTGCCGTGGGTGTGCTCAGGTGATGCAGACTGGGATGCAGCCCAACAAGTCATGGCTGAGCTATCAGAAGATCTTGGGTGTTTGCAGATGTCAGAGCAGAAGACCATGTGTCATGAAGCAGCCTGAGGGAATGGGGGCAACTCTGTGTCCACCCAAGAATAAAGGTCGATTTATGTACGTGTGGGAGAAGGGTAGAAGGACCCAATACAGCAACATGAGCAACATGAGTGTTACAAAATGGGTAATAAACCATCCCCAAAGTATTATTATGTAGGAGGAAAGGTTCTGGCCTGCAGCTATATGCCAGTAAAACGTCATCCCTGAACCTACTCCTGGTGAAGGCAGATTAGAGCCTAAACTGCTAATGAAAAATCATGAAAACCCACGGAAGTGATTTTCATGCAGTGTTTTCCTTTTCATATGTTTAACTGCTTATTTTAAGTACCTTTTTCTTTATCTCCAGAAAGAAGAATATACAACTATCATATTAATCTCTAGTAACGTGGCTGAATGTATGTCAGTTTACACAGTGTGGAAGAATAGGCTTGAACAGAAACCTCAGACATCTGTGGATTAGGGTTAAGTACAATCCATAGTTCTGCCTGCTATGCAAGAGCATGTGCCTATTGTCTCAAATGCACAGGCATTCATCAGACATGGCTTTTGCAGTTATTGATTTAGCAGCTTTACTGCTTTTTCCCCTTACTGATTTCCCAGTGAAGAAACAAATATAGAAATCTTTATGTTCCTTTAATACATAAATGTGCCATTTCCCAGATTATCTGGGCCAATGGGTATAATTATACCATTCTAGACATGGGATAAGTTCTGGATTAAAAGGAATATTTATATTCTTGCAAATAGTAGGCTTTTCCTTACCATAATTTTTGTGCAGGCTTTTGAATAACACAAGTTTTGATTGGTCAGTTTATCAGAACTGTTTAAATGCCCGACATGGAGTAGTGTAAGCCAGTGTTTCAGAGCACTTTGTTTCCTTCAATGGCATTAAAATCCAGTAAAATAGGAGTCCTCATCTGTAATTAATGGAAAATCACTTCTAATTGTCCTACGTCGCTATTATTTTTTACGGCGCTCTTGTACAATCCCATTACTCAGGTTACTCACGAAGATCTGGATTTAGCTGCCCTGCCCTGATTTCAGTTTTCAGTTCTAACATGGGATGGCTCCTTTTACAGCTCCCTGTGAACACTCAGGTATGTATGAGTTCTTGCTGAGTAGGCTTGTGTGGTACAAAGTATACATTCTGGTATTTACCGTGTCACAAATGTCAACATCACAAATATTCTACGCCCCCATGCTGTGGAAAAGAATGGCTCTTTGTGAGGAGAACTGGTTCTGTCTTACCATCTATTTCTTGGAATGTTTTAGGTATTCTGTAAATCAGAAATAATTGAACAAGTCAAAATACTTCAGGATAACAAAAGACTTCTAGTAAACTAAAATTTTGTTCTTAGAAGTAGTAGGGATAATTAACTTCAAAGGAATATAGAATGAGGTTCTGGCTCCTTTGTACGCTGATTAGGTAAGAGAGGTGTGTCCTTGAGGTTAACTGTGAGCGGAAGTGAAGCTCTCTTGAGAGCACATGTGAAAAATGGATCAGAATTCTTTGTCAGAGTTGCTTTTAGGTAGCAACTTCATATGTTGGGCGGCTAGAAGAGGTTTCCCAGTATTTGTTTAGGGTCAGTAACTCCCAATGATCTGTTGTTACAGAATACTGCAACACAGAGCAGTGTGGGCCAGCCAGTTTGACAAACTTGTTGGAGACAGAACATGGCCTGCACACACTCTGCAGCATTTATAGGGCCTAATCTTTCAACCCTATCAGTGCTATCATCTGAATAATTGTGGTTTTGCTGGCCTCAGTCAACACTTGGTGTATTTGTTTTATATGCACTTGTGTATTTATAATTTCATTTGAATATACATTCAAATGCTCTTGTCAATACAACAGCTTCAGAAAAACACAGCTCAGCTCATTTTCCTGATCGATCTGGAAGTTAATCAGGTGGCAAAGAAAAGGGAAAGAAATCTTGAATGAATGATGTGAAAACAATCCTGGCTTTTGTTTCTGGAATTGTTTTTGTATTGTGGTGGTTGTGTTCTTTAGGGGATCTATGAATAGAGAGGGAAGAACTGCCAGTACAGCTAAACTGGACTAAGGGTCTTGGAGAAGTGTTGGAGTGAGGATGCAATGCAGAATTAAGTCCTGATGGAAGTTTTCATTAAGGCATTAGGCATTTTAGGCTGTACTGAAGTGTCTTGTAGCAATTGTTTTTATGCCTAGAATCTTCTAGTGTAACACTGGAAGATATATTAGTAATTGAGTAGAAAAGGAAACAAGGTTTAGAAGTAGTTTCTATTATTTGAATAATATTTTACCACTTTGAGGCCTCCATTAAATAGTTTGTATCCCTTGAAAGTAAAAACCTCTGAGAATCTGATAGTTATCTACTTAAAAAAGTAAAATCAACCTCTTTATACTGACATGTTTTGACATCCAGTAAACAACATTTCATTAACATCTCTTAAGCAGGGGCCGTGTTTTGTCGAGTAGTCAGAAGCCAAGGTTGTCATTTGTGTTGCGGTGACGCCCACAAATCGTCCCTGGACCCCGGTGTGCAGGCTCCTGTACATGAGAGACGTGGTCCCTGCCTTCAGGCACCTCCCAGCTAATTACCAGTGATGCACTGGCGGTGGGAAGGTGAGATGGAGGATAAGGCTAATTGGCAGTGTCATCAAGCTGGGTTACCCTGGTGCCAAGCCTGCAATTACCCAGCAGTGTTGGCAAACACAGGCCCAGCAAGGCCTGTCCCATCACCCACCAAGCGGGGCCCTGTGCCAAGTCTGCCAGCTGACCAAGGAAGAGTTCATTGCTCCTCCAAGATTCCTGTTTCTCGAGTTGATGGCAGGGAAGAGGTCTCATATCGTTACTCCCAGGGAGGTAGTGCTGTGCTGCTGGACAGGAGCTCTGATGGCAGCTCAGAACTGGCACTCCAAGGTCTGCAGTGGGACTCCTGCCATGCAGCTGTGAGTGAGGCAGGTCTGGCAGTGAGGAAGGAAGAGCACTTTGAGATTAGAACTTCAGAGAATTAGAGTGGAAAATGCTACTTTAAATTAGTACTGTTTATGTCCATATACATAAAGCCTTGCTTTCCCACATTTAATTTTTTTTCCCTTATCTTGTTGGCTATATGACCTTTTTAAATCGGCAGACTTAAGTTAATGGAGCTGCATTTATAAAGATTATTCAGTTCTACTTATTTCTACTTAATTAGTTATGGGGAAGAGGTCTGCAACAAAGCCAAGGAAGTTGAAAGGAAGGCTGCTGCAGTGTGTCCATGGTACTGTTCTAGTTCTTGTGCTTTAGTGGCAGAAAAGGGATTTGTCATCTGCTGATAACCAGTAAGTGCAGTTATCTGATGATATCTTTGAGGCATTTCCCATATTCTGCTTTACAGTCTTCATTGGGAGAGCAAATTTCCCTACTGCGCCCATTACCCCTGTCTTTGCTGCATGTACTCCTGAGTAGTCCTGCTGAAATGAATTCAGAAGAACTTCCATGTTAATGTGTTTTTTCTCCCTCAGAAGATGTAACGTAGCATCACAATCTGTATTCAGTGGTTTCCACCCTGGCTCTCAGATAGAGTTGTGCTTTCAGGCTGATACAAGCAGAGGCTGCTTTGTGCTGTCATTGCCAAAAACGAAGCTGCACGGCAAGACCAAAAAGCACCTTTCACTGTTGAAGCTTTAATTAACTCCTCTGTATTAGTGACAACTGCTAGTCTGGGACATGCCTGTGACAGTCACTGCCACCATATTCTTACAGCCGGGCACTGATTTAAATGCCATGTGAGCAGCTCTTTGGGTGAATGCAGAGAGAGGTAGTGTCTTAGGCATTGAGAGAATCCAAGCTGCAGGTCCCGATGCCACTGAGCAGCACGGAACATACAGAACCTGAAGTTAAGGCAACTACAGCTCGTGGAGGACCTCTAGAGAGCAAAAGTAGTCCATTGTCATTCCTTACTGCCCTGGGTTTGTGCAGCACAGGCAGCACTGGGCCAGGATGCACAATAGCATCCCTGTAAGGAATCCATAGGTGCTCAAAGGCTTTGTGTTTACATAAGAGTTGAGTGTCTTTGTGTAAACCTGATTTTTACTGTTCACGCGTTCACACAGACTTTCAGTTTATTTTCTAATTCTTGAAGTGTCTGAGCACGTAGATGATAATTTTCCTTTATATAGTGATCATCCAAGAGTTTGTAGGCTAGATGGCCTGCACTGGTGTTTGAAATCCATCTTCATATGTGACTAAAATTTGCAGTGTCATCAGTCAATACCTGAGGGTTTTGGTGAAATTGCACCTTACATTAGCCGTTAATGCAGCTGTCATTTAATGACATGCCCATCTTTGTTGTTGCAGCCTTGGGGCTTAGAAAGGATTCACCTGTGCAGAATGCCCAGGAGTAGGAGCAGCTGCATTGCATAGAGGATCAGGAATGTTTATATTGATGAGTTTTTTTAAAAATTGTTTGTGCTAGTACTTTGACTTAGAGATAACAAATTAAATAGTCAAATGCTTAAAATTATAAGGACTTTACAAAAGGCTTTGATACAGTAAGTTAACTTGAATTTCTCAAATAGGTTAATATTGCTTAAATCACCTGTTACTGAGACATCTGAGAACCATCACTTACTATCCTATAAAATTATGGCCTTCAAATCCAGAATAAAATTCACCAAAAGCCCTTATTAGGAAAAATCTATTTTCTTTAACGACACCTGCTTGAAATGTCAGACGAGTATCTGTGTGCTGAGAAGTGCCAAAAGTATATTAACTGTGCCTTGGACATAGTGGAGGTATGAACAGGACCACAACATTTTAGTATTTTTTTTTGTCATGATTGTAAATTCACAGTTAGCCTCTTTACTTGACTTGAGTCAAATTAATCCAAATGTTGAGAGTGCACGTGTTGAAAATGGGCTGCTAGAAACAAATGGAGAAACTAAAAGCTGTTTTGTTCACTTTTACCAAGATTATAAATTTATTGGGAAGAGTTGGCTTTCCCATAACAAGTAAATCCTCGGGAAAATGTCTTAATAAAGAACTGTAGATTTTATTGACGCTTAGTAGGATATTTTTTGAGGCACCTTCATGTCTTTTGACACCTTTCAAACATTACTCAAATTATGTATTGGAAAGGCTGCAGCCTTTGGACATTTTGGAACTGTTTCTGGAGCCATATGTAATTCTTTCAAAGAGAAAAGAGCCAAATTAGTAAATCTTGGAGGGAAACCCCCTGTTTCAAGAATTATTTCATATTTGAATGGTTTTTATTCAGCCTGTCCTCTTATGTACTTCAATAGCTCTTCCACCTGAAGATGTCAGTGTTCTACAGTTATTGAGCCAAACCCTACTGAAACAGATGATTAAAGCCTGAAAATTATTCTTGTCAGAGTAAATACCTAATACTCTTGTAGGAGTACATTGCAATGAAAGAAATCTACTGTTTTAAATGAGTCTTCTTTGATTGCACTTCTTATATGCTTTTCATGATTATTTAATTTGCTGTAGAAGATTTGTGTTCAGCTCTAGAAAGCAGAAATTGGGATATTTTGCATTTGGTAAATATCTCTGATAATCTGAAATAATGTAAAAGCTAAAGAAGAGGAGAGGAAGCAAACATGGGAGGCTGCTGTCACATATTTTATGAAAGCACTCAGGTTCCAGCAAATAATCAGCTGCCAAGTACCTTGTCCCTTTGCTAGGACATATCATGTTAAAGTTGAGCAGCTGTACTGATGGAGAAATGGGAGAGCAAAGACAATCCAGATTTCCCTCATTTAATCTTAATTTCAAAGGCAATCTATCGAAATCTAGTGATTAAATATTTTTGTTTGCAGTGCAGGGTACAAATAATGTAATTTCCATTCTTGGGCAGCCGGTCCTGTAAAAGATGAAAAAATCTGTATAATTCGTGTGTAGACATCACAGCTATTCAGATTCACAGAAAATATTCATGGGATCATCTTGGGCAAGTCCTCAGTGTGTCCTGCTAAACTAAAGGAGAAGTTTTGTTCTTGGATTCTGTGTGCAGGCTCTTTGGTTTGCTGAAGAGGCTTAGTGAAGACTTGGTGTCAACATGTGGAGCAGCTCGTTCTGACCAAGTACATAATCTAGTTTTCATGTCATAAGGAGATCGAACAGTGAAGTGAGCACGAGCATTTTCACATTATTGGGATGAAAACTGAAAATTACGGGTGCGGTCATGGGTGTGAACGTTGATGTAAGAGCTCGAAGAGACTCCCACCCTCCCCGTCAGAATTCCCAGTGTTATTTGATTCTCATGAAGATGAGAAATGAGCAGAGGTGGGTGTTTTCCCTTTCCGCCTCGGCTTTTCAGCTCACGGCCGTAGGTCTGATCCGGGTGCACCTGCAGGGAGGGCCCACAAGGCGGCGCTCAGGCACCACGGAGAGAGGCAAAGCATCGTTACCTCCGCCTGTTACCGTGCTGGGGAATCGTAGCGCCGCCTGAATGGAAAAGGAATGTTAATTGAGAAACGTAGGTTTTAAATTTTATTTATTCACCAAAACACAGTTTCTTCATGCAAAATTATTTTTATTACATATATCAACTCATATATAACTCTAACTTTATAAAATACTCTTACCACTATTCCCTTTAGTAGCTGAGGGATTAAGAAAAATGCTAAACTCTGTGGAAGACCCTCAGAATACTTTCATTAGAAGATTATTATTTTTGTACCTGTACCTGGCTGGCTGCTTTGTCCTCTGAACTCTGATGAAACTTTCTGAAAGTTCAACACGAAATTTCATGTCTTGAATAACTTCAAATTTCCAGCCTAAACATATCAAGGATCAGTTTGTAACTATTTCTTCTTGTATCTGCATGGTTTTACACACTCTGCATGTAGTGAAGTGGTGAGAAAGGGGTCTTGCCTCTTCTCAGCTTCACTCTGGAAATCAATACCAACTGCAGCCCATTTCAAGTTCCCCTTCTTTTAGCTTCCCATTATAGGAAAAAAGCATGGACAGTTTCTGGTTTGCTGCTGGATGAGTTGGCAGAACCATAGTCAATATGTCACTGACCTCAGAACAGCCCTGTCAGGTACAGTAAATGAATTAAAGTGGCAGCTGTGTAACAGGAATCAAAATTGCAAGGCTGAAAGTGAGGAAAAATAGACATCTGCTCATCAAATACAAGCTGCTTCTAAAATCTGTTGGAGGAAAAGATAGCATCCCATTCCTCAAGTGCTTCAAGTATGCAGCATTTTGGAGCCTTATGGTTTAGCTGGAATTTCCCAAGGTAACACCAGATATCTTGTGCTTACTTCCCAAGATCTAGTTGCTTTAAATCTTGAACAGGGCACAGCCACAAGATCGTCCCTGTCAGGAGTAAGAGGTATTTGATTTTTCTCCCTGGTATTTTACTACCAAATCTCATAAGTGCATGTGATAAGATGGTGAGACTGAGCAAACTTAGCTGCTGGTTTAAGATATTGCTTTCACTTATCACGTCTTTCCTGCTCTGGTCTCTGAGACCAGGCTCTACTGGTACTTCAACATTTGTGCAATAACTCTGGATTTACACACATAAAATACTCAACAAGGGTGTCCAGAATGTGTGTGTGGAATTGATGGAGTAAAAAGACAATATGCAAGTTTGCCAGTATCAATGTGCCTTGATATAAACTCTGATTCAAGCACATGAAAGAAAATGGGTCTTCATTTCTTTTCCCCCTACACTTCAAAGGCTGTTGGAATAACCTTTCAGTTCAACATCTTTTATTCCTCTTCAATTTACATTAAGTAACTGAAATGAGAGAAAGTGAATACAATTCATCCTTAAAGTGAAGAAAACTCGGGACCAATGCCAATGAAGTTGAGTCATGTAAAGCTCATGAGCTGGCTAAATATTTTATTGCTTTATTCTCTTCTCTTTAGTCAGTGTTCATATCCCTGATAATACACAAAGCACTCAAATGTGGGTAATGTTTCCAGGCAATGCTTTGGGAGAAGAAACTATGTTTAGGAAAGGAGGGGAAAAAAGGGACCTGGCAGCTGCTTCCTTGTTTTTTATAATAAGCTTGATTGCTTTGCCTGTTTGTGATAATTAGATCCACATGAGGTTGTACCTGGTATTGAACTGTTGCAGTTTGAAAGAGAAAAAAATCCCAGTTCAAGATGAAAAACCAAAAAGTAGAGAGTATTTGTAGTAACTGAATCCTGATAGTGTTTTGTTTGACCTCATGAGATCCTTTGGAATCTCAGCAGTTTATCAGGGTGTTGAGCTGAGCAGTGTTGAGGTAGGAATTGTTTCTGAAACTTGAGAAAGACGGCTCACTTCTGACTCCACACCGAGGAGGAATGTTCAGCTATTCCTAAAAGAAAGAGAGCCTTTATGGGCTATCTCTGGCTTCTGAAAAAACTGATAGCTTTAGAGTGTGGACAGAAATCAATGGGGCTTCCCACATAAATGAACCTGCCTTCATCTTTATCTCAGGTGTGGAAAGCTCAGACTTGTTACCAGGAAAGACTGGTTGTTCCTTAAGGCTGTAACTTACCCAGCACCCAAAAACATGACAGGTTTTTCCCACAGTAAGAGGTCTGTGGCCATACAGATGAAATAGGATTATTGGTATGTGTGCCAAAATCCTGCAGCAGTGTAACAGCAGCTCTGAAGAACAATGATGAGTATTAATTCTTAATTATTGGGATTCACTTTTTAGGATGTAGAGAGATCTTCTGCCACAGGAAAACCTCATAAATATCATTGCATTATGACACTTAATTTATTCCACTGCTGTAGAGTGGCCTTGATTTACCAGCCCCTTTGATCCTAGCGCACAGGATCTGCTTCTGAAAATTATTATTTCTTACACAACGCATTTGTTTTCTCTCTGCTCCCCAGCTGGGCTGGACACAGTTCCATCCCCTTTGTTTTTTGTGGACTGGGAGTCGGTTTCTAAATGCCAGTGGCGCATCCTAGAGCCTTTAATCATCCTCTGCCACCTCAGTGCCTACCAAAGAGTCCATCAGTCTGCAGACAGCATCACTTGCATAGTCAGATATGTCTGGCGCGAGTCAGAGTGCGCCAGGAAAGCTCATCAAGAATTTCTGTCTTGTCAAAGCTGAGGGATGAGGTTAGTCTCTGTTAGTCAGCAAAGATTCTGGGAAAATCCATCTTCCCAGAGCATCCCAAGCCTTAATTAGAGAAAGGATTCATTCTCAAACAAGACAAGATGCTGTCAAGTTCCAGAAAAGTCAAATTCATCTCTTATTTTTGTGTCTCAACTCCTGCTTTCAGTGTCTATCATTGGTGCTCATGAGTTCTGTAATGCCTCATGTGAAACTTGACATTCTTAATTAAAACCTACAGACACTGATTTTTACTTAGGGAAGAAACCTGTGTAAAATAGGTTGTGCTTAATCATCGGCTGGGGTGGAAAAGGCAAGTGGTTCATCTGGGAAGCTTTCTTTGCACCAAGGCCTCGGGACAGGACAGGAGACAGAATTAGCCAAACTTCTTGCTGGAGGAAAAAAAGATGATGACTTGCTAAAACAAAAATGCAACCAATTATCAGCATGCTGTCCTGGGAAACCTGCTTTTGTGGCTTTCGCAGCACTCTGTGTATAAAAAAATAATTAGGAAACGGGGTTTTTATGGTAGAAGTTGTTCAAAATTGGCCTGGAAGACTGTTTTTTAATTTTTGATGTTCAGAGTAACCTTCTTGGCAAAGCGTTCCTCACGCAATAGAACTCTGTATGGAGTAGGTCATATGTAAAAGTATATAGGGGATGTAGGAGTCATCCCCAAGACACGTTTGGTTTATGAACAGGAGTAAATTGAAAACACTGATTGGAACATCTGGATACAATGCTTTTAGATGACTCTTTGCAGGAAGGCACAAGCAAGAATTGCTTATGTTGCAATTTTAGGCCTATTTGCAGGCAGGGAGGAGTTTGCCAAGAGCTGAAGCCTCACGAACGTTCCTGTCGCTGTTTGCAGCACTGAGGTAAAAGAGCAGCCAGCAGAACTGGACACCTCATTGTCAGTCCCAGCTCAGTTCATCTATTCACCAGCCCGCTGGTGAAGTGCTCACAGAGTTTGCTGGCAAACTTCTTTTTTAATAGGAACGTTCTTGGTCTACAGCAGAGCCACTTGAAACTGTTCCTGATGGTGTTGCTGTGATGTGTGAAATCGAGGAGGGCTTTTCAAGTGCTCAGCGTAAGGAGAGCTGGCACAATCGCCCCAGGCTGAAACACAAAGAGTGTTTGCACAAAGGGTGTGTGCAGGCAGGGCTCCAACACGAGGACCTTGAAGCATGTCTGTCCTTGAAGCACATCTGACTCCTGGAGGAGCCAGCCTGTGGAATTCAAGCACTGCTCCTTGCCCAGTCGTTTGCTATATCTGGCTGAAGTGGGAAAAGTTCTTCACAGTCACGATAATGTAACTTCTTTAATTAGAGGGGCAGATTGAAAAGAGCATGAAATGTGCACAGCGTGAAATAATGGCTGAGGCAAATCTGATAGTTTTATATAGTCTTTTATGAAGGAGTTTGAAGTATGGGAATTTGGAATGGTTCTTTTCTGTAATGGTTTCAGACTTGGTATGATGACCATGTGCTGCTCCAGTGTGAACATGTTCCAAAGCAGTTCATATACACTAAACCTATGAAGATAGGCTGTCTTAAAAGAATTTATCATCTTTTATTATTGTATCTGCCTGCAAGATCTGCTCCAATAGATGTGTAGTGAGAACTGAAAGGCACAGTGGTGCAGGCAGTGGAGGTGAGAGAAAATTTCATGACTGCATTGGCAGCAATTGGCATTTCCATTGGTGCCATGGTTTGTACTCCAGATTGAAATGTGAAAGTCCTCTGCTCACAGCTCTACTGCCATTTAGGCACAGCAGAGTCTTCTATTCAAATGCAACTGAAGTATTTTAAGAAAGCCTCTTATCAAACAGTAATATTTTGTACAAATAGGTAGGTATTGGGGCAGTAAATTTAAGAAAAATGAGACTTTGCAGTCCCATTAAAGAGCTCGAATTAAGTTCTCAGAGTATATTCTATTTTATGTAACACCTATAGAGTTTTGTCAGCTTTCTCTAGTATGGCTTGATTGGGACTGAATTGAACTGTCTCAAGTAGTTCATCCAGATCCCCTACTGCCTTTTAACTCTTCTGTGTAGTCCTGCCCTTAAGCTATACACATCAGGCAGCTCTGGAAAAAATACTGTCTTGCCTATGTTAGATTTTTTTCCCCCCAGAAAACGCAGGATCTTTCTGAAGGTGACACTTTTAGGTGCCCGAGAAGACGTTTGTCTGTGAACACGGTATGCATGAGTGGCAATGGTAGTGGCTTTCAGTGTGGGGAAAGTGAGGATTTCTGTATTTGTACTCTCTCAGTGTTCAAGGTTGTCCATGTATAGTACTGATGCCAGCGCCTTTGGCATCTGACTGTTCACTGGCTGCATTTGGTCCTGAGGGAAGTCTGGATTACATGGACCTCTGCTAGTCTTTTAAGCAGCCTAGTGAAGCCAGTTAATCATTTTCTGAACAGAAACCAAGTCAGAGATTTCAAGCTGCAGAGTTAATTGGAACAACTAAAAAGTCAGGGTCTTGCAATTACTGCTCAGAATGTAGACCTTTTCTGAGCTGAGGTGGTTTCTTTCCTCAGAGGCTCTTTAGAAGTTCCCTTTTCCACAGCATCATATTCCATGAGTGTTTTGTTCACCCTGTCAAAACTGCACCCTTGACTCTGCTTTAAAAAATTGCCATTTCTGCACAAATGCCTTTGAAAGGGCTGAAGTTCATTGTGTTCTTTGTGTCACTGCCTCTCAGATCTTACTTAATCATGGATATTTATTGGGGACTGGGAATTTTGTAGAGGCTAAGGAGGAACTGCTTGTTTCTTTTGAGTTTAAATGCAAAGTCCAACAACAACAACAACCCTTCAAATGACTTGGAATAGTGAGCTATGTGGCATCTCAACGGAGAAACACAGGTTTTAGGGAATAATTAGCCTTCCATTTTTCCTTTCACTTCCATCACATTTATTATTATCATATCTTGATCTGTCAGGACTTAACCTCATCTTCTGCTGCCAAGGGATTTTGATCCTGAAATGGATCTCTCTAGAAAGAAGTGTGGGTTTCCAATGAAATCCTGGGAGAAACACTGCAGGTTTAATGCTGACAGAGATGCCTGGATTCCGTCTTTCAAGAACACTTATGTCAGCCTTAACACTTCAAGTTTAGCAAATTTATTTGCTGTAGTGTTAATAAATCTGAGAAGATATGCTTCAAACATATCTTAAGGACGGAGGAAAAGGAGTGAGAAAGCCCAAGAGAGAATATTTCAGGGTGAAGTCTTCTGGCAGGTAATTCTAGGTGGGTGCATGCAAGATTTTCTGCTGTTTGCCAGCAGGGAAACAATTCTCTTTATGACCTTTTTGCCTGGCAGCTACAGTAAAACACCTGGTCATCATTTCAGTGACTACTTCCTGGTAGGCTGAAGCTCCTCTACCCAGTTCGACGTGCTCAGCGTATCCCTGCCACACATACCACACCAGAATGTAGAATGCACACAGGGTGTTCAATTTGATGTGGTTTTGAAAGAATTAATTAAACCTTTCATTTGTTATTACGCAAACAGTAATTAATTTCAAATTAGCGTGCCAGAAAACTGAAATGTGTGGGGAGAACTGGGTGGTTTGTTGCCATTTCTCTCTACTTCCATCTAGATGTGTCTAGCATCACTCCACTTGAGCATGTATGTAGAGAGCAGATAGAAATTGGGCAATCTTTTATTTCAAGTTGAATGGCCCTCTACAACAGCAGTGAATCAGACCTGTTTGCCACTGTAATGGCTTCTGAGGGTTAGAGCAAAACAAACTCGAAAACCACAGGAATTGAAGGTCGTTGGGTGAAGCTCAGGGATGATATGTGATCCATAAGGGCCAATATTGCCAATATCCCTTGCCCAAATGTGCGTGTTCTGTGCTTTGCAGAGTAGGATACTTACAAGATATATTGGAAAGTTATTTTCAAAGTTCTTGCTGGTGTCTTTTGAAAATTTTGGTTTTGCGTTCTTCAGCTGTTTATCGTTGCCTTGTTCTGGGAGCACTGCAAGTCTTCAATTTGCATTTCAGCACTGCAGAGCAAGGAAGGCAGGAGGTTATATCTACCCCAAGAAAGAGGAAAAAAAATCAAAAAAAGACAAGTGTACTTGCTGTCTTTTGAACCCTCTTTTATATATTAGAGGTCTGATTAAAAAAAAAAATCCACTGAAACTAACAGGACTGACTCTACTAATCTTACTGGGTTTTGAACTAGACTTTAGTCTCTGCTCATGCATTAACCAGTAGGAAAAAAATCTGTGGTTTTTGAATGTGCTGCCAGCAGATGTCTCACACGTTTCCTTGCAAAAGCAGATTAATGATTTAGCTCACTTTGATCACGCAGCTCCGAGAAACTGAAAGTTCATGAAATGGTTTTCATTATGTTATGGACAAATCTTCAGTAGCTTCAGCATCAATTATTTTTAGACCTTTCCTGAGACAGGGTTTACACAGTAATCAAACCAGAACAAAATTTCAGGGGTTCGTTTGGTGTTTTCATGCTCAATATGAGACTTAATGTACCTAAAAATGTCTAACTCCTCACGTTAAAATTAATTTATATCTCAGGCTTTCTCATTTTTTATTTATGCTTCTGCCCTTCACACTGCTCATGCAAAGGGACTCTAAAATGGCCTGGAAATCAGAATTTATTACAAACGTAAAGAGTTTGGCTGAGTACCACCGATGCAAATGAGGTTGGCTGTGTTCTCCCATAATAACTGCTTGCATTAATTATTCCTTCTGGTAGCAAAGGAACGCTCTGAATTACACTGTATTTTACATAGCTTGGCATTAGACAGAGATTGCTACTGGAAGCCTCAGAGAGCCAGTTGTGCTGTGCCACATCCCATTTCAGGGCCATTTTCAGAGGGTCAGTGCTTTGCTGTGTGTCTGAGGTCTGTGCAGGCTGAGAGCTGCTGAGTTCTCTTAGCCATGGAGCCAGAGGAGGATTAATAATAACATTTGTGCTCTCTGAAAAGTTCTTAGCAGCCTGATTAGTCTGATTGCGGAGCTGGAACGCAGCAGGAACAGTAGACCAGGAAAGTAGAAGTGTTGTGTCTGTTCACTTGAGATACAAGAGTGATTTTATAAAATTGAGAGCTACCTCCATTTTCTATAGAAACAAGAGAGATCTGTCCCCAGAAAGAAAAAAGGTGCCCGGGTGCTTTTGTGCTCTTGTAGTTGCAGGAGAGTGGCTGCTGTTGTTCTGCATTCAGACCCAATGAGAGCTCCTGAATGCCTGGAAAACCAACCTACGTAACATAACCCACCTGTCCTTATTCACAGGCATGCTGGTGCCACAATAACAGTGATGGCTCTGAATACATTACATTTGCTTGATATTCTGTGTAAAGGGAGGAAATCCATCCCCAGCAGGCTGAGGTGCAGCTTTTTAGATAGGTAGGGGGCTGCTTTTGAAGGCGTTTCACAACTGGTTAATCTTTTAGTTGTCTGATTTTGTGCATCAAAAATTGAATCCAGTGTTTCTCAAAATTCACAGTCTGGATCAGGGACAGAAATAAAGGAAATGAGAGGGGAAATAAAAGCAGGTGTAACAAATATAAATATGCAACTCCACTGTTTTGCTTGTATTTTATATGCCCTGCTGTCTGTCTTCTACTGTGTTTATTTGCACTGTAAATTCGGTATGGTGAGCTCGATAAGTAATAGCAATTTAACCTGAAGCAGGTGTTCAGGAGGTGAATGGGCTACAGGCCATCATTTTCTGCTAAGCACACTTGCCCTCATAAAGGAAGAACAGTCTAACAAGATCACAAAAGCCAAAAGGAGTAGTAATGAAAACGGTAATGATTGAGACAGTGGATCCCGTATTCCTCAAGGGCAACAGAGAGCAGCAAAAATGAAATATGTTCAATCTTTACCTCTCAGACCTCCACAAAAATCCTGGGGGCTTGTCTCATCCTTGTCTTATAAGGCTAATTTCACATGTGCCACCAATGTAATAAAACAGGTGGGGATTACGTTTTAAGGGCCCAGGACTTTGACCTTGAGCTTTAAAGTCCTAGCCTTCAGTAAATATGGGATTCTGGATGGATGTGTGCTGAGCTGCCTTAACATGTGAACTTTTGTGGGAGTAGCACCATCAACAGTTTGGAAATTAATTGTCCTTGGGTTTGTGGAGTAGCTGGATTGAAGTGTTATACAGAGACAGAGGAATAATGTACAACTCAGAGCCGTCGCTTTATTCTCAGCAATATTGTATGCAAATGGGAACAGTAGCTTCAAAACTCATTCAAGTCTATTTTCCAAATACTATGGAGGTCTCTTTCCCTGCTTCTGTAATTTTACGGTGTTGTTTAACGAGCAGGTTACATGAAGCTGGATCTCCTGTATGAACACAAGCAGAGCACTCCGGTTGTTTCCCCCACGGCCGATGCTGTCGTGGGCTGAGCTATGGACTCACTGCTGCAGCCCTAAACCCAACCAAAGCAAGTATGGAGTGCATTAGTGACCTAATATAGCCCCTGGAATCATATTGTGCCTTCATGAGGATTATGCACTTGCATTTTGTGGTTTGACCTCTGAGCCATTCCTTAGGTGCCCTGGAGCTGCTCCCTCCATGGCCGTGCTGTCCTTCATGCGAGGAGGGCAATGTCTGTGGAGCACACACAGAATGCCTTGTGTCTGGTGTGTCCGGTGTGACTCCCAAGCAGCTCCCTTCAGGAGAAGGACTTTATAGTAAACTCAGTCTGAGGTTGACAAGTAGAAAGTCAAACATTTGCCTCATATTCCTACCACTGCTTACCACGCTGCTTGTAGTTGCACGTTTTATTTGGGCTTCAGTGAAACATAAACATTTGGCCTCAAGTAACTTGATCCATTGAAATTTGTTGGAATGCTTGCTAACTTTGGAAAAACGTGCTGAAATCTCCCAAGCTGAGAGACACTCCTATGGCAACAAGTAGGATAGAGTGGCAGAATGACCCACAAGCACGAATGTTTCAGTCATGTCTCCAGGAGCTCCGCTTCCCCGAGGAAGTGTTTGACAGTTTGTGGCTGACTGGAATATTTTAGAAGTGATTAGAAAGGCAGATTTATGGACAGTATTTGGCCATGTCAATGAGTACATGACATGAGTATGACTTGGCACACTGCTTTTCCTTGAGCGTGTGGCTGTGTTGCTCGGAGCCTTGCTGTTCTCAGACAACCCGGGTTTCCCTGAGAAGGGGGCATCACACCAGTGTGCTGCTCCCTGGCTTCAGATTCCTCTTCCAGTGACCTGAGGCTCTGATTTAAACTGTTGTTTGAGTCAACCTTTTAGGCAGAGCACTGAAAACAAGGTAATTGCCATCCAGTTATAAAACCAGGTAATTTGATGTTGGATCTGGCCTTGGGAAATGCCATTTCGAAGTAATGCCCCTGTAAACCAAGCAAGGTTTGTTGTTGGAACTGCTGGAGTTGAGTTGAGGGGAGGCTGTGAGGGCTGGAGATTCTCCTCTATGAGGAAAAGCTGAGAGAACTGGAGTGGTTCAGCTTAGAGAAGGGAAGGCTCCAGGGAGTCCTGAGAGCTCCTTCCAGTGCCTAAAGTGTCACAACTGCAAGTGCTGTCCCTCCTTGCCCAACCTCCCTGGCCTTGCTCGGTGCCAGCAGCAGCACACGGCTCCTCCTGGCTCTGCAGGCAGGCAGACAAAACCAGGCAGGCTCACAAAGACATGCAGCAGACAGTCTATGTTATAAATCAAAAGAAATTCAACAGTTCTGTCAGACAGGATCCCACTCCTGCTAATGATCCTTCATTATGTTCTGGAAAAGAGATGGGGCTCTGATAGGTCTAATTAGAAGAAAAGGAAATGTAATTTCTCTGTCCCTCTTTCACCATATTTCTGCACAGATGTTTTCAGGGTGGTTTCCAGGTAACTCCTGAAATCATAATAGGGTTGTTGGAGACTGATCACGTGCACTCATTCATTATCCATTGTTTATGTAGCACGGGGGGCTTGCACTGCCCTATACCACACAAATATGATTTGAAGATATATGGCGGGAAGAGATGAAGTCATATCCCTCACAAAATATAAATAAGCTGAAAACTTCTCCTTCCTGGGAGTATAGATCTTGTCTTTATCTTTCACACCTCTCCAGAGGCAGAGTTTCATTATGAAAATGTAGTTCTTATTTAAGTACAGTGTCTAAGGCCAATTCAGTAAGGTAAACTTTCTCTGTACTATGGATTCTTGCACTTCCAGCTCCAATTCAACATCCCCTGCCTGCCTTGATTTGAAAATCCATAATGGAAATTATTTTACCAAGTGAAATGGAAAGGAAAGAATCTGAATAATACAACACTCACAATAAAAATGCGCTGAAGTGTTCTGACAAGATCTTTAAAGGCACAAATGCTGTTGGTTGGGAAGGTCATTAATGTAGCACAGAGTCATAAGCATCTTTAAGGCTTCTGTTTCTTCTGTAGGCTTTCCATTATCTGAGCATATTTTCAATTCTAAATTGGAATTTTACAAACACCCAACACTTCAGTTTTGTTACTACAAATGCTTTCCTTTCTCAATCTTCTCTGAATGTTTTGTTACTTCAATGACGATTCCTGTAGAGCTTCTCACTTAGAAAGTCCCATCAAAATATATTTTAAAAAAATTTAATAGAGATTTTCTCCTGGAGACTTCTTCCTGCCCATGGAACTGGATGAGCTTGAAGGTCCCTTCCAGCTCAAATCATTTGGTGACTTACAGACTTTGTTTTTCAGCTCTCGGTGCAATCGATGTGTCCATGGTGGGCAGTCAGGAAACTACGTGTGGTTGTCTTGTCCAGCTGCCTTTAATTAGGAATTCTCCTGATTGAATCCTGCACTGAGGCCTTCATTTCAGTCATGGTAGGAGATGTAGCTACTCATGTGTTTTCTGTCTAGTTGCAATTGTCCTGTATTTCCCTTGTGTGCCACAATTAAAACTAACACTATTTGGAGTGCAATAATGAGTCTGTGGGTCACTTTAGAACTGCCTGCTCATGTTTTAAAATACCTCTATTGGGATGAAAATTGGCACGACCGTATTCTGCTTTATTTCTGTAATTAAACTCCACATATTAGGTAGCATTTATTGACTACATCGAATTTTACTTTTCTATTTTCCTGAGGCCCACAACAGCAACCTTAGAATTTGTGCTGAATATTAAGCAAAGAATGGATTTTTTGTTTGTTCTCATGTAACAAATTATGTAAAGCTGTAGCTCTTTCCTGTGCAGTTATTAGCAATATTTTCTTATATTTGCAAAGATGGTGAATGGTAGGCTTAATACAGTTGAGGCCTGGAAACTTCTCTTCATTCTAAATTGGATAAGGCAATAAAAATATCAGCCTGCTTTTAAAACCATTTTGAAATGTTAAAAGCAACTGAATTATTAGAGACCTAGTCATTTTGTCTAAAAGCAGGTGAAGTTATGACTAGCAGATTAAAAACTAAGAAGTTTAATAATGTAAGAGTTACAAATGAGGCCTCATATGTGGCATAAATATTTTTTGAGTAGCCTTTTAAATTTATAAGCATGGATGAAGGTGTGCAAGACCACAGAAGACATTACTAGAGCTCCATCCCATTAAAACCTTTTTTAAATGTGTTTTATAACTACTAATAGGTATAATATTAGTTTGTAGAATATGAAAAGATTTCAAAAGTCTACATCCACACTAAGAAAGCTGAAAAAATATTTTCTGCTGCACATGATCATAACTATCTTTTCAAAGTGGAACAGAGAGAAATTACTTCTCTGACTCTTATCAATAAATGCTAAAATAAATGTATTTTTAAAATTCTGTTGGCCACTAATCTAAGAATTCACTGCAGCCTGGAAAACAAGACTAAAAACGAATCTTCAGGAATTTTCAGAAGGAAAATGAAGTTCTGCCTGCTGGAACATCCTAGTTCAGGTATGTGGAATGCACATGATTGGGGATGGCCCTGTCAGATGTCCTGCCAATGAAGAGAATCAGCAGTGAGGAGGCATCTCACACCATTTATCTCACCCTTTCACACCAGAGTCAGCCTTTCATATTTTTTATTAGTTCTCACATTTCAAGCTATGGTAAGTTTAAAATCTGGAACAAATACATTCAAAGCATTTTATGTAACAACTAAAGATCCACTACGTGGAATTAACATGGAGAGTGTTGGCACTTAAGCAGGAAAGAATGGGAGGATAGCATAGGAAGGAACTCAGAAATAAATATGCCTGCTGATCCTCCTTGGATACATTGTGTTCTCAGAAGAATCCATTATTTGAATTTATTTGCAGAATTTTCTAGAATCTTTCAAAAGACTAAACTCGGGTAAAATATTCTTTTTTTAAAAAATATTCTTCTTTCAAAAATAATTTGAAATTATTGACGACTTCTTATTTTGGTGAGAGTGTGCTGCCAGCACGCTTACTGTCTTCTTCCCAGTGAGTGATTTTGCCAGCATGTGCCTTTTTATACCGTTTATTTGCAAGCAAAATACTTTTCAGCTTTGCTCTTGGGCTCCTCAGGTTTTTGTTAGCCATGGGATATCATGGGACAAATTCAGTTGTGCTGGGTCCATCAGCAAATATGCAGCTTTCAATTAATTGTTGAATCTTCAGTTCTTTGGGTCAGCTCTTTTGCCTAATCTCTGTTTGAGGCTTTTATGCTACCATTCCCCGGAGAGTGACAGGAATCCATATGGGATTTATTGGCATCAGCCAGATGCTGCTGTCTGCTGCTAATGCTGTGATCTGTCAGGTACAGTAATTTATTGAATTGTCACGATTTCTGGCTTTTGAGGGGCTGTCCATAAACATAAAAATCAAACCTTATGATTTCTTAACTGTTTGGTTATTGGACCTTTTAGTAAGGGCGTGTGATGTTTTTTGACAACAAGCAGAGCTCTCTAACAAGAGAGACGCTGTGGAGGTCTCAGTTCACACTAAGTATAGCCAGATGGACTGGTGACTGCCAGGGGTGTGCTGACACTACATCCAGGAGTTTGCACAAATATCTTACTAAAAATGTAAGCTGTAATCTTGGATGTGTTTCTCCCTATCAAACAATACAAAACATCTGTGTTGGATAAATCACAGGCTGTGACTGACAGAGCTGTGTGAACCGAACATTTATTCTTTAAAGTGGTTTCTGAGGTGCTGCAGGACTTTTTGTGCTAAAGGTATAATATTCCACACCAAGAAGTACGATATGCTGCATCTAAAAAACAAAAGTTGTCACCAAATGTATATGCATGTATATATGTACCTACAGTGTTAATGGTTTTGAACAAGTGAGAAACTGCCAAAGATAACCAAAGCCACATAAGCTAAAAACGAATGCTGAGATGTCTGGCCCACTTTGAAATGATGCTTTTTTACAGCCTTTAGGGCAATGCTACAAAAAAGAGGGGATACTCTGTGTGTTTTTACATGGCACAGCAGCGCAGTTTGCCCAGTGAGTTAATGAGCTTGTGGTGTGAATTCTGTGGTGTCTGACGTGGCACAGCTCTGGGACATCAGAGGCTTTTGTTGCACGACATGGGGAGAGAGCTAGAAAGAGATCAAGATAAAAGAATGATGAACGGGTAGGTGCTCAAAGCTTGCCAAAGCAAAGAGAAATCCAGTCCCGGGTTGCTTCTCGTGTTAAAAAAGGACCATTTAGTGAAATGATACATTAGGAACTCCTCAGCTTATTCCTCAGCAGAAATCTCATTAAGCCAAACAAACTGCTCTTAAAAGCTCTGTGCACAGGATCAGAGGTCTCAAGATGCAAGAGTTTATATTAAATATATTAAAAATGTGAGCGTTTCTTTTATGGATTGTTGCAGTGTTCAAAAGCCACCAATTAAAAATTAATAATGTTGAAAAGAAAAAGATATTGGGATCAAAGTGTTCCCTGCTGGATCATGCTTTTTAATAGCCTGGGTTACTGGGAAATTCCTAAGTGGCACTAAGTAGAAGTTCCAAGTGCTGTAAGTACTGCTCTTATCTTCCCAAAATCAAATGAGATGTGAACTTTTAAACTCCATAAAGTGAGGGTGTTCTGAGGCTCGTGCTATGAGTTTGGGATCTGGGAGACCTGGATCAGCTGTTTGCTCTGACTCCCTGCAAAGCGAGGCTGTATTTTTGTGGCCTGCAGAGACCCAAGTTCACTCACTTGGTGCTGGGGATTCTGGCCCCGCTGTGATTACTGTAAGTAAACTCCAGGTACTCTCTGCTCTCCGGGGATCCCCTTCTGGGAACTGTGGCATTCCCAGTCTGGAACTGCTTTATGTCTGGCAGGTCTGTAGCTCAGGAAGGCTGAACTCTGTTCCATCTGCAGGAGAGTTTGTTCACAGATGCTTGGCTTCTCTGCGTGTCTTGCTCTCCACATACAGCTTTTAAGGATAATTATCCTTTCCCACTGCTGAATTTTACAGATAAGCACATTAGTTGGGAAGTAGAGGGGAAAGGAAATCATAAACCTTCATTTATTAATTTGCTAAAACACATCCAAGGAGATTATGCAAAACATACATGCATTTCTGAAAGCTTAAGGGCTTTTTGATTAATTCATCTAATCTGTTTGCAAAAGAGAACTAATTTATTATTTAGTATTTTTGCAGAACATCTCTATTTAGTGATGTTACAAGCATAAAGGATGGAGAATGCTCTGTCCATTCAAGGACACCAATTTGAAAAGATGTTTTTAAAACACTTCTGTGGTTTTTTTCAGCTCAGTAATATTTAAGGTAAGAACCTGCAAGGCACAGAAAAGCAGGTACTTACACCACAGGGAAATTTTTAACTTCTAGGCCTAATCTTGCTGATATCAGTGCTAATGCTGCTGACTTCAGTGGGAGCAGGTATTTGTTCTAAAAGCATCTGTAGCACACCAGCTTCATCTAAGTGAGGTATCCTAGTAAACTCAAAGCCAGTTTTGGATTTACCTGTAAAAAATACTTGGACTTTGCTTACAGGAGCTGGCCTATAGCAGCCCCTCCTGAGTACCAGGGGCCGTGACTTCCCTGTGTTTTCCAGCAGCAAGCAGTCTGGAGCTGAAGTTGCTGCTAAAAAGTGGAAACACTTCAACATGGATCCAGGACAGAAATAGCATTTGCCAGTCCTGTTTTTCAAATAAGAGAAGTCATACCTTAAAATAATATTTTACTAGTCTATGCAGTGATTTTTCTTTGAAGGAAATGCTGCCAGTTCTCACTTTGCTGTCGGTCACCCACAAGTTAAGAGCAGTTTTGAGTGTCAAAACTCAATCTGAGAAATTTAATTGCTCTTTCTGTACAACTCTTTCTCTTCTCCTGTCTCTTCCAGCAGGAAGTCCCGACTCTGAACCCAAAGTATTTGTTGGAGGTTCTGCTTTTTCCCTATGTTTATGAGTTATAGGTAACATCTCATGTAAATCTGTAGTTCTGGACAGAGAATGAGGCAGTAGAGAAGAAAATACTTTTGTTGTGTTCTGGTTTGCTGATGCATGTTTTGATCTGTTTCTCTTGGCTTTCAGCTTTATCTTTGCTCTCGCAAATGTCAGCTGCATTAATCTTTCCCCAACAAGTGCACTGAGAGAAGGCTTTTTCATCATGTGCTGGCTATTTCAACCAATATGATTAGGTCAGTAAGAACTCACCTACAGTTTACACTAGGCACCTGGCTTGTGCTGGAAGTGCTCTTTGAGAGCACTCTGAGAGCTGGAAGTGCTCTTGGGTGACAAATACACTCCAAAGTCTATAAAGGGATGTCATTTCCACTGGTGTAGATCTCATCTTACTGCCAAGTGTTGCAGAAAATACCAGACACATTCACCCACCCAACTCAGGCTGGAGTAAACCCTGTGTTCCTACTGTAAGTTGTCACTAACTGTATGCTGCAGTTGCTTCCAAGTTACCAAGATCTGAGAGGTCAGTTTGTTGCAGAGACATAATCCTGTTCAGACAATGCACAAGAGTAAATCCAGTGAATACCATTCCCACAGTTAGGATCTCATCAGTGGCTCTATCAGATAGGTGAGGCCTGCTTACCAATCCTTGAAAACATTTTCTGTCCAGAAAAGGTGAAGATGCTTTCCCATTTCTTTATGGATTCATGTTTTAGGTGGATTTATGGTTATTTTTGTGTGCATGTGTGAGGCTTCAGTTGAGATAAAATTTGTGGTTTTAGAGATAATGATCTTGTGGTATGTGTAACATTGCTTTTTTAATTAAAAACAAGACCTGCAGTCCTCACTCACCTGAGCATTCCCTTTCATCGGTGCTTGTGTGTGGACAGAGAAGCTCCACGTGTTGGAAACAAAAAGGAGTTACCTCAATAAAATCAAGGTTCAAAACTTTGTTGCCCAGTCTTTTAGGCAGGAAAGCAGAAACTTTCCTAAAGTCGTTAGATCAAAGTGAATAAAAGGTGCCTTTGAAAGCATCACCCTGGATAATTCTCCAGCTTAGCTGTCTATGGAGTAGTTACTACTTAAAAAAAAATTATTTATCAACTATATTGCACAGTAGTAATTGGGAAAACAACGATTTTCCAGCCCACTCTTGGGAAAAAGAAGCAAAGTTTGTAGGTGAAAATACCAGCAAGCCTTAGTTTTGGCAAGCAACATGAAATCACCATGCTTACAGTATGCTTTTTCTTTTGAACTCAAGCTGAATCATACATAATTGACTGTCTGCAGTGTATAGAAAGTGTTTTCATGTCCGTGTAACATTTCATTGAATATAATCTGAAGCAGTTTTAGAACTGAAAACATCAGAAAACTTGAGAAATAATCAGAAATACAAAAGCAGAGCTGAAAAGAACAAAGTTCGCGAGATTTTAGAAGTTTTTTCTAGGAAGTGAATACCTGTAAAGGGCTGTCAGTGTAGGTGCAGCAATGTTTCATTGCAGTCTGTAAGAAAGGGTAAGTGTGGTACTGGGGGAATGAATCCTTCAGCACCATTTCAGACATCACCTCTGATTCTGTTCGTTTTCGTGCTCTAAAGGTAGGTCTTTGAGAAGCACTCATTTCAGCTGTAAGGCAAGGTTTTACAGCTGGGATGCCTATTTTTCAGCAAAGTCTGTCTCTAGCTTCGTCTTCTGGCTGAAAGAAATGCTACTGCATGGTTTTCTATCCAAGAGATCCAGGCACATTGCAAGGTTTCAAAATGATACAATAACCAAAGTGAATATTCCAACAGTTAATTTCAGCAGTTTTGAAACCTATGAGGGCTTCATGCCAATGGCATAAATCATTTGCTGATATAAATTGATAAAACTCCATTAAAACCGAATGATTCATGGATAGACCAAAAATTAATTCAATCCAATGTAAATTCTCCTTGTGCTAAAAAAAAATATCTAAATTTTAACTTCCAAGTTCTAATGACCATTGAGAGAACTACAGCTGGCGTTTATTGTATTTTTGATAAATTACTCTTCTCAAACATATACAAGTGCTGATGTGTTTTGCTTAGGCTAATATTTCATCAGCTGTCAAAGTGACCAGAGTTCCTGTAGGAAATTTTAGTAGTAAGTGAAGCAAGCTGTGGCTTCTGATACTGTCCCAAACTTTATTACACTTAACTCCTGAATGCTTGCCATTGGTTTGCAGGTGTAAAATCATGACTTGGTTGTTAACCACTGCCACATGCAAACATGAAGTTATTATACCCAAAACCCACTGAAATAATGTGAAGGATCTGTTAAACAGGCAGAGCAAGGGAATATGTATTGCATCAAAATTTAACTGCAGGATGAGAACCAGCATTGCAGAATCTCAGTGACGTGGGGCACAACTGGTTGGATGCTGTTGAAATTTGTCAAAACAAAAACTAAGGCAAAGGGAATGGAATAAGGTAAAAAGTTTTTGCAATCAGAAGGTTTTGAATTTATCATAAAAAATGTTTGCAGTCTTCAGTACAAAAGATAATGTGGGATGTTTATTTTATTATTTGATTAAGTCCTATTCTTGAAATGTTAGGTAATGCTAAGAAAAACAGTGATATGTTTGCAGTGGTTTCACACAAGCTGAAAATTTTCAAATTACTCAATAAGTGCCTGGGAGTTTGGCTTGTAAGAGTTTGAGATTTCCAACTTTACGTATTGGAAAGACTAATATTTCTGAAATGTTCAGAGATAACAAAATTATTTCTCTTCCTCCTCTAATGCAGTATATAAAAGCCAGGAATCATCTGTGTGGGATCTCTCCACACAGAGATCTCATCACATCTTGTTTATTACAATAGGAGAGGCGATGGGGTTGAGCTCTCAACCTTTCCAGAAATGAACTAAGGGATATTTTTAAATCTGTTGGCTGCCTGGGGTTGAATCTGTTGCAACTGGATAGAAAGAAGTAAAAGTGCACGTTGGAAACGAGAGGAGGCAAATACAGACGGAGTAAGATATGGAAGCATTGGATCTCTGGCAACAAAGCCTGTAGCATATTAGAAGTAATGGAAATTCTGCTACACAAACAAATAACAAGTGAGAAACACCATTTTGTTGATTTAGAATGTAGGAAAATTAGGCTGGAGGCTTAAATTTAATTTGTAGCTGAGCTGTTGAATTATATGAGAGTCGGATGATTTATTGGGATTTCGATTTCAGTTCCTTCTCTCACCATTAGCCGTGTATATTTAGATTGTTACTGAGGAAGAATTTTTTCTTAATACGTGTTTTCCTGCAGAGTGACAAGTACAAGGAGTCTTGAGCTCAGCCTAGGATTTCTAGGGACCCCGGAGGTCCATGGAAAGCAAGACAAACAACTATAAGATTTCCATTTCTGTCAAGTTTCTTTTTTTCTGTAGTTTCACCTTTGATTCCTAAATATTTCAGCCTGTCTCTTCCTGAAACCTGTGGTAATCTTAGTTTGCCTGGAAGCTCCTGAGTGAAGGCCATTCAGCTGCTTCTGTATCTGATGAAATTGAGAGGTTAAAAAATATCTATACCAAAGTAAAATACAGGTGTAATATTTATATGCATTTATATTTATAGAGAGAGTGACTCTTTTTAAACACTTTTACAGCCAAAACCGATGGGAGCTGGAACTTGAAATACAGCTTGGAAATTGCTCTCACCAAGAAGAAAGGCTTTTGAGTTCTCTGGAGAAAATTGGTTTTCAGTGGATTGAGTTATGAGCATTCCAAATTGAGTATTGAGAACGCTCTGGGTTTTGCAGGAGCTTTTCAAACGGGCTCATAAATTGAGCAGATAAGGATGGCTGGTGCAAAGAGTGGTGCAAGGAGCTCCTTAAAGGAACTCTTGACTCAGGGAAAGTTCCATTGCTCCAGCAGTTCTGGCACTGAGGTACAAGTCAATGAATGGAGAGCATTTAATTCTGTCATGGTCAAGTTTTAAGCTGACAGCAACCTGTGAACTCACTCTTAAACGTGAATTTCCCCCTCCACTGGAGTGTATTTAGTAGAAACTGTTAACTAATGGGTTTTTCAGCTTAATTTGCTTCTTGAATCCAGCTTAATCCTTAAAACAACCATGAGATATTGTAGGTACATGGGCACTGCCCTTGAAATCTCTGGTTTCCATCTCTGTGGGAGCGTTTGAGGTTTTTCAGCCTCTGGTCTCTTTTGCTGGAGGTCAGAAGTGTGTTACAGGAGCCCAAAGGGGAGCTTTTGCCTGTGCTGTAGGGATGGATGTCTCTGGGGGCAGGAGCCTGGGTTCTGACCCTGCCATCCCCAGGGACCAGGCAAAAACTCCTCTCAGCTCTCTTTCACACTTGAAGCTTCCTTTCTAGTGCTCTGTCCCTAAAAGCTTTCCTTGACAAACACAGGGGTTTTCTCTCAAAGGGAAAACTTGCAGTGAGGAGAGACTGGAAGTTAAATCCACACAAGGACAGGCCAGAAACTGCTAATCCCAAGGGTGCAGGGAAAAAACCCAACCTTCTCAGCTTCTTCTCCACAGATCAATCAGAGTTTTTCCTAGACTGAGCCCTTTTTCCCCCTTTGCTTCCCACCACAGAAACCAATCTTTAATTATTTTATAAATGACAAGAAAAATTGATACTGGCAGCTGTCAGTTCTTCCTGAACTGCAGACATGGTAAATTTCTTTTTTCTCCACATCACCTGTTTTGTCACTGCTTCAGCTTTAAATCTCATATAAACACACCCCAGGATACATTGAACACAACCAGGCTAGAATCAAGTTATCTCTGTACATATTGCTTTTAGTTCTTTGAACTTTGATTTAAAAGCATTAAGTGAAATTGTGATCTTAATACAGTCACAGGTTAAAAGTCTTTAATGACATGAAGGGAATTAGTTATCTGCCATATTAACAATTGAAGTCAAGATTATTCATGAGGCAGTAATGAAACAACATAAATTACCCTCTCATTAAATTGTAGTAATAAGTTACTATTTGGTGTAAATAATTGAGCGGCGTTGATTATTAGCCACTGTGATTTCTTGTCTTAAAAATGAAAAGCAATTCTGTGTTACAAGTAGGAAAGAAAAAATTCTAAGCAAAAGAGTGATGTTTTGATTCTTTTTTCCCTGGATTTCAAGGGATCCAAATAGAAAGACTTTTTTTTTTTTTTTTTTGACAAGTAGGTATTCTGTTATTCTAGAAGGTTCACAGGAACAACAAACTTTAACAAGTACCACCTTGAA
Source organism: Mohoua ochrocephala (assembly GCA_013398855.1). Classification (NCBI taxonomy): domain Eukaryota; kingdom Metazoa; phylum Chordata; class Aves; order Passeriformes; family Acanthizidae; genus Mohoua; species Mohoua ochrocephala. The sequence continues at coordinate 432,107 of VZTA01002781.1, forward strand.
TTTGACAAATCTTTCATGAACGTCATTATTATCTGCCAATTTCTGTAGAAGTCGAATACACCCACCTTCAGCACCTTCTGTTCTACATAAACTTATTCTGTCTGATGAAGGCAGAATGCCTTCAATCAAAAGAGATCTTCAGATTTTTTCAAAGGCAGAATGCAACTCAAAGAAAAGAGAAATGAATATATTCTGATTTTTAACTCCTAAATAATTTTCTGTTTAAATTACTGAACAGAGAAATATAGGATAAACAACACAAAGCATTTGTTTAAGCATTGAGAGAAAAGAGCCAGTAAAGTGTCTGCTAGAAAACAGAGAGGCTGCTAAATAGAAGCAGCTGGAGTACCAGAGTGCTTTGAATTATAAAAACCACTAATAAATAGCAAAATCCATTACCTATGGCAACTGAAGTGTGGATGTGCACCTGTAGGGTGGAGACTACACCTAAGTCCCATTTCGTGGGCCAAGGTGCTTCACTTTCCTATTTCACTAAGCAATACTGCTTTGTTTATTTAGTGTGATTTGGTTATTTGGTAGTAACTCGTGTAAATGCAGCTCACTTCAAGGGCAGCAAGGAGTGGTGCAACAATTAATGCTCAGTTTGCTGTCAGGTTTGCTGTTGTCATTTTAGTATCAACTGTCTTACTCTGCTATTCTTTCAAATGTTCCAAAAATAGACTTTATAGACCACTGGAATTCACAGATGCTTTTTTAGCCTTTTTGGCCTTCAGTTCCTCACTTCCTCACAAATAGTTCAGTACCACTCTCTTGGGAGGGTTGGGTTGTTTCTCTGTGCACTTCTCCAATCTCAGGAATGTTCTTGTTCTTTAGAATCACAGAATATTCTTTACTGCAGTGTGTTTATCACAAATGTGAATCTGCTGCCTTCAGCTCAGACACATTCGGTGAGTGAAGTGCAAACAGAGAAATATGTACTATTAGAAAAATATTGCTGCCTGTTTGAGGTGTGAAAATTACCAGGAAAGTGTCATGTTTTGCCTGCTGAGTTCTCTTTGGAGTGAAATAGCAAAAAAACCACAGGCCACAAATCAGGGTTGCATTTTTGCACAGGTACCAGCTTTACAAGATGATGCTGCTGATGCTAGAAACAACCAAGAGTGCAGGGGGTCTCCTTTTCAATAAATGTGAGTTCCTGGCCAGCCATGGTCCCTGAGAAATCAAACTGTTTCATGGCTGTTACTTACATAGTTGTTGGAGACCCACAAGGTTCTCAGTCTGCCTTGTTATTCTGTAGCTACATTTTCCTCTTGCTTTTCAGCCCTTTGCTGCAGTTCCTTGTGAGACTGATTCATTTCTCCTGGCCAGTTCATAGCTCCCTGTTCCCAAGGGTTGGCAGGTGAACAAATCAGCTTTCTGAATAAGGCTGCCTCGTAAGGAGTTTTCTGGTTTCCCCCTTTGTCATCTGAAGAGTCTGTCATTAAGGTATTTCACTTGTTAGGAACCATTTATAATAATTATAATAATGAGCTCTTTGTGCTCTCTTTTACACCAGCATAGCCAAAAAAACCACTCTGAAAAAAAAGATTAATTATGTTTTTAAAAAATGGTTGAGAAGGAAGATGTTGATAGTGAACCAAAACCTACACCTGAGGCTTTTGGGCCAGGTGGCTGCTGTGCTCCTTCAGAACTCCCTTCTGTGCAGAGATGGGCAGAGGAGGTGGTGTGAGAGAGGCAAGAGGAACCAAACTTGCCCTTCCTCTGTTCCAAGAACAGCAATACTGACCCAAACCGGCTGAGACAGAAACCGGAGTGGAAAATGGTTGGGAACAGAGCTGCAGGGCTGGAACCCCAGGTGCCCGTGGGTGCCCTGCAGAGGCTTCTGAGCGTGACAGCTCCTGCCAAAGGCCTGAGTCCAGAGAAGGAGAAGCAGTGACCTCTATTGCATAACGATTCAGGTGTGCTGTCCCCAGCCACACAGTGTGGGAATTAGCAGACACTTGCAAATTTATTTATGAACTGCAGAGCAAACAAATTAGGTTTGTCCGTCAGCTTCCTTCTATAATCCCAAACAAACCCGTGGACAGCTTTTTTTCCCTTTTTTTTCCTCTAGAAAAGGTTTTTATTCTGTTTTCTTTCTGATTGTTTATTCTTTCTATGTCATCTTTAACATCAGGGATTTTTGTGGATTTGTCAAAGAAAGGAAATGACACACTTACTCTCAGTTTTTTACACAGCCTTGGTTGTTTATTTGGCCTTCTGTAAATTCAACAGTCATTCTATGCTGCTTATGCCAGAACCATATAGGATGCTTGCTGCTACAGCTCTTTTGCTCTTTTTTTCTCTCTAGCCCCCTTTATAAAGCTTAAAATCATTCTCAATAAAAACAGCTCTGCTTATCAAACTACATTTTAGGTTTGTAGCACAGTGTTCCGGGTGGTAAAAAGGAGGAAGAGTGACTGGTCAGATTATTTCCATCGAAATAATTATTTTATTGATGGTTGTTCTTTACTCTTGTTGTTCTGTTAGAGTCTGGACTAGCTGTCATGTCTCTCAGTGGAAGTAATCCCTTTTAAAGTACAGCAACAGACTTCACAAATTAGCTTTGAGAGTTCTCGACACATTTCTGGGATCAGCAAACACTTTCACAAATAAAACAAAAGAACTCTATTGCTACATTGTCTCTTCTTTTTATGTCCTTTGGGCATCTGCCCAGCATTTCAGTGCATACCTTAAAATAAAAATACCAAAAGGCACACGATTCTATCCCACAACAACTTTTATTCATTGCACAGAAAGAACCAAACTTCAGCCTTTACTCTTGTGCTTCTGGTACTGATGTGAATATGTGAATGGGCTCCCAGGTTTTAGGGGTCATTCTGTGACCTGTGATGCTCAGCTGGCTGTGGAGCAGATGTTCATCATCTCATCACCTCATGATGATGTAAAAATCCTCCTGTCCTACCCAGGATATTCTAATTTCATTAAATAACCATACAAGTCAGCTCACATGGCATCCATTATTCTTATTAACTTCAAACTCCCTTCTTCCTTCATTAGCCGGGTTGTTTCAATTCATACCTCTATCCTGCCACTTCATTTATTAAGTCCTCCATCACCTGAACACCACGTTCTGTTCCTCAGCAAACATCCCAGCCATCCTGCAAGCAGTCCAGGCCTGACAGTGATCTTTCAAAAGGCATCATTAGTATTTCTTAGTTATATATTCACTACTCAGAAAGGTGCCACCCCGTGTATGAGAAAACTTCAAAACTATCACAATTACATTCTTCCTGTTAAGCAGAGGGTCTCACCTGAATGTGCTGCCTTCGCCTGCATTATTAAAGGTGTTCAGTGTGAGCAGAAAATGGAAGGTTTAGATGGAGTTAGAGGGTTTTGATGGCAGAAGTCTCTTGGATATTCTAAACTGATGTCTTGCTTAATTTAGTATAGATTTTGTCCAGTGGTTCCTGCCATAAATACTGCATTCTGCTGGGTGAGGAAGCAAGGGGTCATCTACTGCTGATTTCAAATGCTTATGGTATAATTTTAAATCTAGCACTTCAATTCCATTTTCTCTTATTTCTCTTTTTCGTATTTCTGAGAAATAAGCCCATTTCTTCAGGTGCAGATAAATGCAGGAAGCAGGTGTTCTAAAAGTAGAAAAGCATTAGATGTGGCTTCACATATTTAATACCAGCTGCATAACAGCGGGGAGTTATGCTGCAGGGTGATAGGGATCTGTGCAAACCAAGGGTGCTTCGCAGAAGAACTATGTGAATATTTGTCTTCTTGAAGGAAATGAAATTGAGTTTCAGTTTCTCTCTCTTGCAAGGTGGTATTGCACTGGGTTTGGAGGTTTTTTGCCTTGTTGCTAACAGAGAAAAATGAAATATGATTAATTAATCATATAATTTTTGTCCAGGACCTTGCATATTAATATACTAGAATGAACTAAATTCAGGAGGAAGTTGTGAAGTTGTAGTGAATTTTCCTCCACCTACATCTAAATGGCTGGACTGACATCTAGGTAGGAATCTTTGCTGCATCCCAACTTGGAGAATTTCTTGGTGTCTTTCCCACAGAACATGACACACATTGAAACAATCCCTGTGTATGCCTGGGTACTTCCAGTTCTGTTGAGGTTTTTGGTACTAACACTAATCTACACTACCTCGAGGCAAATATGCAAAGCAGGACTTTGAAATGTAGATATTAGGAACAGTTTAGTTAGGTAAAAATTGCTCATGGGAGCAATTGAGTAGACTGGGAAATTCATCCATTAATAGTAAAAAAAACTTTGAAGGAACAAAAAAGGAGAACTGCCGTGACTTTTTTCTGACCTGTGACAAATCTAATAATTGCTTCAGCAAAATGTTACTTTGACCGTGCCTCCAAATGAACAGAAAGAGTTCCATATAAAACATTGAACTGGAAGAGTAGGCACACAGTTATGGCAAGGCTGCACTGCCCAGCATGAATTAATTCACCCAGAGCGATTCCTGGGGAGGCTGCTCCTGAGTATTTGCAGCTGGGGCAGGAGCTTCAGGGACTCATTCCCAAGTCCAGGGCTTCTAATGCAAAATACTCAAGACACCTGATCTGACACATGCTTAAATCAAGGAGGAAGTGTCCACATGAAGCCTATCAAATCCCACCTGATTTATATTAAATGCTTATTTGGCATGCTTTCTCATTTTACCCAAAAGCCATTCCTGGGTGATGGCCAGACAGGAAAGCAGGTTCTGTAGAACACTGATTAAAGATGAGGGCATCCTGCAGAGGCGTCACATCAGGCAAATGCATTCGGGCAGAATTCTGAATAAATCAGCATGGGCAGCAATGGGGAAAGGAAAGTTTCATGTGCAGAGGTCCTGCATCAGCTGCTAGACATCCTTAATCTACACAGACCCTTATTCATGGTTAGGGCAAAATAACTCTGGGGTTTAATATACCATTACTGCTAACACATGACATTAAAACATCTGTACGGTCTGGTGGAGTCAAAGACTGTGCTGCTTGTCTCTCTGCATCCTCAGTATTGCAGGGTTTGTGTATAAAAGAAGTGAGGGATTGCACTGATACCGAATTCTGTGATGTGGTGGCAATGTTATTCGAGATGAAAGCCATCAGAGGCTGCAAGACTGGAACAAGAAATAAAGCTTTCCTTGAGTGAGGCTTTCCTAGAGTCTTTGTTTCTTCTCCATTATAGTTGCAGGACATAGACCATAAAACACTTTAGGAGCCGGCTATCTAAGTTTTGGAGCTGTGCAAAACCAGAGTTTCTTTCAGGGGAAGTTTTAGAAATTTTGAAGTCTGGTCACACTGGGGAGTGGAACAAAATGCCAGCATTTCAGAATTCTTTATGAAGAAAAAATGTTTGGTGTTTTAAACACAAAATCACTTCATTTTTGCAGTGACGTGTTTTAGCTATTGTTCTGCTTTCTCCTGAAACAAAAGAAGATAAAAATCATGCATTCTCACAGTTTTGGCTTGAATAGATGAGCATATTCAGATAAAACATGCTTCCAGTGCTGTTTTTCCAACAGGCTGTATGAATTGACATTTCCTTTTCAGATGGTTTCACCCTCCCCGATGACGTTACGTATATCTGAGCGTGAATGAGCTTTTATACATCACAACACTTTCCTGTCATGGGCTTGGGGCCCAGCTTTCCCCTGGGGTGCTCAGAGTCAGTCTTCCCTGGTGAAGGCCTGGCAAGTTTGCAAAGCTGGGTTTTCCAGAGTGGTCAGAGCCTCATCCCAGAGGGAGGTTGGCCATCCCACAGGGTGTCAGGCCGAAGAGCCGTGGAAATACTGCCGTGGCCTTGGACCACATGTGTGGAAGTGTGACATCTGTGTCTGCGTTTCTTGATGGGATTCCAGGCCAGTTCTGGCCGGTCTTTGTGTGAATTCCAGCCCAAGGCACCCAGCAGCAGAGGGGCTGATTTGGCTCCCAGCCTTTCCTTTCTCTGATTCTTGCAGAGAGCAATGTGTATCTTTGGCTCAGGTCTCCGTTCCCCTCAGACCAGGCATCGGCCAGCTGGAAGCACAAGGAGAAACTATAATAGAACTCAACTAGCAGGATTTTATGTTGTTATTAAACAGCTGTCCAAATAGCATGTCAGAGTTGCTTAGAAGAATTCTTTCTCTCAGGTTATAATGTACATTTCTCAAGCAGGATGATAATCTCACATCTTTATTTAAGGCCAGATTTATTTTGAAATAGTTTAATTCTTTATACTTAAAAAGGATTTGCATGGCTGTAAATGGCAAGTGAATTTTGGTCATTGTGTGGCTTGTGATGCTTTGGTAAAAATTGGCACAAAAGTTTTAAGTCCTGTAAAAAGTTTACTTCATACCACTGCAAAATGTTAATTGTCCTTTACAATGGGTTTTTTTGAGAAATGTTTTCTCAAGCATTTGTACGATTCCAGTTTTGTATTGGTGTGCTATAAAAGAAAAAAGTTCATGGTTTTGCATTTGATCAAGTTATTGATTGAAAATTCCCTATCTGTTTTCCCTCTTGGAAGACACAAAAAAAGAACAATAGGTCAGACTCTAGTCACAGCTTGTGTGTATTAAGCATAACATGTCTACTTGACCTTTTCAACTTCTTTCTAAAAAAACACTGAGGAAAAATAGGGAGGTATGCCAAAAATAGACGAGCAGAAAATTCGTACCAGGACAGGTGGATTAATTGTAAATGGTGAGCTGGGCTAAAAAATCCCTAGACAAATGAATTGCACTTAGAGGTTCACATATTATCTTTAAACAGGGAAGTTAAAAGCAGGAATGTGAAATTCCAAATGGTGAAGAACAATGCCAAAACTTTACTCCCCAGTTACACACAGCTCTGCATCAATGACTCCTCCTCAGTCTGAACTTCCCCCCTTCTCTGATTATTTGTCACGAGACAAATTTTTCATTTTTCAGAGAAAATGAAAGAGAGAATCGCAGTCTGGCGGGGAGGCATTTTGATTTTTTGTAACCTAGACTAAGTCTCTTTTCTGACTATGATAATCTATTTCTGTTCCAAGAATGGAGTGGTCACAGAACAGAGAGAAGGCCAAAACCACCACAGATGGACACGGGAACCCAAGGGTAGCTGGGGTTACAAATACACGTGTAGTTCTCAGAGATATTCCTAACAGGAGCTGGCCAGGTTGGTTACCCTCCAAAAGTTGGGCCCAGGATGATATCTGTGGGCATCAGAGCTGGTTCTCTCTTCTCAGTATGCTGAATATTGCCAGATAGGTTTCACCTCAGTGACTGCTTGGAAAGCAAACGAGTAAATACCCCCCGTTAGGAACGGGCAGGCTGGCACAAACGTTGTGTGTTGTGACGTGTGGAAGCCACTAAAATTAGCTGCACAGCTTGGGGAAAGTAGACTTGTAGAGCAAAGTCTTTTTTAAACTAAAAGGAAAATCTAATATGTATTTTTAGCAGGAAGAGAAGCATTTTTTGCAGGGTCTGCTCTTCCCCACTTTGCTCTTCTGTGTGTATTTTTGTCAAGTTTTTATACTTTGGTGTTTGCCAGGAGTAGAAATATTATCTAGAGTCTCTGCTAGTATAAATAATTGAGTTCTATGAACTGCTGCCTTTTACACCCACAGAGAATCTGGTCCATTTTTTGAAGATACATATGGGCACATTAAAGTGACTAATCTTTAAAGAATGTTCTGTACAACCGTTGCCCACCCTTGCACTGCTGGGCTGCACATTTGCACTCATAAGCCTGGTTTTCAGTTTATTTTGGAATAATAAATAAATAAACTGAATGTGCAAATCCACTCTATCGTCCTGCCCTATTCCAGCTGCAAAGATTTTGCTTTTTACCTACCCCTTTTTGAGCTATGATTTAATTGTTGGGATATATTTTTTTAATTCATATCCTTTTTGCTATCCAGTTTCCAGCTGCAAATTCCCAACATTATATTCAGCATTTTCACCATGTGTTTAAAATAAAGAGCTATCCTTTCCCACGCCTTTGGAGAACGGATCACTCCCAACTCCACCAATAAGACTGGGGGGAAGGACTTGCTAAATATCGCCAGGCACCGAGGGGAAAAGGCAGCACTCACAAAGATTCTCCTGTTTCTTCTCTCCAGCAGTGCTTCCTCATTGCAGCCGAGCATGGTAGGGAGTTATTCCCACAGGGCCGTGCTTTCAACAGAGGCAAAATTTACATTCTGCTAGCCCTTCTCCTTTCCACATGTGCACACAGAGCAGAGATTATTTTATCTCTTGAATCTTGCAATACAGACATTAGCAACTTGTCTGAACAAGTACAAAGAGGACATTTCTTGGCATGCAATGCTTTTCCATGTTGAAAAAGTGAAAAATCACTGCCTTTACTTACAGCTTCCCTCTCCCTTCAGCATATGGACACTAGTCAAAGAGCTGGAGTCAAAAATCCCATTTTGAAGGTTCCAAGAGAGCTGAGAGATGGCTGATGTCAGTGGGAGAGGTGGTTAATGGCTGCCTGGTGAGGGAAAACTCCCATGTCTAGGATGGCCAAACGGCTGGCCCTGCTCCCACCCTCACGTGTCAGAGCTCCACCAGCTCTGTGTTCTGCACTCCTGAGAGCCATCGGACAGCAGAACTTCAGGAGTCACGGACGGCAGCGGCCTCAGGCACCCAAACCTTCCTCCTGCACAATCCTTGTCCGGGATGGTCAGCCAGATCACAGCCTATCCGTGGGCCATGGAGCTTCGGCAGCCCCTTTGGTTCACTTATTGCTATTCCCAGGAATTTAGATTATCTGGTCAGCTCCGTGCCTTGCATGGGAACTCCTCCTTTAGCAGAAGAGCCCCAGGCTGGCCCTGGCATATGCAGCAAACTTGTGATGTTCTGCGGAACACTGGTTTTGCGTGCCAAAATCACAGGATCTTTCCAGCCCACAAGCATTGCAGCAGACACCTCAGGCTTTTAGGCACTGTGGGCTTAATGCTTTTGCAGCCCTTGATTAAGTGAAATAAATTTCATCATTCACCTTTGAAAAGATCTATCCCACTTTTCTTTCAGAATATATCTGTTGGCTGCTGACAAATTCCAGACGTAGCAGCTCTGATCCTGAATCAGAGACGCCCCTGCTGAATTGCTGTCAAGAGCCACCTGCAGCACTTGCTGTCTTGACATTTCTTGCACTCTTGGCAAACTTTGTTTCTTTCCCAACTGCACCTGGGGCGATGAAAAAGAATTCCTTGTGTCCATGCCGAAGTCCATAACTCTGGAGCAGAACCAACTATTCCCCAGGGTTCCAGACTAGTGACACATTGCATGAACTGCTGTCACAGTTGTGATCCACAGAGATATTTCATTTAAAATTGGATTGTTGGGAAAGGTTCTCTTGGAAAGGGCCACACACCTTTGGAAGTCCCTTCCCAGTGCTGGGCAACAGCTGGCCAGGTTTATGAGCCGTCTGTCAAATTTTTTATTCCTCAGGTACAGGCTGCGAAGAGCAGAGATGAGCTGAGATTCTGGGAACACTTTTAAAAGTACAGAGGCTTCAACTACACTTGGGGCAATACTGTAGGTGACTCACTGGCAGTGTCTGTGTGAGGAGATATTTTCAGGAGCTTGTCAGAGGTATCTGTAAGGGGGAACAGGCTTTATTTGCAGCTATAAAGAAATAATGGACTTATCAGCAGGGCACCAGCATATTTACTTCACAGTAAGTAATATCTGAAAAAAGCTAATCTTCGCATGCCATAAAGCAGGAAAGAGTTATAGCTTATTTAGAACACACTCACATTCTTCTGCAGAGCTAAAAGATCTACTATCGAAACAGCATTTCCTAGGTTTTGTGAAATGAGGGCTTAAAAATTATTTCAGCAAGTAAAAATGCTTAAGTCCGTCTTTCTCTAGCAGGAACAATTCTTCCAAGTCTTTGTGGTTGTGCCAATGGGTCATCTGGACCAAGAATTAGTATCTCATAAAATAGTAATTAATAAGAAAAAGGAGGGTAGATGTGGATTGTTTTGAGCAAAGATACCTGTTACACCTCTCCAGCCTCTCTGCCATCTCAAATTATGCCAGAGCAAATTCAGCTGTGGTGTAAAATCAGTGATTTTCATGAGGCTGAATTAGGATTTGAAGTGAGGGGAGTAGAAGGGATCCATTACTCTTTCTCAGCTAAAAGAAACTGAGAAGTGATGTTTATATCAAAAATATGGCAATAGTTTTCTGGGTTTCAAATGTATTTACTTAACAACTGTAATTCCTAAAGCTCTTCATCCAGTCTGATGTTTATCTAGGGAACACAATGCTCTTCCTCATCTCCTGTTAAACAGGATACACCAATTTGGGTCTATAGCTTAGTAAAGCAGGGAAAACTCACTCTGAGTTGAGAATTTGGCCCAAAGTGTGCTGAAGAGATCTAAGGGTGTCCCAGACAGCTGGGATACTGCAGTTGGAATGTGTAGTTAGGTGGAAAGGTGTAACTGCATCTTTACAGCCAAATATGAAGTTGTCTGAGTCAGTCAGTTCCTCTGGAAGAGTTCACCAGCCACATGTGGTTCTGGTGAGAACACAGATGTTGCCTCTGTAATCTGCAATCTATATGTGGGGTGTTTTCCTGAAAGTAATGCAGCAGCAAAATGTGGAAAAAATAACATAACATTGCCTTCTGCTTTTCCATAATTCCTCCAAAGAATATACGTCATCACCAGTTGAAGGTTGTCTGAAGTATGACACCTTGCCTTGGAGTTCCATGCCTTTATGAAGAAATGCAGGGACTGCAGTGTTGGGTCCCTGTCATGCTGAAACCCCGGGCAGCAATTCTGTTCCTCATTATTAGGCATGCACCTGACAAAAAGGGCATCACATAAAGGGCTGCCTGGCAGGAATGAGATTTGCTTTCCCTTGAAGCTCTAGAAAAGGAGAAAAAAAATTTCACTTTTGGTGAAATAAGTGACAATTCCCCCTTCACTTCATCGTGCCTCAGATTATCCCGTGCCTTGATGAGATCTGCTGAAGCTGGATTCTTTTCATCTCTGTGCTATGGGTGTGTTGTCTCGGCGAGTTCTGTCTTGCAAAGGGTAGGGCCCTGCTTTCTAAGCAACCCGGTGAAATATCCGAGGGTATGGCAGAGGAGAGCACAATTCCATGTGTGAAAGAACATTAAGAGACACCATTAACGCTCCTCAAGTGGTGGCTATGTGTTATTAAAGGCAAGTGGTACGCTGACCCCTGAGCACCACAGAGAGCTGGTACACTGGGAAGCGTTCGGTCTTCTTTATAGACCTGTTCCTGTACCCTGCAGAATAAAGGTATTTGCCTTGCAGTGGAAGAAAATTGAATTTATATCATGAAAAAGAGAGTGCACAATACATTCTGAGTCACCGGAGGGTACTTTGGTGGCTACGAGGGTACATGTGAACCTCATGAAATACTTAGTTTGCAAACTTAAAATTCTACTAAGGTGCTCGAGTTTTCTGCCAGTGTCATTTATTTATTTTTTTATTGGAACAATCAGAGAATAAATCACTTTCCTAATTTCCCAGAAGCCCAGCTAAAGCAATACTTTCCAGCATGCATGGTCAGTAAAAAGATTTGGGTTATCTGAAAGCAGGACGAGACAGTTTGAAAGCCAAGGAGCAGTCCCGAGAAAATAGCAGCCTTTTGACTCCTGTCAGGGACTCCATCCATCAACAGTGTCAAAACGGGTAAAAATAGCACATCTTTCCATTAAAGTTCTGCACGGGGGAGGTAAACCAAGGGAACAGGACCCGTGTCAGGATGTGAGGCAGCTCTGGCCACTGGAGGGCTCCTGGATTTTCCTGGCTGCTTGGAGGCCGGGCAGGTCTCTGTGCTGGCTCAGAGGAGGCTCTCACAGCGCTGGCAGGGATGCCGACGCTGTCTCCTGTCGTAAGAACAAGCAGCCAGGAAAATAGACTTCAGCTCAGTCGTGTTAACACTTCTTCTACCTGCACTCCGAAATCAGCTTTTCAGTCCTGAAGAGATTCCCGTTCTCCTTTCTTCAACTAGATAGATTTCCTGTTACTGAACTGGGCACTTAAACATCCGCGGCCGCTCTGCTCCCGCCTTGCTGTCGGGATTGCTCAGCCAGCCTGGGGAAAGGCATCTGGTTTGGGAACCCTTTGTTGTCATGTAAACAGTCAGCCCTGAGTGCATTTTTTCATTCTTTACCAACAAAGATTAGAATTGCTTCCTTGGCTCTACAACGAATAACTATGTATGAAGGGATTAGCTAAGTGACATTTAAATTCAATGTTTTGGAAACGGGATATGAAGTGAAATGCTGGGAACAGAGGCTTTCAAGAACTTTTGGCTGTCCCCCCCTTCCCAGTCAGGGCATTTGACATAAAGAGTCCTTGTGTGTGACACTGCCAGGAGCAGATCTGTGCAGACACAGCAAAAGAGCAGAGCTCTGTGGCAGGAATTCTTGGGGCTGCTTTTCCAGTGCCCCTCACACAATGCCTGGGAAACTCCAGTGGTACTAATGTTTCTTTAAAAGTCCTTTTCTGGCACATCTTTTAAGGAAAAGGGTCAGGAACCGAACTGCAGTCTCTGAGCGGAGACATGGCAGGTATGTGGCTAATGAGATACCAGCTGTATACGTATAATTAAAAAGAAAAGCAGACAGAGGATATTATGGCAGCCTCAGAAGGGCTTTAGTGATGGAAACTATTGAATACTGAAACAACATGCATTTCCTAAATCTGATTCAGACAGACTTCTATGGTTACAAATTTGCATTACTTGCCCTAGAAGCTCTAGCTCAGGGTCAGCTCTGTCACACGGTACAGAGAATGACAAGAGAAATACATTTACAGAGAATTTCACTGTCCAATTAGGAGATAATTAAATATCAAGTTGAGTATGAAGAACCAGTAAGACAACACTGACTGCTCAGAGAAACAATATGACACATATCCATTAGAAACTACATTACCACCAGCTATCTAAATAAACCTGCACAGGTTTTCACTTGCTGCTCTTACTTAGCCCTTACAGAATCTGCTAACTGAGGTCTGCATGGACTGGATGCTTGTGTGTGACTGAGGTTTTCATTGGAACTCTACATCTTCTTGTGAATCTCTTGCTCACATTTTGCAAAGGGCTTGTCATGTGGAATTTGTCAGCAGTTTCCCAAAAGGCTGAGGGAAGAATGCGATGTGTTCCGCAATTTATGTCCTTTCTTGACTGTAATCAGGAAGATGATTCTAACTGCATCTTCCTCTGCTGAAGCCATTCTGTTAGAGGATGACTGTACATGCTCCCTGTAGTCTCTCATCCCTCAGGATGTTATTATTCTTAATGTTATAAATATCAGGATAATGACTCAATGGTCTATTAGGCTTTCTTAAATGTTCTAAAGCACAGAGGGGTCAGAAGCTGCTTTGAACTTACCACTTCACTGATTTTTAAAAATATACCAAAGCTGACAGTGACTCCTGAATGCATCATAGAAGCACCAGAGATGCAGCTGATGAAAATCACAAGATCTAAGTTTACATGGAGATCTCACTCTTCTTCCCTGTGGACAGCAAAGTGACAGGCTCAGAGAGCATCTCCTGATAGAGGAAGCAGGCCAACATCTTCATTGCTTTTCTGCCCAAGTTCATTTTCCAGAATAGACACTGATTTCTCACTGCTCACATGTTCATTTCATCTGGTTTTGAGATTACCCAAATTCTGAACAGACATCTTTGTGTCGAAACACAAAAGAACTTGATTCTGCAAGGAGAAGATCTTAGGGCAAATGTGTAGAACGACCTGTGCACCTGAGATCTGTCCAATTTTGGACACCAAGTCCTAAAATACACTAAAATACTTCTGCTTTTCTGCTACAGCGCTCTAAGAAAACCCGAATCGTGAACTGATATTTTGTACATAAACATTCACCTAGAAAACAGGTCTGTGAAAGGTCCCCTCTTTATAGCAAACTGTTTGTGCTTCATTTCTGTGTGACTCCTTAGCCCTGTTGCAATATGTAACGAAGGGTTTAGCATAAGATTTAAGTGATCTTTCCAGGATGTGAAAGAATCCACATTGGATTTGGAATGAAAGAACATGTTCAAAAAGACCATGGAAAACAGGTACTTCCAGCTCCTCTTAAAGAGACACTCTGCAGTGGGGGCTGGTAAAGGTTTCTCCTTGAAAACTTAGTCCAACACCAAAGGAACAGGCTGAGATAAAGTGACTCGGACAATTAAGCATACGTGGTATTTCAGTGAAAGGGAAAAACCCCTGCATAAAAAATGGTAAATGTAAAAGGATTTGCATCCTAAAGACATTTTGATAATCCTGGGGATGTGTGTTTAGCAAGGGCTGCGTCAGGAACAGCAGATTTTGGGCAAAGAGTGGTTGGAACTAAGTGTTCCCACAAGCTGATTCTGTAACTCTGAGAAATCACTTACTTCTTCTTGGATTATTTTCTCTTGTCAGCGGTCTGCGCATGGGGAAAAGGAAAAAGCATTTTAAGCCTTCATTCATAAATATTAGTCAAGCACTTTCCATTCCCTGAACTGTTGATGTTGTAATTATAAAAGGACTTATTATTATATTAGAGGACTTCTTCTTTGTCAGTGCTAACCAACAGGTTTTGGGTCGGGCCTGAGACTTCCACGGTGGAAAGCGGGAATGCGAAGCAGCTCAGAACTGAGGTGCAGAGCTAAATGCTGAGAACATTTGGAAGAGATTAATGTTGTGTTATTAATGCTGTCCGGGCTAGAAAATGATGGGAATGGCTGGGGGTGACTCAGCAGTGGGTGCTGCCTTGGATTTCCAGGAGTGGTGTCACCTGTTCAGCTTGTGGCCACTACATCTCACCAAGAATTTTTTGGTTTCCATCAACACCCCCAAATGTTGAAACTCCACGTTTTATTGCTGATGGATATAATGATATTTAATGTGAACTCTGTGACTTGACCCGTTTGGCAGAGGGACCACTTTTACTATTGAGGAGGTGTCAGTAGAAAATTGTGAGGTGTTTATTTGAGCCTCTACCATAAGAGTGTTTCCTGAGCCACAGCTCAGGGTTTACCCTGGTGAGAGGGAAATGGAGTTTGCCTGCTGGAAATAAATTAATGGAATGTCTATGAAACAGGAGAATTCCTCCTGTTATACTTCTCCCATTCCAGTCCTCCTCTTGCTGTGGGTCATTTATTATTGCTGCCATGCTTTATTGAAGAGGGTGTTTCACAGAGGGAAATGTTTAATGAAATAAAAAAACTCAAGTAAGAGAGTGCAGCGTTGCAATATTTATACTGAATATGAAGTGAACGGACTATAATAAGTGTAAATAATAAAAGAAAATTATATAATTCCTGAGAGAAATGCTCTAAACAGTAAAATGTTAAACATGTAGCTCTGTGGTGTAAAGGAATGTACCATGAAATCAGAGAATCACAAGGCTGGAAGCAACTTCAAGAGATCATTTAGTCCATTCCCTTTCCCCCACAACAGTGTACCAAATGTATTTGTCATTCCTGACACAGCTGTCAGGCTTTTTCTTAATTTTCCAGTGGTGATGTTCCAAAACCTCCTGAACCAATCTTGCTGTTGCAGGGCATTTTCTAATATGAAGATTTTCATAAATCTTCCTTGATCCAATTCAATCCTTTTTTTTCCCTGTCTTATCCAACATATACATGAAGAAAGAGAATCACTCCCTTCCATTTCACAGCACTTACTTCCATTAGGTGGGCAGGAATGCACTAACATTTGCATAATCCTAATCTGGCATTTATTGTTTCCTTTGGGCCATGTCTTCCAGACCTGTTACGATTTCTGCTGATTTCCTTTGAACTTGATCCAATTGTTCCAAGTTTTTACTGAAACACAGCATCCAAGCCGATCATAATGTTCTACTGCAGGTTTAATCAGTGTTAATTTGAAAGATGTTTTAATGTATCTCATGAATACTGTGAAACTATGATAAATCCAAGGATAACTTGTGTTCTCTTTGTGATCCCAGGTCTCATTGCTCTACAAGTAAATTGAATTGACTTGGCATGATTTCCCCCTCACAAATTCATGCTGGCATTTTATTCCTCTCTGTTTCTCAGACACAGTCCTTCCTTATCCATTCTGAGATTTGGGGTTCTTTTCCCTAACAAAGTATGCTATTCATTTTTGTTTGGAAGTTCTGTTTGTTTCGCTTTTTATTTAGTCCTGTAGTAAATAGCACTGCTGTTTATTTGCATCAGTGTAGGGGAAAAGAAAATGCAGACCTCTGTATGTACCCTGACAAAAATGCTGGGTGGCCTTCCAAAGCTTTTAAATGTAAAATGGAGAATGATAGAATTAAGTCTGATAAGATGAAGAGGATTTTTAAAGGAGAGCTTACTTCTTCTGTGCAGTAGGAATTAAAAATGACTGGAATCTCACGTACACATGAGAGCCTCGTGGCCCACAGAGCTGGCACATCAATCCCCAAGAACAGTTTCCCTCCCCTTGCCCATTTTTGAAGGGCAACCTCCACATCCAAATCAGAGGTGGTATGGTTGAGATCTAGCAGCCCTTTATCAGACTGTTGTTACTGCCTTTTTTCTCCTTACTCTGCATTGGTTTAAATGATTTTTGCTGCTTTTGTTCTGTGGCCCTTGTGTTTTGTTTCCTTGTGTTTGGCAGAACTCTCATGACATCCTGATTCCCCGGAGCACGACTTTGGCATTGCACACATGCTGCTGTTGGCTGATCTGACCTCGGGCTTTAGAGCAATGGGGGGTTTCCTTCATGGAAATGATAACACCAAATGTGTGTTATCAGATCTCTAAAATCTGCATAGTTTGCTGTGTTATGCTCATGAAAAGAATTGAAGAAGGTACTTTTCAAATACACCGGTTCATGTGTGAGGGTAACAGGCATAAGAGCCATGGCTCCCTCAGCTCCTCGAGAGGAGAAACACCAAATCAAAAGGCTTTTCAGAGAGGGATTGTGTCGTGCCAGCAATGCGAGCTTAGTTTGGGAAGTATAAAACCTTGTTGTACAACCTCTGTAATCACACAGAAACCGTCACTTGTTTGTGTGCTGATTCCTCCTGCCAGGTAGGCAGCTCCTCCTCAGCTCCGAGTGACAGAACATCCTGTTCTCTCTGTTCCAGCGGCACGGTACCCACACTGCTCATTTGCATTCCTAGATATTCATTATCATTTACAAAACAAGAAAGTTTTCTCTTCTGCACAAATAGTTTTCATCAATACAAACAAAAAAGAGCTAGAGCTGTCAAAATTCATCCTTTTGGCAGCTTCCCACACTTATGCCAAAGGAAAAAGTAAGGATTGAAAATGCATGAAGGTGATAATAATAATGAGAAAACAGAACTTTCTGAAATATTTATCATTCTTATGAGGAATCGAAAACAAGACAAGTAAGTTGATATAGTCTGAATAACTTCTTGGTGACTTCAAGCAAAAAAAAGGAGAATGTGAAGAGTTGTCACAAAAATCTAATGATGACAAGTACAATGAGTCTGTACTAGCGAACAATTTGAGAAAATTTGGGGGTATTTTTCCTACAAATGCAGTCTTCAGAAAGCGTTATCATCTTTTCTTTACCCTTGATCCGAGCTGCTGCCTCGGGCCAGCTATTTGAGCTCTCCATAACCGTATTGCCAGCTTGGCTAGAGATGGTGGCACAGGAGCAAAATGTTGGCTGTTCTGCGGCCTTCTCAATCTGCCCACGGATGGAGTCGCCCCTGGGAAGCCAGGAGCTGTTCACAGTGGAAACTGCAGCCAGTGCCACAGCTTGCTCTGTTCCTCCTCTCACCTGCTTGCAATGACCTGTACTTTTACAGCCAGGGACTTTCCCACTGGGGTTTGCTTATCCAAAAAGCACACACGTGCTCCCCAGGGTGTGGATTTACTGCGTGCAACTACCATTATTAAAATATTTTTGTGCGTTTTGTCATGCTGTGCTCTGCTGGCACGGTGAATGCAGCCACAGCTTGCTCTCTGCCCTGCTAATTTCCTGGGGAGATCAGGAGTCAGGCTTCCCCAGGAGAGGCATAGAGCTGGGAGGTTTTGCTCACAAAAGCTGATCAGCAATTTCCAGGGAGCGAGAAGAGAGGTCACTACAGAACTTCCGTTCTTTTATTGGGTAAGTTTGAACAGTCAGTTCAAATGAGCAAAGGCAACAGATAAACGTTCACAAATAGTTTTAATCACAGAAGTGGTCGTTCCATAGCAGATTTTTAACTCACAAGCAATGACATTTCCTTGCATGTGGAGAGGAGTGGAAGAAGTGTCCCTCTTTATCCTCTAGCTCCTTGGCATCTCTGACCCCTTGCTAAGCCTGTTCCGTTGTAACCTGGGCACTCATGGTGCCAGTTGGAATGTGTCTCTGTGTGTGCATCCTGCCTCCCTGGGGATCTGCAGAGGTGTACTGGAATAGGAAAGAGCCTGGAAGACACTTTGTACAGAAGAGCAGAGTACCTAACCAGTGTTTTCCCCCCCTAAGTGAATCCTTCCTTCCAAAGATGCTGCAGCATCTGAAGGGCTGCCTCTGTTCAGTCCACAGATTGCTGTGATCCAAGGATGAGTCAGGTAATCTCTTTATATAATCTGTAAATTATTTGGTCGTGTTCTGCCAAACCCCATCTGGTAGAAGGTTGGACTTTTCTATCTTCATATTTTAAAACCTCTGCCTAAGCTGCCAAGGATACTTTGCTGCAACATAAGCATTTACAATACTATCAAGAATATTCCCTGTTTTCCCCCTCATTTGTCTCAACCCTGCAAACACGGTGTTTGCACAGTGTGACTGGCCACAGCCATGTACCTTGTTCACTCCACTCACTCAAGCTTTGCTTTAACTCTGGCTCTTAATGAGAAAGGTTCTCCTAGGAGGTATCTTGTCTGTTGTAACTACTAATCACAAATACTGCAAAAAACCTCTAGGCTTGAAAGAGAACTTTTTCTTTTATTATTATTTATTTAGTCTGTTGTTCTACCTAGCATGCATACTAATATTTTTCACAGTTGGATAACATAAGAAGTGGAAGCAATTTGACCTGACAGGTCTCGAATGAAAGGCTCTTCTAACACACTCAGTGGCCCCGAGCTCTACCTCTCCTTGTAAACAGTCCCGTTATCTCCCAGATAATGAGGTCTCACCCAATGGTGCCAGAATTGCACCATAAGTGGCTTTAAAGAGCAGAGTTCTGTGAAAAAAAAATCCATCTGGGTCGAAGAACTTGGTACCTTTATAGGCACTCAATCATTTTCTCCCTTAGGGATTGTTTTCTTGATTGGATTTTATAGGTTTTGGCAGCTTTTAAATCTGTCGATGCAGTCTTCTGTCTTGCAGAGATGCTAATGAAACCTGGTTCCAATAAACAAATACAATGGCAAGAAAGAGCTTCCAATTCCACTAGTCAGGCAGGGTAATTGTTTGTGGAAGTGCAGGATGCAAAGTGGGGGTTTTGGGGCAGGGACAGCCACCAGGCCAAGCGACGTCCTCAGCAACGGTTTAGGAGCAAGCACTGAGCCACGGCTGATAAATGGGACAATGACACAGACTCTGGAATGGGAAGTAATGGTAGGACAGGGAGGTTGTACGGTGCCGTCTGGAACTTTGGGAAGCTGGAGCTGTGTATATAAAATATGATTTAATGCGGCCACATACAATGCTGCTCATCTAGCAGTGAGAAACATCACTCGTTGTAATTTCTACAAAATATCCTAAATTTTTTTGAAAAGTAGTACGTAGAACCTTGGAACCGGAACCGATTTTACCTCACAGCTATCACTGTATTTTTATTAACATTTAATTTCAATTTGGTTGTACATATACTCTGTGAGGAGCTACATGTGTCCTGCTGCATGTCAGGCAATTCCTAAAACATCCCAGACACAACAGAATTTAAAATGGTTGCGTCCAATTCTTTTTGCTGGAAGACCGGAGTCTGTAAGCTTGAGTCCTTACAGTAGACTGGTGCTGAAATAAAATCTACTTTTTACAAGTTTCATACATAGGAACACAAGATGCAAATTGTTTATGCAGAAACAAAGTACATAAATTACAAGTTGGTGAAGATCTGTTGTAGAATGATTGATAGGACTTCAGTTAAAGATTTTTAACAGCTCACTGTTGTACATCAGGCAGTAATCAGTGGGTGGTGCAGGACCCAGGCCTAATTAATTAGCAGATAATCATAAGCCATGAATATATGCTTAGAATTAACTGAGTAAAAAAGAAATGTTCTCTGGTATTTGGTGGTTTAGAGTTTAGTAATGAGATTGTAAATTTGAAATCAATTTTCTGTAATTTATTATCTGAACCAGATGAAGTCACTAAAGAACGCGAGTGCTTCCAATAGTTTCCAGAAAGGAGCTAGATAGCCCATCATAGAAAATGTCTGATTCTGTGTGCCATCCCTGCTATCAGACAGACTGAGTACAACAGCTTCATATAGCAGATCACACATTTTAGTGGTGCTGCTGTTAAAAAAGAGGAGAAGCATGAGGATTGGGCTTCTCTGACAGCTCTCTGCGTCACCCGGCCCCAATGTGGGCTTTAGGTTCTGCATCCCTAAAATTGGAACAGCACTGTCTATGTGTTTAAGGTTCCCCATAAAAGATAAGTGGATGAATTCACCTCACGCTGCCGCTGAGACTGGGAGCACAGGAATGTGCCGACTCTCCCCAGCGGTCACAGAGCTGGCACGGAACTGCAGAGGCGGGAAAAGGCTGGGAAGGGAACCCAGGAGCTCCACGGTACTTCAGCCACGTGTGGGCAGCCACAACCATTAACTTCCTGCCAGTGGTTTGCCCATTTCCTTCATTCTGATGTGCCCAGACCAACTTCCCCAGCCAAGGTTTCCTCTCCTGCCTGCCACAGCTTCCTTCCAGCCTGAACAGCCATTTCTTCCCCGTGAGGATGGGGAGGCCCTGGCACAGGCTGCCCAGGGAAGCTGGAACAGTTCCAGGCCAGGTTGGACGGGGCTTGGAGCAACCTGGGATAGTGGAAGGTGTCCCTGCCCATGGCAGGGGTGGGACTGGATGAGTTTCTAGGTCCCTCCAACCCCATAATATTTTACGATGAACTATTCTAATGTGTATTTTCATTAGAAATAAAAAAGGACAAATAGTAGCGGGTTTTAGCAGACATACAGACATGCTAGATTTCCCCACAGTGTTTTTACCTGCATTTCTGGTGCAGAAATTCCCAGAACTGGCTCATTCCCTGGGTGTCTTTCTCTGTACCATCTACACCACAGGACCACCTATCCGAGGCTATACTGGACTCAGATGGGAGAGCATTTGAGACCATTTTCTGGCACTGGAAATTTCTCCTGATATCACACATTCTGTCATCCGAAGTTAAAGAATGGTCTTACATTAAAATCTTTCTCTTTTAATGTCACTGTCCTTACAAGGTCTCACAAAACTTTGTAATCTCCCTCACAATTTTTTTCCCCCCACTGTTTGTCTCGTACTGCTTCATTTTTCTCTCCCAGCCACCATTCCACAAACACATGGTATTTTTCTTCCTGCTGCCTCACAGTGCATTCTGAGGAATATAAGATGCTGCTGCTTGCCAGTGGTAATAAAGAGAAAGCTGCTTAATATCAGTAGCATAGGGATGTTTTTCACTAAGTGCTGGCTCAGAAGGGAAAGTAAAAACTTCCTAGTGAAATGTCCCTTCTACAGAAATACCCAAGCTAGATGATGTCTTAAGTGTCTGCCTTTTAATAATAATAATTCAGCTCCTTGAGTCGTGAACTGGAAAATAGCTAGGGTTGTAAGGAGCATGATTTCATCCAGGTTCCATGATATGAACAACATCTCAGCAAAAACCCATCTTCTTTAAAAAATGGGCAAGGGTATACTGAGAAGAGCAGAGAAAATCCTTTGAGAAAGGTTTCATAAATATTCCTTACAATAAAGCCAGAAATTTGTTCATTGTTCATTGCTTCTAGCAATGCCTTTCTCACAATTACTAACTTTTGGTTAAAATAAATGTCTGACTGCCAGACATTCGTGGGCAATAGGTAGGCGTAATCAGCTTATTTTTGTTTGATGATATATTTAAGAACAAGTACATAACAGGGATGATTGAAAGCAAAGAGACACTCTCAAAAAATTTTATTATTTTTTGGGTTGCAAAATCTTTCCAAAAGTTGCAGAACTCTTAGTCTGAGTAGCAGAACCAGAAACAATATTATTTGGCACAGATGGTTCAAGGAAATGCCACCTTTTGATAATCTTTTGACATAGTTCTACCTCGGACTTTACTCTGCTCATGGATAGTTGGTAAAACAAATTGGGATATATGGATCTGATATTTTTGTGCTTGAACCTGCTCACTGGTCAGAGCGGGGCAGACATGGAGCGCATCAAATTTTCTTATGCAAATGTTGAGATTGTAGCAAAATGCTTCTACCTCATCAATTCAGTATTTCAGCCAAAATCCCTTTCCTGTGATTTCGATTTAAACATATTATTTACTCTCTTGAAAATCTCTCAGTGGTTTGGCCCAGTTGCTCCAAATCCAAGCGAATCCAGTTTGATGCAACAAAGTAAAAAAACTTAAGAACTTGTGAAAAGTGTGGTTTGCTTTTTTCTTAACCGATTTGCCACTGTGAACATTCCAGAAACATTCCTGTCATTGGGGTCTGGCTCTGTCTCTCAAAGCACCCCCCATTTCTGCCCGTGCAAGAATCTAACTGCCTGTGGATTCACTGCGTGGCGAGCACGCACTCTGTTAATTAAATGGTAAGTGTTTCTTTTCAAAGATAAAAATAATTACACTTTTTGCATCTGACATAGCAGCAAGCCCTTCTGCTAAAATGGAAATTAGCCACCAGCTTCAATTTTACCCTTGAGTCTTGCCACGTATTTTGCCTTTCAGACCTGACAATGTGTCTTGTGCTCAAATTACTCTATAAAAACTGGGACAGTTTCTTTCTGGTGCATCAGAATCAGGAAATGACTACAGAGTGATCATATTGCTGTAGAAATCTGTCTAGGTGCTCCGTTTTGGCTGGGACCGCTGTGTGCTGGGGAACAATCCTTGGTCCCCCAGGGCAGGAGAGGAGCCTAGATTCTTGAGGGAAGGAGAATTCCAAATCAATTGCTCAAATATGAGCTAAAGCTACACGTGATGTCTCTGCTGAAGAAACAGCCTTTGCTTTTTGGTACCCTGAATTGGTGTGCCCCGGCCAAGAGCGAATATCTAACACTGTTCCCTCTCCAGAATACCTGCATATCCTGCTACTGCAATAAAGGAAAATACCTTTGCATAAGTACAGCTGCTCTGAGCCTCTCGCAGTAGAGAGGAGTAGGTACAGTAAGTGTGTGTCATAGTAAGCAGTTGTCTCTCTCTCTTACATAAATAAGTGGGACACTGGCGCCAGAGATGTTTTATTAAACTGGTCTGTAAGTCAGTTCACTTCTTTATGTGTCGTTTCCATGCTTGTGTGGGGGTCAGTCTTCTCTGTTCCTAAGGCAGATTTGCTTCTGATTTCAGCTGAGCTTAACACTTTCTCAAATGGCTCTCCGGAAACAGGAGAGGTCCTGAGGCTTGGTCTGGATTGTCGGAGGCACACAGGCATTGCTCTGGGTGATCTCAACCAAGGCAGGAATTCTGTAGGTGGCTGCTGAGCTCATCTCACCGTTCACTGGTGCCGACAGGGAAATTCTCTTTCCTCACCACTGTGCAGCCTTCCTCTGTATCTGGCACTGTCACATTCATCTGATGTAGGAGAAGGTGGCAGTGTGAAAGCCACCATCTGTGGTGGCAGAAGTTCTGACTGTCCCAGCCATTTCAGAGACCTTCTCTAAACCTCTTCAAGTAGAACATCTAAACACTTCAATCTGGCTTCATGGCAGTAGCATGAACTCCTCTTTTCTTTCTTCTTTTCTCCTTTTTTAGGCAGAGGAAGAGCTTGGCCAAGCTTTCTGTTTGCTTCCCAACTGTCCACACTTTGCCCTCAGCTTTTTACCACCCAGACAAATGCAAATCCCCAAGAAGTCACACCCAGTTTGTTTTCCTCCCCTCCTTTTGTCTTTTAACAAAAACTCTGCTGGCTGCACAGTGGCAGAGCTCAGGTTTGAATAGAAGAGCCTCCACCCAGCTGATGCCACAAGGGGAAGGGTGGGCTTGGATTCACTCGCAGGTTCACTGTAATTTTCAAAAGATCACGCTGGGCTGACAGTCTGCTTCAACTCACCGCAGTTATTAGCTCACTAACCCCCTCATTTAATTACCAGGGTGCTTCTGGAATCTTCCAGGGCAGTTAAAAGCTTCCCTAGTAATTTTCAAGACACCATTTTTCGACTTGTGTTTTAAGGGATGTGGTTCAGCCACATCCTTCAGCCCAAATGGGGCCTGGATCTGAAACTCTTAGTTCACAAATGCAAGTGTAGTTCTTAGCATGGATTTCTTACCAGAGAGTAGGAATAAAATCAGTTGTGATCCGGGTGTGTGCAAAGAACCATAAGGCTCCTGAGCTCAGGTTGCATCCTTGGTCAGATTTGGTGACTGGAAGACTGAGCACAGAGGAGTCAGACACGTCAAGCTCCAGGATCTTCAGAGGTTTCTGACACTTGCAAGGTGTGAGCCTCTTTCAGGACTGCTCTGAAAGGTCACTCAGCTCTGCAGCTTAACTTTCCATTGCCTTTTCCACGCTTCTGGTGCATACAAGCTCTCTCTTGCTCTACCCACTGCAGTGAAATGATTGTTTGCCCTGTGATACAGTTCCATGTAAGTTATCCCAAGCAATCTGTGTTCTTTTAGGCAGCTGCCATCCCTGGAGACTAACAAGCTATCTTTATTCATGGAACAAAATCAATGTAATAACCATCTCGGTCCTTCCTATTTACTTGCTTTACTACACTCCTGATTCACAGGGAGTACGGAATACTGTTCCCAGCTGCATTCCTTATATAACCTCTGTGCTCTGAATGATGACAAGTGTAACACTTACACTTTGTCATGCACCCTTCCAGGAATTACATTTACATCTCTCAAATGATTTTACATAGACTGGAAGTGCCTATTTGAAATAGGGTTACATTATAGGCAGCAGCCAGCCAAAAAGGTCAGTAAAAGCATTTCAGGTTCATTTCATAACAAAGTAGACAATACATAATCCTGTTGTGCTTCACCCCTTTCCTTCATAACATATTTAAGAACTTTGTTTTGAGTTAAGCAAAGCACGGAACCTAAACCCAGAAATTGTACCTAAAATCTGGCTTCTTAGGAATGAAAACAAGGACAGCAATGTTGAGTCATTTATTTTTCAGTAGATGATCATCTCAGCAAATTGACTGCTTTTGTGAGTATTTCAAAAGGTTACTAAAGCACTTTGAAGCAGCAGAGACATACTGAAATCTGAAAAAACATATATCTTTTTTTTTCTGGAAGACAAACACCTGCTACAACTTCATAGGACATTTCTGAAGGATTTCTCTGCCATTGGAAATAAAATTTAAAAAAGAACAAAACAAGTAAATTATGGCCTGGAGAATCCCCTTTAAAAGGATGTTTCATAACTGATTTAAAGTCAAGAGAGATCCGTGGCTTGTGGGTTTCCCATAAAATTATGCATTTTGCAAGTTGCTTTATTTTTTTTTTTCACTCTCTGTGGTATTTTTTCAGGAGTATTTCTATATGCAGGTGCTAACCCAGCCTATAGCAAGACTACAGCACAGAAAACTGAGTGCACTTTGCTGTTCTTAGGGAAATTGCACATACATTCAGCAGGAGTGAAAAATAAGCACTGCTATGATTAATGATCCTCAGTTCTTGGAGAGGATGTATGGGACTGATTTTCTCTGGCACCTCCAACAAAAAGCAAAATCAGATAATTTATTATTAGCATACGTTCTTATATTTGTCTGCACCCTCCTGCTGTGGTAAACTGTAGCTCCCTCTGGGATTCTTAAATCACAGAAAGGGAACTAAGGAAATAGAAATTAGAAGAAATAAACCCATGCTGGAAATCCTTCTGGATTCTGTTTAACTCAAAGGTGACCCTGACTTATATAAAAGGAAGGAAATTGCTTTAGGTTCATATTCTAACTTGCACTGGAGGAATCTCTGAAGGCCTGGAGTTTTCACTTTTACTGGGTAAACACGCAGGGATCCATCTTTTGCACCTGCCAAAATGTACTGGAAATCCTGTGACAACAGGTTTTTTGGCAAGAGTCACTATTTTGCTTTCAGACATGACCAGACCTAAGAAACGCAGAGGTGCAGAAAAATCAAAAGAAGAGAGGAAAAAAAGGCAAGACAGGTTTTGAATCAGAGAGAAATGTGCTTGTTGCCTTTTGAGATAGTTCAGATTGGTTTATATTGCACCTTGTCCCACTCTGAGTGGGTTTTCTATTTGTAATAAAGTCTGGCAGTCTCCCACGGCTCACTCATATTGTCATTCCCAAGTGGTTTATTCCTCCACACTTGGCTCCAAACAAGCAGAAAAAAGATAACATGAAATAGATCTCTAGCATGGTATCGAAAAAGTAAAGAGAGACTTTCACAATCATAATTTAAATGTATTTTCCTGAAAAAATGCACAGTGGGAATGTGCAGAATGCCAGTTTTTGGGCATTCAGGTGTTGGAAAGAAATGAGGGAGTTTCCTCACCTGGAGGGTTGGAAAAGCATCTCTTATAATGGAACAAGAAGAGTTCTGGTCTTTGAAGCAAAGGTGTGCCTAGGCAGTTTCTCAGAGAATTTCAGTTTATCGGTGTGACTGACACACTCGAAGGATGTGCTCTGCTCTGCTCTGACTGAGTGTGCCACACAATCTCACCAAGGTAGCACAGCCATGGCTGGTGCTGCTCCCACTTGAAAGAACTGACTCTGAGATAACTCACTCCGTGCCTGTGGTAACTTTCTGTTGTTGTTATTGTTGAAAGAGTGAAAACATTTGTGAACACTCTTGTATGTACAATTCCAGAGCCTGAATCACTACAGCGTTTGTCTGGGTTTATTTTGGCATCAGTTTAAATGTTCTGGTCTACTGCATTTGTTTATTTGCTTAACTCTTGTCCTAAACTTCCAAAAGAAACCACCGATTTCCATTCAGTCACTCAGCTGCTTTTCTGAAAACCAACACCACTGGGGATTCAGGGAGTACAGTAACAGTGAAAATCTCCATGCTTGCATGGATTTCTTTAAATTCCCGTTGTCATCCGCCGTGACAAGCAAACTCACAGACTGAGACTGAGCATCCAAAGTCAGCCAGGATGCTGCAGTGGAACACCCTAGACTCTGCTGCAGTGAATTCCCTAAAAGGAGACAAAGATGGTTTTACAGTCCAAACCCCAAAAGGTTTATTAGAAATGAAAATAGAAATGATTTTAAAAAGATCTTGAGAGAAACAAGATCTTTCTACACAAGTCTCTCCCTTACACAGAGCAAAAAAATGGAAGCTCAGGGCTTTCACCCAGCTTTCCTACAATCCTGCAGACCTGCAGCTGCTCAAGTGTTGCAGCACTCCTGTTTCTGCAAGCAGTTGCGAGGAAGCCAAGAGACGTTTGCTGATATCCTGAGAGTAACAATTATGCTAGGGAACTGCCAGGGAATTGCTTTCTGCTTGATATCATACCCTGTCTTGCCCAAGAGCTACTTGGAAGAGGGCATTTCCTCTTTCTCTGGCATTGCCAGCACCTGTTACTACTTTTCTTCAGGGCAGCTTTACTGCTTTCGAGTTCAATTTCCTTCCCAGGGCATGTCCGAGGAAGATCTGCCTCAGGGAAAAGCAAAATTCTTCCCTGCTATTTCTCATGATGCTGGCAAACATCTGCTTTATGAGCTTTAGAATCTGACCTCACTTGCCATTCAAAAGTACTTTCTTCAAGGTGCACCTAAAGAGCTACTGATCATTTTTATCTTTTCTTTACCTCAATTTTACTTGAAGCCATTTGTAATTTCTCCGGCAAGAGAGGAAAATCTGATGCTGTGGTTCTCATCCCTGAAGTCAGGCTTGTGTCAGCCTTTCCATTATATAAACCCTTATTTTGAAGAGTTTCAAATTCAGCCATAAAAATTCAGTCTAGGCTGGAAACTGGCAAATTAGGTCTTTGCATGGAATGTTTCTTTTAATTAAAATATAAAAGAACTGCATTCAATTGCCTTTATGTTTCTCGAGTCCCTGAAAGACCTGTCAGGCTACACTTAGAATGCTCTTTCTATGCTTTCAAGATCAATTTTCAGAGATACTGAGTGCTTTTATCCCTCAGTTTGATGCAATTGCTCAACGTTAGATTTTCTGTATTTTTCTAAAGCATTTTGTTCATCGGGTTTTTATTTTCACTGTGTCAATCCACTTAAAACAGTTTAAAAGTTGTAACAGTTTTCTTTCCTCTTAGCAGTATATTTACACTAGGAATGTACATTACTTTCTTATTCACCTCTATTCCTATGCTATTTTTAAATAAAAAATCTGAAGATTCTTTGTGTTTTGCTGTTCTAGCTATGACCATTGATTCCTACAGGGAAGTGGGACAGGGATAATTTAACTGACTCATTATTTTCATGGTGAAGAGTTCTCATTGCAACCTTGTTTACTGCCAGATTTTACCTCGTCATTCCTTCCACAGTAAAATGTGAAGGACGGGAGGGATAATGCTGATCTTCTTGTTCTGGCAGATCAAAACTCACTGTAGGTCAGATGTTGAGGGAGGTTTTACTCTGTTCTCAGAAAAATCACTGGGGGTTGATGTGGAAGAAATGGAAGAAAGGGGAACTTTGCAGTGAAATGGGATCATTGATTGAAAAATATATATATGTATATATTCTTCTGTATTGGACTTCCGCCTTGGTTAGGTGATACCAAGTTTGAAAAAAAATCCTTAAAACATGACCTTTATTTTACTGGTTTTTTCTATACCTGAAGCTGGTATCTCCACGTTAAGTGGAGATGTGTTCTACACAGAAAAACACGGAATCACTCGCAGACAAAGGAAACAAGCCACGAAATGACCCCTGCAAACGGGCCAAATGCCAAAGGAGCGTAGGTTGCGACTCAGCGAGCATTTAAGCATATGCTGAAGTTTATCCCTTTCCACTTACATAGGCTTAACTTTAAGTATGTGCTCACATCCCTTTGAAATCACATGATTCAATGCCTCGGTGAATGTAAATCACTCAAAGCCGTAGTGGGACAACTGATAGGGATTGCATTTTGCACGATCAGTAAATGCATATTAATACAGATTACAGGAATGGAAGCTATATTAATACAGGTATGTGCTTGCTGTCTCCAGAGAATTCCTCTTCGCTATAAATTCACCTTTTTACTATAACTGTTCCATAATGCCAACGTTATTATAAACATCAGAGATAAAACTTCACTTCTAATTGAAAACCGTTGTTTTTTCCTCAGTACGATTCTATTTTTAGCCCTGAAGTTTTACATTTCTCTTCTTTTGCTAATCCATAGCTCCCTGGCAGTGTCCCCGTGTTCTACTGTACTTCAAACAATTTGGCAACTAAACGAGTGTTTGAAGCTGATTTAATTACATCAGCCTGAGTTGCCAATTAGATATTTGCAGAAGGATTTTGCTGAATGCTATTTCTTGAATAGCTGAGCAAGGCACCCTGGCCCTCAGTTATTCAGTTCCTGCCAGACTGACA
Organism: Mohoua ochrocephala; assembly: GCA_013398855.1. Taxonomy (NCBI): domain Eukaryota; kingdom Metazoa; phylum Chordata; class Aves; order Passeriformes; family Acanthizidae; genus Mohoua; species Mohoua ochrocephala. Next base: position 461,625 of record VZTA01002781.1, read on the forward strand.
GTAATGTAAACTGAATCCCTTTCTGCAGGCAGCCACTCCACACAAAGGATAAACAGTGGATGCGCTTTAACTCCAATGGCCTCTTGTTGTAATCACTAAAAAAGATAAACTTCCAAGAAATGTCCTCATTTAGTTGCGCTTTGCCTTCGTTTTCATATGAAGCCTTGGCAGACTGACCAATTTTTGAGATGAAAATTGGATAACTTAGAGCAAAGGATGGGAAGCCAGTTTGCTTAAATTCTCTTCCAACTATTCACTCAGAAACAATATATCAAAAACTCTTGTTTACTCAAGTTAGACAGAGATAATGAGCAAGGGCAGCTCTCATCAAGGCCAAGCTGATTGATTTCCTAGTTTATTTCTAGGTTTTATGCAGAGTTTCAAGAATGGGATTGAAGTCAGGTGTAACATCCATTCAGGCTGTCAAATGATAATGCTCTGATCCCAGTAACAGCTTTTCTCCTAGTAATTCCCACTAAATCCCACTCTAAAACCCTAAGGGCTAACGACTGTTCAGCAGTTCTACAAAATTTAGCTCTTAGGAGGCTGGCTATGAATTTTGAAGCCTATCTGTGGGTGTATATTTACGAAATCTTTTACCTCAAGCAATCATGATTCTGTTATTGAATCAAGTCCGGGCAGCCGCTCTGTAGCTTCAATATATTGCTGTATTTGTTGTTCAGGTTTAAATATTGATATGGCTCTAAAGGTGCTTGGAGTCATAGCAAAATCAATAAATTTGCATTTTGGCAACTAGTATGAAACTTACGGAAGGAGAATACCTTTATGGACTACATTAGGTACTGCTGCTCCCGTTATTCTCCGGTCCTGGAAAGTTTGTCTTTGGAACGGCGCACCGACAGAATCAGGAGCTTCGCACACAGACACAAAGCAGAGCCAGAGGTGGTTGTATAAATAGCAGTGGCTTTTGTGGGTCCTTTGCTCTATTGCAGCTCCGCCAGTTGAAGTGAGAGTTTCTCATCTCCGATCTTTTGGCAATATCCTGCGAAGAGCCACCCCATTGTATCGCACGGGCTGTTGCTATGGAAACAATAATATTTTTAGTAGGGCCTTTCAGCCGAAAATCTCTGGTTTCTAACGAACGCTGCCGGAGCCTCGCAGCACCTGTGGGGCAGGTCAGGGCTCCGCAGGTGGCAGCGATGAGACAGGGAGGGCTAAACGATCTCTCTAAGCCCACCGGCAACACTCCCCGCGGAGCGCAGTCCCCAGCTCTGGGCTCCAGCCCTTACTGCAACTACCTTCCTGAGCATCTTTTCCCTGGGAATGGGAGCTAGTGTGCAACTCAGGGGGAGACTTCATAGCCGAAGAGATAAGTTGGATCTAAGTAATAATGCCTGTTATTGCTCACTACTTGATTTTTTTAAAATTAAGAGTAATAGTAACAATAAAGTTAAATGGCTTTTTTGTCTGTCTGTTTAAAGAAATGTGAAAACAGAGGAAGTATTCTAATGAGAGAAAAAAAATCCTTTAGGGTATGTTATGTGTGGATTGGTGCTGTCCTCACACCCTTTTCTTCCTCGGAATAACTTTTTGTTGATGGATCCTCTTTTGCTCACCAGCTCTAGTCCTAATCCAACGCATGTAATTAGCGCTTGCACAAAGCCCTGTTTCCCTCTGTTCTTCATTCCCTGTATGCAATGCCTGATATTTTTGGTACAGACAGAATGCATCGCAAAACGCGTGCCAGTACAATCCCTCACTGCTAATGTGCAGCTCCAGCACCAGTTGCTGTGGGTCATACAGACCAGCCTGTCTTACAGGCCGTAAGAAACCTGTGTTTTTGGTTATTGTCACAGAGCACGTTTAATTTTTAACCCAAATTCCTGCTACCACCCTAGTTTCTCTTTCCAAAAAGAGCAGCTTGAATTTTCTCAAAACTAGGAATAAGTGGGCTACAGAGGTCACTTTATGCTCTTCTGAAAATGATTCCTGAAAACACCCCCAAAACTCCCAACTAAGTTGGCAGCTCAGGAGCTGAAGTGACTCCAAAACATAGCAAGAACCAGTCACAAAGCAGCATTTTGGCTGGAACCCAAGGAATCTGCCAGCTATTGTGCAGGGAATGTGGCTGTCCTCCCGGCGCTGACTTAAAACAGAAAATTGAGGAGATACTAAGGACTGGGAAAGTGATAATTTTATCTGGAATGTAATGGCCAAATTCTGAGGACAGCATGTAAGTGTCTGTAGAGGGAGGAAAAGAGACCTTACTTCAGAATGACCTCATCCAGAAGAAATCCGAGTGCCATATGTTCCTCCGGCCTGCATTTGATACCATAGAGACTCTAAGATACATGCAAGGAAGAGAGGGGGTGGCTTCTCTTTTTGGGAGGAAGAAACATGTAACGAAGTAGCTCTAAATCTGCGTCTTGGGTTTGTTCACGCTACTTTTAATCAGCTCCAGAGGTTTCCTGAGATGTAAAATGTAACAATTTTAGCTGGAAAAAGGGATGTATCCTATAGCAACAGCTTGCTGTTTTCCAGTACTGTTCTCCAACCACAGACCATCTTATACATAGCAAGCAAAGACCAAGGTAGAGTTGTCCTTTGATAAGCCTGGAAAACAGTGGCAAAACAGATTAATGATCCCTCAATATTGGGAGATTTGGTTAAAGTTTTTCCACTGATTTTGCAATCACCCTTAATGAGTTATAGGAATATAATTTGTGATGTAATTTTTTTTTTCCCCTTTGAGTTTGAATCCAACTGCTATGAAAACAATGATAAGTGGAATTCAACTTTGGTTCCAAAATATTTCTGTAATATGGGAAAGGCCTCTGTTCCCATTCCCTTTTTAAAATGAAATGGCTTATTCAGAAGCAGGGCTGCTGAGGGGCTTCCACCCAGAACACATCAACACTTAATTAAATTACGGTGCTATCTGAGGAAAGAGGTGCAGCAATTTCAGCGGCTGACAGCTGGATTTGCACACATGGATTTCTCCGAGGTGAGCCCTGGTTTCACAATGCCCGGAGCCTGGCGGCACTTGGATTTCATGGCACTGTGCCCTGGGCGCTGCAGCTCGGCGCTCCCAGCTTGTGCCAACACAATCTCATTTGTCTGCAGGCTCTTCTCCTGTGATCCAGCTGGGCTGATGCGACTTAAAAATCCGGCGTCTCTCTCCTCGAAGGCTTTCCAGAGACATTTCCCAGCGCAGCCTTTCGAAGTGTCCCGGAAAAGGTGCCCTGGAGCCCGTAGTCCCAGACACGGTCCAGGAGGAAAGCTGGGAGGTGTTGCCAAGCCCTTTGTAAGGCGGGAAGGGCGGGCGGGGGCACACGGGTGCGATGCCGCGGGGTGCGAGCGCCCGG
>VZTA01002781.1:465348-480952 GCA_013398855.1 Mohoua ochrocephala
GAGGCGATGCCGCTCCGGGGGACGGCGTGAGAGCCCCGCGGGGACGAGATGGGCGCTCCCGGGGCACGATGGAGCCGGATGGAGGCGGATGGAGCCGCCGGGCCCGGCCCGCGGCCTAGGCCTCAGGGGATGCGCCTCATGGCGGCCCCGTAGAGCCCACACGGTCTGAGGGGTAACAGCCCGCGGTGCCTGGTAATACCTGAGAGGTGGAATCACGGGCTCTTCCTAGCAGCCCTGTTCCCGTGAGACGTGCTCCTGGAATACGGCAGGATCCCATGTGCCCGCTGCAAACGTAAGTCTCTCTGTTTTTTGTTGTTTGGGGTGGTTTAAACTCTGCGCTGGGCTTTAAGGAGGTTGCTTTGGCAGATAAATGGAAAACAACACGATTGCGTTGTGGAAGGATTAAGGATTCCCTGCACGGTCGGAATGCGCGCACACTGTAAAAGGATTAAGGATTGCCTTCACAGCCCTAAGGCTGCCAGAGCTCGAGGAGCATTTGGACAAGGCTCTCAGGCACTGGGTGTGACTCTGGGGGGTGTCCTGTGCAGGGCCAGGAGTTGGACTCGATGATCCGGATGGGTCCCCTCCCACTCGGCATTTTCTGTGTTTCTGCACATGCTGTGAATGGGGTTGTGCCAGTTCACTAGGGCAGATTTTATACCATGTTCTATCATGGAACTTAGCTGTCATTGTGCCTTTCAGAAAAACCAGCCCACAATACAAGCACTGTTCTCTCTTTTATCTTAGGATGTGCCAAGACTTGCCCTAGCATAGTAACTGAATGTTTTCTTTGAATTTACTGCCTCGTTTCCATTGTTCCTTGGTGGTAGGTACTAGAATGATGATAAGACAGTGTTTTTCACAAAGATTTTAGGTTGGCGTGGGGCGGTTATAACTGGAGATGGAGTAATTCAAGGTTTAACGTGATGTGATCAAAGGTAACTCTCAAATAGAATCCATGGGTGTGCCCAATTTAGGCCTCTGGGCAGGTGATGTTGGCCGTGGGCTACCTGGATTGCATTCCCTCCTCTGCACGGGCAGTCAAGCTGCTCTGTGATTGGAAGGCAGGAGACAAAAGGAAAGTGAGCACAGGAGGAGGGAAAGGTCACTCGCCCTCACCTTGAAACCCCTCATTCTCTCCAGATCCTTTCTACAAAGGAATCGCAGGCAGTGACCTCAGTTTAAATAAGGTCTTCAATAAGCACTTGGGATTAAAGATTCTTTATCTCCTCCCCCTTAAAGTGTATGTATTCTCATTCTGGGAGGGTGTTGAGCTTCATTTTTTAAATGGTTTTGGTATTTTATTGAAAAAATGAATGTATAATATGTGGAGTTTTCTCTGTCTTGTTTTGAAATTGTTTTAGGAAAGAAATGAAAACCTGATTCATACATATTAAAAATAAGAGTATCTCTGATTATTTTTAATAAGGTTTCTAAATTCATTCTTTTTCTCCTGAGAGAGAACAACCTATTCAAAATTCTTGTCATTTGTTGCATAAAAAATTCCTCTGAAGCACCGTAACAATTTGGATAAGCGACCAGAGCTGCCCTTTGGGCTCCCTTCATGCTGTCAATTCTCTTCTCAGTTCCTAGTAAAAAATACCACCGTGTTTCCCTACCACTTTCAGATCATGCTAAAGCAGTGTGGTCATACGGTACCTTGATGTGTGTTCTCACCCCTGCACTTCTCACACCCATATTTCAGGCGGTCTGGAATGAAAGAAATCCAGGGAGGAACTCCTCAAAGGCTGCTTTGCAAAGAGCCTTCTCATATTCAGCCTAATAAGGTTTTCCATAACAGAGCGCATGTGGTGTTGTTTATGGATGTACTTTGTGTCGTATATGTAGTAGTTTCCATTCCTCCCAAATTTTCATCATGAATCAACAGGTAGAGGCCCAAACTTCCTCATGGCCCATGGGGAGAACAACTGCAGATGTGAAGTGATTGCTGTAGAGTCTCTGTTCCAGACTCCCTTTCCAGCAGTCTCTCTCATTAAGCGTGCTTTGAAACTTTCATTTGAGCCCAGCTGCAGTTTCACACCAAATGGGACTGGCTGAACCAGCCATTCTCTCTTGTTTTTTCATTCCTCAAGAAAGCAGTGTAATCCCCAGAAAATTTGTTAAAAGAAAAGGGTCCTAGGTGGCCAAGACCCCTTTTCCCAAATGGAAGTGAGGGTTCAGAAAACACTGCTTGCGAAGTACCTTGCGGATTCAGAAGAATTCCATGACACTATGGTTGTGTCAGAGTACTGGGGCAACTCTAATAAAAAAAGAGATGATCCCTCTGGAAAAAATCTCCTCTGGGCCAGGCATGCCTGTGCAGCACACCCGTGACAAACTGCAGGATTTGAGGCTCGCTGAACCCATGGGTCTCACACCGCGCGCTGAACGTACATTAAAAGCGTGGCACGGAGGACACAATGCTCGGCATGAATGAGTTCAGTCTATTCCACTTTCTTTGGCTGGCCCTTGAACGTGGAAAGCAATTCCTTGTGTTTCCAGAGGAATCCCCAAACAGTTTTTAACAAATGGCAGTACCAACCACGACCACTAATTTTTTCTCTAGAGGCTCAGAAAACTCTGCAATTCTATATTCATTTACTAATTCATTTGGCAAACTAAAAAGCTCTTACTGTTTCCAGAAATTGAACTGTATAGACTCAAAACCTCCTTACCTTTATAATTGATCCTCGTGTAGTCATTAAACCTTCCACATGCTTTGGGGGGGGTGGGTTTAGCAGTATCTGTGTGAACAAAATTATTCACAAGGTGCCTCTTAGTAGCTTGTGCTGTTGTAGTACCTAATAGCTCTCCATCATACGAGACATCTGTACAGAGCTCAGAAGTGCACCCCTAAGCCCCAGCCCAGCTTTTTTCAATCACATCCTTCCCTTCAGTAGCACGGGCTGGAGAAACTGTAAAGGGGTAGAGGAAAAGGGGAGAAACATGCCTGCTTCGTGAAGTAAACTACTCCCTTTGCACTTTTTTTTACATTCCTTGCTTTCTCACCTTTGCCAAATATGGTCTCCGAGCCGGTGACTGTGTTTGGAAAAGCAGAAGGAGATCGGGCTCTGGAAGGGTTTGGGTCTGCCAGAAAAGAGAATTAGAAGGATAAGGCTGATGATACCCCGTGTTTACTTCTGATTGTGTTCTACAACTTCGTATCCATAAAGAAGCAGAGGAAAGAGTGACCTGGCCTGTTTAAATTCAGCAGCACTAGCTGGATCTTTACTAGTTGGATCTTTTTTGCCTATGACTTGCTTTCCTTTTTATCAAACCATTTTCCAAGGGACCTTTATTGCTTAGCGAGTGCATTGTGGCTGGCATTAATTTTGGTGACTGAAACACAGATTCTGCAATTTGTTTTTACCTCCTGTTTTTCTGTATCGTGTAATGACACTTGTGGACCCATTCCTAACCCGTCAGCAATTCCGTGGTGGCCCTAAAGAGGCACGATTTCCACTTCTGCCAAAACCCGTGCGTGTGTTGTACTTGCCTCACATGAGCAGCGGGGCTGTTTATGATAGGAATTTTGAGTGTGAATGGCAGCGTGTACAGGATCAGGGCCACAGTCAGCGTGGGGTAAAGCAGATGGTGCAGAACACAGCTCTGGTTTCGTTCCACTCCCAGGTACTGTGAGGAGCCAGCAGGGAGAAGGTGTTTCCAAATGCCTGGAGGCAGCACTCACATACTGTGAAAATCCTGATTATGCTGACAGACTTACCCCGGGCTTACATCTGTACCGAATTACACAAACTCCCCATGTTTCTGCAAATCACAACTGTGTTTTCTGATTGCTGCAGTGTTTCTGCTTCCCTCTCTGTAGATGGGACAGCAGAGAGGTTGCATGGGTGGGTTATATTCCACACAGGCTGTCGGGGGTTTCTTCCATGCCTCTAAGAATTCCTCTAGAATTGCATGTTTAGCATTTACAGCTTGTGTTAATGATAGCTATAAAGTTGTTTGTCTTCATGGAATCAGATATATCCATAAGGCATTTTCCAGCTCAGCTAGGCTGAGGCAATAAAGCAAATTCTGCTGGCATTACTCACCGCAGTAATTCCCAAATAATTAGTCATCCTAGGTAATAGATGTGTGATGTGTCCCAGTCATAAACTGCATAATGCGGGCTGTGGGCATAAAACACGGCGGCTGCTTGGGAAACGCAAAGGCAGAAATCAAACTGCTCAGGTTCAGTGAGGAGCCACCTTCACACTTGCCTGTTCTCAAATCCTCCTGTGGAGCTTTTCTTCCGCTTCTAGAGTTAGGAAACTCCAGTTCTTTTCTTAGACCTTGCTTAAGTGGATTTCCTAGTTTTTCAAATTACTTGTATGTTACTGAGAAGCACTAATGCATGTGCATGCTTGTTTTATGTTCCCTCTCTTTACAAAGAGGAATATCAGTTGACATTGATATTGATATTGGTTGGCTTAAAAACAGGAATATGGGTGGAGTTTTTCCCCCCCAATTTTTACATTTTGGCTGTTGTTCTTCTGTCCTGGCATTAAAAACTTCCCAGGGTGTAATTCATCCTGGTAAAGTGTTGTACATAGTGCTCACAGTGTTTAGTGAATGTTATACACAGAAGAAATTTACTGTTGGAAAATAAATCATCCTGGACGGATTTCAAAAGTGTTCAGCAAGTGAGTGTGTGTGTGTGTGTTTGTGCTTGGGTTTTGCCTGTGTGAATTTGGATTTTGTATCCATAAACTGGTGCTCAATTTCCATAGAAACAGCAATATTCGTAATATTCTAAAACCGGTTCAGTACATGGTATTGCAGCAATTTGCATCAGTGCTCTATTACATTTTCTTCCCGAAGAAGTTCTAAAACATATAAATATGTCCTTAAGGAGATCTCTGTGATCGGTGCAACAACAAAGGAAGGAGACAGATTGCTCAGAGTGTCATGCAGTAATTTCCAGAGGGCTAATCATATTAACAGAGAAAATACTGGTGCCAGTTTTACTTGAACTAGTAAAGTTTTATTGAGTGCTACTGTCCCTAGCTGCTGCCCTTAACTTCATCTGATTACGAAACCATCTACAGTTTGGAACTGGTTTTATAGCTCACCCTTCTTATAGGGGAACAGCTGGCAAAAAGAAAACCCATTAAATACCAACACTTAAAATACAAAAAGTGGAAAAAAGATCATAAATATAAAATGAAAATATTGGTTTTCTTAAATCTGTGGTAATGACCTCACTGGGCTCTCCAAAATGCAAAGTAATCTGGATCTCTGAGGCTCCCCTGAGTGTTATGAAAGTCAATGGAATAACATGGTCTTGGTGAAATCCCATGGGGAGAGCCTTTTTTCTAGTTGATCCTGTTCTAGAACCAATCTGTGATAAATTGGGTTGCAGGGAGATCCCCCCAAAATAAGCCTGCTCACTGCTTTTCCTGTGCATCGGGACAGAGCTATTCCTAAGGCGTAAGTGACAGAGACACAGCAAACATTTTGGAATCTCAGTTTTATGCTATTGCCAGACCAAACCTTGAAAGGTTCCTTCCAAGGCAAAGCCAAGCACTCCTGTCCCTAGCATGCTCCTTTTTGCACCAGGGTGTTTTTGAATTGACACTTGGTTGTATTGGGCAAGTTGCAGAGTTCCGGGAGCCTGATTGGTGACTCGTGTCTCTTTGCAAGTGTCTCTTGCACTCCAAGAGAACTTGTGGCACCAGTATTTGGGGTCCCGGCACTTCAAGTTAAGAAGTGACCTCACTAGGGGAGTTTAGTCCGTTTCAACATTCCCGCAGCTACCTCAGAATGCATTTCCTTGTGCATCCCTACAGCTCTCTGCGTGTGATGTATTGGAATTTTGTGGTTCAGTGGTCTGTGGCAGCCAACAGGTAAAGAGAAAGTCCTGTAGTTTGGGAATCGTTGCAGTTCCATATGCAAACCTTGAGCAATGTATGCTGAGTGATATGAGTCTCCACCGACCATATATATTACTTGTTTCTGTGAGTTGCTTCCAACCTCGCACACTTAAATCTTTTTAACCCCAAAATTTTACCCAAGGGGCTCTTTCTCTGACTATTATGCTGTGCATTGGAAACAGTAGACTGGGATCAAGGCTCTGGATCAAAGTCTGATCAGCACAATACCTTCCACTTGAGAGTTAATACACCCACAGTATTAGTCATAAAATATGGAAAGGAACCAAGTTTCCTGTTCCATGTCTCCAGGCATTTCCAAGTTACTGTATCCTTGGAATGAGGACTATGGGATATTTGTTTGGTGTATTTGAAATGAGCCATCTAGGAACAGAGCTGTGGATTTGATCTGTATAGCTGGTAATTGTGAGAGCTCTGCTGTAACCAGAGATTGACACCATTTGCTGTAAACCAAAAAAAGGAAATTAATGTCTTCATCAGGACGGTTGAAATCACACGAGAGAGAAACTGGAGTTAGTTGCAAGCAAGGCCATCCTGGAAGAGACCTCCTAAGTTTTTGGCTCCAGGTTTCTGCCATAGCAGGGAATTGCCTTCTCAAGCCCCATTTATAGAGTTGCCAAGCCCATCTTTAATCAGTGACAGCCTCAGCATTAAGCAAACATAGGCCCCTTTGATTTTCAGAAAGCAACTTGTGTGGTTTGCCTCTGCACAGACTCTGATTTTTACGGATGAGCTCACACATCCAAATAATAACTTTAAGAATGAATTTTAATCCATGCATTCTGCTAGTAAAATCAAAATCTGTAAATTATGTTCAATTAATGGTTTACCTTTGTTACCTTTAATTAATGGTTTACCTTTTTCAGTTCAGTCACACATCACTTAGTGAATTACACAGCATTTCTACTACTTCTTCCATGACTATTCTAAACCTGGTATTTTGATTCTATGCAAAATAGGTGTGTCCGTTTTTATCATTAATGTTAGCTAACATTTGGATGTTGCCTCTGATAAGGGTGAAATGCAGCTAAATACATATGATACAGCTGCTGGGCTGCCGGCTTTAACAATTTTATCACCATCTGAAAATTTACTTATGGGCTCAAACCTGAGTGTGAGAGGCAAACGAAACATGACTTGAGATTGTTTGTGGTAAAAATGAGGGAGTGTTCTTGCTTTTTCCCCTTAAAAAACGAAAAGAAAATGCATTAAAACCTCAAAATTCAGAATAGATAAAGGATCCAAAATGTATTAAACAAAAATGTTTTTAAAAACTAGGTGCCTGATCCTTGATCTGAAGATGCAGAGCTTTGGCAATATTACAAATGCCCACGAATGCATTTATAATTGTTTACTTCAGAGACAATATTAGAAGGAATTTCCTGTAACAGTACTAAAAGAGCTCGTATTTTATATCTCTTCACCCAAGCCAAAAGATGGATACAGCTTACTTAGAAACAATCATTGCTACACGTCGAAAAAAAGGGCAACACATTCCTTCTCGATTCTTGTATTTAACACGGTTTTATTGCACAAAATACGATTTAGGTTTTTATTTTATGACAATTGAAGTAGTGAAAGTGTAGACCATACATGTTGTAACTGTGTCCAGGATTCTGAGGGTTTATGGTAGCAGGAGTTCCGTGGGTGAAAGAACCGGTGAAATAAAGAGCATCGACAATTAACAGAAACAACTGTTGTTTTATCCATCATGTATGTATATAAAAAAGTATTGACCTACCAGCAGCTGCAAATTATTTCAGCTTTAAGAGTAGATTTTGCCAAATACATGCACTTAAAGTCCATTTTCAGGGAAGAAATGTAACCTGAGGATCAAATAACTCAAGGCTTTTGTGGGCTGATACAGAAACTGCTGACACCCAGTTGAGGAAATTAGTTTCTCAGGGCTTTTTCCTCTGTTGTGTTTTTTTTTTTCACTGCTGAATGTGGTGATAGTTTCTATTTCACAGCATTTATTAGGCCTAGCACTGGGGAACGGAGTAAACTAAAGTGGTAAAACTCCCTCTAAGCCGAGGCAATTATTTTAGCAACTGCAGAATCGTGATGCTACAGCAGCCGGTGTCATTCCAAGAGCATTCCATAGCTCATTAGAGCTCCATAGCTACACGTCCGTGATGTTCCATGGACATCAGTGGATCTTACTTCAACCAGTCCTTAGTTAAAACGTGTTCCTCCTACCTGCAGGCACTGTGCGAGAGTGTGCCTTTAGTTGTGCTCTCCACAGGAAGTCCTTTTTTCCAGGATTGGGTTTGGGAAGGTACCTGGAGCTGTCAGTAGCCCTACACCTGCCCTACACAGTATATTCACACAACATTTCATGTCTGTAGCCTGTGGCACAACTCAGAGATGTATTGTGAGCCCTTAGGAAAGAGCAAAGAAAGAGGAGCAGCCTGTTCTGCCTTGAGCACTTCCAGAAGAAAAGGCAGCGTTTGCTCTCTAGAAACACAGAGGGACCTCTAACAACGCGTTCTTTGAACGCTCTGCCCGTGCCTTTTCCTGCGCTGGGAGAGGGATTTGCTTCCCGACGCAACGTGCAACGCCGCAAAACTCCTAAGGCAGCATAAAAGTATTACTGTTCCGTGTCTGAAGAGATTTGTCCCTGGTGGAGCCGAGCTTAATGATACTGTCAGGAGTCCAGGGCTGGCAGCGCAGGGCCTGCACGGGTAATTCATCCCGCACGGGAAGGCAAGGAGACAGGAGGTTTTCATTTCAGCGTGGGGAAGGAAACACAAACCCACCTGGGAGAGCAGCTTGGTTTTATTGCACAGCTCTGTCTGTCTCAAGTCCTCTCGCAGGAGCTGAGCCTCGTGCTTGGAAAAGGGATGGAGGAATGTGGAATTCTGAGAACAGATAAGAACTGGTGGGTGCTGAGGCAGGATAACGGAGCGTGGATGAATCCCAACTTTGTTGTTACAGGAGAGCAAAGCTTTACTTTGGTGATCTTCTAAAAGAGGATTCGAGTTTCCTCGCTGCCCACAGTGTTTGGTTACTGGTGGAGATGTTTCACAGGGTTTGTGTGTAATTGAAAAGACAGCCTGATCCGAGCCATTGAACATGCCTGACAGGAATTCGGAAGAGGGAATCGGTGGGGCTTCATCCACAAGCCCAGGACGGCGCTGGGGCTGTTAATCCAAGCAGCGATTTGTGTGATGTTACCAGAGCAGAACGCTGGAAAGGGTTCTCAGAAAATTCTTGGTTCATTACGTGTTCGGTTTGGGCAGGCAGGGGATGGTATGTTTTCAGAGATCCTGGCACTCGTCCAGGCCCAGCTGAAATCCCGTCTAACGTGTGGAGCTGCTGACTTTCAGAATGCTCACGCGTTCCCAGAGGAAGCGAGAGAAACGCTCTACCTGCAGAATTTCGGCTCCTTGTTATTACTTACACTGCAGCAGTGCCCCGAGGCTCCGATTTGCATAACATATTCCTGTACAATGTTTCGGCCGGGATTTATCACCCTCTGTGGAATCAGAGAGGTTTTATGGTTTTTAATTACTGAATTGACCTTAATCAGCAGTTTTTGGTTGTTCTGGTGTTCAGAACACGCTGCTGCCTACATTTTACATTTCTGTGGTTCAGTGTGCCACTGAATTCAGTTCTGGGCAGCTTTTGCAGTAGGATTTGATAAATGCTTTCTTCTTCCTCCTTACCTCTTGGTTCCTAAGCAACACGGTTTTTTGCCAGGTTAGTTATCCCTTTACCTGGTGCTTTATGACACAAAGTAGACAGTAGTTTTGCTGAACACTGTAAGTGATTTTAGTGTATCAAGGGTTTTTTAAAAGAATATAAAATTGGTTAATTGTCATTTACGTGTGTAGCTGCTCTATTAATTTTGGAAGAACTGATGATTTCATCCTAGATCCTAGAAAAAAGTGCCTGCAGCAGAAAAAGGCACATGCAGCCATTACCCACAGCAAGCAATAGGCTTGGCAGCACAATGCAGGAGGAGAGCTGTGTTAGACAGTAACTCCTGTCCATCGAGGAGTCTCTTTCCAGCAGGCTGTAAGTTGGGGGCTCACAAGGCTGTATCTGCACAGCCTTTAAACTTCTTTCATGAAGTTTATCTTATCTGTAGATGAAGAGGTCATTTCTGCCTTTTCTAAGGGGCAATAGAGCCTCACCCCCCCAGACAATATGCATTCTCATATTCTTAATAAATAGCATTTCTTTTGAAATACACTGTGTTCACACATGCTTAGATAATTTACCAAAGTTGCATGAAGTATTGCTTGATTTAAATATCAAAAAAGAGATTTATAGCACACTTCTCCTTAAAAGCCTTGTGGTTCTTTTTTTTTTTTTAAATCTCTTTTGTCATATTCTGTCTCTTAATGCGTGTTTGGTTATGTGTGTAAGCAGAGAGTTTAGGATTGGGTGAGGAATGCAATTAGTTGCTTCATGGACTGGACAGTATCAGCCTCAGACTAGAAGTAAAATACAGAAGTTTCAGCGATTGTGGCTAACAACTGGAATAGTGAGTCGGGGTCTATAATCATAACTTTTAAATGTAGTCTGGGTTAATTTCTAAAACATTTGCCCTCATGTTTATAAGAGCCTTATTTCAGGGAAGTTCTGTAGTCTCTATGACGTGAGCTGCTACACAGATAGTAATGGTGGGCTCTTCCAGCTTTAAAATCTATAACTAAATCTAATTCTTACTGTTTTCACTGAGAGCTGCTGTGATTGCTTTGAAAATCTCACTGTTGAACTGAAAGTAAAGAAAGCAAGTGGAAGTTCCTGCAGTATGCAGTTGCAAAAATCAAACGTACTAGTGGGTTTAAAGCAAACCAAGGCAGGATTTCTCACAGTGCATTAGCCAAACTGGCTCTGAGATCAAAAATAGGAGCAGGTTCAATAGAAAACCATATCATTTCCCTCTCAATTATTGATTGTGACACAATAAACTCAGGAAATCCCCAACCTGCTGGGTGCTGGAAGGGACCCATTTCCCAGACAAGAGGCATTTGTTACGGCTCCAGGCAGATAAGGAATATGCCAGATCAAGCTTTATTGCTTTTTCCAGTGTGTGCAGGAGGAATGCAAGTCGGTGTTTCTCTGATTTGACTGGTTACTTCTGCTGTTGAGTTCAGTCCTCCTGTTTGGTTTGTGAGTAGCTCGGATTACGGAGCCACGTAGATGACATTTATGATCCATTACCTAACACTTTTCTGCAGCAATGACATTCTAGCAGTTAATAATTCTGAACTAGAAATGAGCTGAACGAAATGGCCCAGGCAAAGGTGAAGGAGTGAGGTGTTGGGGTGGGTTTGAGCTGGGGTGGTTTTTTTTGTAGAGGTAAAGACTGGGTGTTTGTGGGTTGTGATTGTTGGGTTTTCTGTTGGTTTTTTTTTTACCTGAATCATGGTAAGGTGAAATTAGAATTTATTACCAAAGTAATCTCTGATATTGCAATCTGTAAAGTTCTGTATGCACGAAGCTTTTATTTGGCGTGTAGCAGTGAATCATCTAAATGTCATTTCTAGTATTTCACAACTATTTAAAGCATCCTGAGCCTTACAAACACTTCATTAGCATTCTTCCTTCCAATGACAAGCACCATTCCCATTTTAAAGCATCCCTCTCCCTTAAAGCTTGCATTGGAAAGGCACGGTTTTGTCAGCTGTGCACCCATAACCTTGAAATCAAATACTTCACAAGACCAAAAGAAATACTTGGAATTATATTTTGCTATAGTTGTACCCTTTTGACCAGCCTGTATTTTCAGCTTTATTGTTGCATGGGATAAAAATGTCCTGTTGTGTGAATGCCAGGCAGTTGGTAGAACACTTGCAGCAGTCTGTGGTGTATCCCTCCTAAACTAGGAAAGTTTTGTTCTGGACAGAGAGAAAGATTTGTCTTCCATTGTAAAACTTGAATAATTTTGAAAAGATAATAAATCTTCCATCCTGTTTAAACTTCCTAGATTTATGTTGCATTATAAGCTCATGCCTTTCCCCACTTCTCCTGCTCTGGCCTTTTTAAGTGCACCGGAGTGCAGTTTTAAACAAGAGTGCAAGTTTTAAACAAGACAGGTGACCTTTGTGTGAAACCCCACGCTTCAGGAGCGGATGAGACCGTTCCCTCTGTACTGTTAGTGGCAAGGAAGCCGTGCTGGAGATTGTCGCTGAGAAAGAGATTTAGCCAACATGCCAAAGCTTCAAAGCACTAACATGCTGATGGCTGTGGCAGCCTCTAACTGTGTGCTGCAACCTCTTCAGATGATTTGGCTCTGCAGAGACTCAGTAAAGCCAGAAAAGTGTCCGCACCCCTTGCTCTCTGACAGCCAGAGACCTGTGACCCGTGCTCAGCGACCTGGTCTAGTGGAAGGTGTCCCTGCCCATGGCAGGGGGCTGGAACTGGATGGTCTTTAAGGTCCCTTTCAAACCAAGCCATTCTGTGATTCTGTGACTTCTGCTGGCATCTGCTACTGCAATGTCCCCTTTTCCTACAGAAGCACACCAGTTGCTGTTTCCAAAAGCAGCCATTTCGGTAGGACTACAGGAGTTTAAAGACTTGATTCTGTTTCACTTGGGACCATAAACCTTGTGTGAGTGGGAAATGGGAGACTCCTCCAGGAAGGCCACCACCACCACCTCTAAAGTTGTGTTGTTTCAGTGATTACAGGGGCTGACACGAGAGGGATATCTAAGGTCACGTCCCAAATTTCCGGAGTGACTTTATTGGCATCAGTTGAGTGGCTGCACGTTTACATCAGTGCAGGCAGCTGAGATCAGAATCTGGACCTTTGCCTATGAAATACGGCAGGGAGTTGAGGAAAGTCTGTGTTAAATATAGAATAAGCTAAGAGCAAAGCTCTGTTTATGTCATCATAAAGCAGGGAATAAGCCACGGGTGGAATCTGAGCATTCCCAAGCAGCACATCTGTAAATTAATTACCAGGGTCCACCAAAGGAGGCAAAGGGAATGATGTAAAGCCTGTGACTCACCAAACTTCTATTCATGTTGTAGTTTGCTGTTTTCAGTGATGAGTGCCTGGCAAAAGCGCAGCATCCACCTGGGAAGCAGAATGCAGGGATGTCCTGCCTTTTTCTTCCCCTGCGAGGAAGGTACGCTGAGGACAGGGGCGTGCAGAAATGAACCGAGGTGAAAGGAAATGCACGGTTACTGTTCTTGGAAATATGTAGAATATTGACTCTGTGTGTAGGCCAAAGCCTGCTTCATTCTTCCTCTAGCTGCAGCAATTCAGCTAAAAATAGCAGTTCACAAAGCTGTTCTTTAGGCAGACAAAGTTTCCTGGCCTCAGGCATGACTAGGAAGAGCACTGAATTGCACATCCCAAATTGCATCCTTCCTTGTTACTGACAGCTGTGAGTCACAGGTAGGAGAAACATGGAGTCTCCAGCTAGGAAGAATTACCTTTTTAAGGCTGACCGAAGGGTGAGGAAAAACAGTTATAATGTTACCATAGGAGTGTTAGCACTTGAATCTGTTTTTTTCTCTGAACTGTCTTCCCAAGACCTCACTTACCATTATTATTCCCGTTTCTCAGTAACTTGGAGTGAAACCCTCTCTCAGGAAGAGTGCTGGCATAAGGAATGAGAGTTTGCATGTTCAGCCTTCGTGCTGGAGCTCTGTCCAGTCTCCTGCGCCACAGGACTGTTGCCTTTCCGAGGCAGCTGGCACAAAGGGCCAGTCAGGGCAGAGAAAGGAAATGGAACACGTGTTCTTTTGGGATATCTTTGTGTGTCAAACACGTCTGGCTCGGGAAGAGCAAGGTTAGTGGCAGCTCGACCTGAAATAACCAGCAAAGGGCACCTCTAAGAGGCCCCACCCAGGCTGCAGGTAACTGCACAGGAGCATCCGACTGCAGCCATCCTCTCCGCACACATTTAATTTTAAGGGCTCAATACACACAGAGGCTGCATAGCAAGGACTAAAAATATATCCCTTCCTAATGGTGTGCTAAACTCAATTTTAACTAGTGTACGTTTGAATTAATGTATTCACTGCACTCAAGTTTAAATACCTATGCGTGTTCGGGATTTTTTTTCCCTCAGGGAAAAAATACTTCCTCCAGCTTTCACAACTCTTCTGTTCCTTTCACTGAGCATCCTGAATGGGCTGTATAAACCTTGGCTACAATTCCTGAGCATCTACAAATATTTTCTTAAGGGGAATATTAATAGCACTTTATCTTCTAAGGCCTCTCTGCTTTGAAGGTCAGCTGAGTATTTTGCTGACATAAGCCTACTTTTGTTTTTGCAAAAGTGGAAAAAAAAAAAAAGGAAACTTTGTCAGGCCCATAAAGAGAGAAGGTCAAGTTTATAGATGTCTGGCAGAGATTGCCCTCGGATATTTTCATTTGCAGCTGGGTGGGGACTGGCAGGGTTTGGTATGGTTAACGGGGCACTGGAAAGTCACAGGCTCTGTTCTCCTCCTGTCCTCTAAGAGCTGTGTTCTATGGCATCTTCTTAATAATACATTTTTTCCCCTACTTTATTACTAGAAAAAAAAATATACATTTGATCAGATACTCATCATGATACTCTGATGTTTGCCTGGGTCCATGTGCTATTACAGCTTATATTAAAAGGGGATCATATTTTGTTTGTGTTAAAGGCAAAATGGCATCACTAATCCGATTTGCACTTGACCATTTATGGATGTAGGTGTCTACATACATTCTTTTGGTCTTGTAAACGTGGGGAAAAGGCAGGAGTAAAAGTTGGAATAGAAAATTCTTTTAAAGGGAATGTAATTTCAAGGAATTGTAGAATGGTTTGGGTTGGAAGGAACCTCTAATTCCAACCCACCTGCCGTGGGCAGGGACAGCAGATGAAAATGTCAGGGTTTCTTAAAGTTTAAGATTTTGGATTTTTTTTTTTTTTTTAAGAGCTTGTTTTAACATGCTGTGATTTCAGAAGATGTTCTACCTCAGAAGTTAAACTCTGCAGGTTTTACAGTGTAGCTGTAATTTTACTGTATCACTTTTCAGTGTGGACAAGCCCTTATGTAGCACACTAAAAGCCCTAAATCCACTTTTACTTCCATGTTTTCCTGCTGTAGCATTGAAAACTTCAGCACAACGCTTAGTTCTTTCTGAATAGCTCTTTTTCAGTGGAAATGTTAGAGCGGGGACATTTTTGTGCAACCCGATGTGAACCGAACCAGTTAGATTCGACTCAAATTAAAGTTCCCTCAAGACAGCACTACTTTATTTTTAATCTGGGGGGGATCCCAGAGGGACGCAGGAAGTCCCTTGGCAGGGACCTTAGCACAGGGAGCTTAGCACAGAGGTGGAGGAACTAGAGGGCTTGGTCCGAGTGTCTGTTTAAGAGTTAATGCTTTTTAAAACCTAGTTTGACTAAAAGTTGTTCGTGCTGACTCACGTTAGACAGGTCAGACCTGCAGATTTACTTCAGTTCAGCCTAATCGTGTGTGAATATCAATTTCTGCTTGACTCAGTATCTTCCAGGACGGGGTGAGGTTGTATTTTGTAACTGCAGCACATTCGTACTTTAACCCAAATTCTTAAAAATGATTGTATTCTGCAAAGGCGCATTCCTGGCGTTTGCCACAGCCTCGCCAGAATTGGAGGGTTTGGGATTTGGGGCTGTTTTGTGGCTGGAAACAAATCCGGTACGTTCATACCTTCCAGATGTTTGTGGCCAAGTCAGAAACACTTAAAACAATCAATATTTCGAGGGGGCGGAACGGGGGGGGACATGTAAGAC
>VZTA01002781.1:481456-554811 GCA_013398855.1 Mohoua ochrocephala
CGAAGTTGGGGTGGCTGCGATGTCCCCCGCCAGGCGGGAGCCCTGACAGGCGCTGCCCGCCCCGAGGCCGCCTGGTTTTGTTGGGTTTTTGTTGGTTTATTTCCTTTTCATTACTGTTTTTCTGCCCTCCCGCCGCGGTGGATGGCCCGCGGTGGGCGCCGCTGGCCGCGCCGCCCCAGCCCAGGGAGGATGGTGGCGGCGGTGCTGGCCGGGCTGTCCCTGCTCAGCCTCCTCACCTGCGGCTACCTGGCCTGGGGCAGCCGCCGAGGAGGTGCCGGGGAGGCGCCGGGGAACCTGCTGGGAGAGGAGCCCGCGGCCGGCGCTCCCCGCTCGCAGCCTCACATCATCTTCATCCTGGCCGACGATCAGGGGTTCAGGGACGTGGGGTACCACGGGTCCGAGATCCGGACGCCCACGCTGGACAAACTGGCTGCCGAAGGGGTCAAGCTGGAGAACTACTATGTCCAGCCCATGTGTACGCCATCCAGAAGCCAATTGATCACTGGAAAGTAAGTTTGCTACTGCTTCATCATTCACCTCTCCAGCCTAAACGCTGTCCCTGTTGGAAAGAACACGGGTGAACCTGGCCGGTTCACTTCTGGGTTATTCTCTGGGCAGAAGGTGCCTCTCTGCTTCCCTTAAAACCCCTTGAATGGAATGGACTTGTGATAGGTTTGAAATAGCAAAATAAAGCTGTCACCCAGCGAGGCAGGAGGGTTCAGCACTGCGAGCTGCCCCGTGGAGTGCTGGAGCACATTCGTGGTTACAGCATCACTGACAGACGTGCTGGTTGTCAAGTAACGTTGCTATTGCTGGGGAGCGAGCAGCTCCGCTTTGCCGTGTGATTTCCAAGGGACTCAGGGGAGGAGTTGTCTCAGGGAAATGCCAGCCTTACGTTTTCTCCTCTGTGTTCGTTGCAGTTGGGTCACGAGTCTCGCTGATGTTGTCTTGATGTGAGTTCTCTCCGAGGGTTATCCTGAATTTATGAGGTGGTTTCCCAGTGTGTCACGTGCGGATGAGCGCAGGGAATTCAGGCTCTCTCAGCACCCTCATAGCTGCGGCATCGCTCTTGCCACTTTGCAGACAATTACAGGCTTTACTCATGAGCCTCTCAAATAGGTGTCTCACCTAACTGGCGAAAGCACTGGGTGGGTGTCGTATGCTTTGCCTTAAAGTTGTGTTATATTGTGGTCTGCTAACAAAATAATTACCCAACCTCAGGGCCTTCTTACATCAGAAGGTTAATGAGGATTAAGGGGGGAAGTTTGTGCATTTGAACTGTAGGAACAATTTCCAAATAGCTCCAAGTGCGGACACATTTACTCTGGAACAAAACTGCCTTGTTTCTGTTTAGCTTAACTCCCTTTGACAGGAACAGGGAACTCTAAAAAGAGCAAAACAAAATGAGAGGAAAAAAGTTTATTTTCTCCTTTCCTGAAGTATAAACAGGAACAAGGCCATGTTAATAGTGCTGGTAGAAGAAACACATGTTAAATAACACAAGCAACTGGCCTGGTGTCTTGCATCTCCATATGGTAGAGCTGGAGATAATTCCCAGGCTCGGTCTAGTTCCCAGACTTGCTGGACCGCGGAGATTTGCGTGGAGAGCTGACACGTTACCTAGAGCAAGAATTCCACACAGGTTTTTGTTTTGGTTTTATTTTTTTTTCCTTGTGCAGACTCTGTCTCAGAAGTTATTTCGAGACACCTCCTCAGTCATTCACAAGAACAGGGTTGCCCCGCGGCAACTAAAGCAGCAGCTTTCAAGGGAAACGTGTGCCAGGATAGCGTTCAGTGCATCCTGGTTGTCTTTAAAGGCAGGCAGCAGTTGGAGGCCAGGAGCTCCGCCAGCAGCACGTAGCCAGCCAGCTTTCTGAGGATGATGGTTTGGGAAGCAGTGCTTTACAAAGGGAATGTCATGCTGCACAGAAATGACTCACGCAGCAGCTGCAGGAATGGGATGACCGGGTTCCAGTGGAACCAGGGTGCTGCTCTGGCTCTTGGAGGCTGCAGAGATTGTCTAAACATGAAAAAGAATACGAGTTAAGAATAACTGTAACTCAGTTTAACTATTTGGATCCTTCTTCAAATACAGTAAAAGGTAGCCATATTCTGAGGAACCCTGCTCTTTTCTGCCAGGCGGAAATGGTTCTGCAAATCTGCCTGCTTTGGTTTTGGAACCTTTTGTAGGAAAAAAGAAATTTGCTTATATTTCATCTTTATTTTCTTAGTCTGCTGGTCTGAAGCCCTTAGAGCATTTTTTTAAATGTTGTTGTACTTTAGGGAAAAAGGAGCTGTAGAGAGAGAAACTATTTCGCATGGCTGAGAAATCAGGAGGGATTGGTGAGGGGTTAATAGACTGGGTAGGGTATTCACAAGGCAGGCTCAGAGAATACTGTTTCCATTCTGGCTAGAGATAAATGCTCTGATAACTGCTTTTAATGCCTTCTTAGAAGAGGCATCTTAATTAAAATGCCGGGATTTGGACACTCCTAATCCAGGACAAGTGCTGTTATTTCTTGAGTTCTTAAACATGTTAGTTCCAGGCTAAAAACCTGCTCATCTGCTGAAGGATCACCTGGATGCTCCACGCCTCCCAATACACATCCAATGCTTGACATAGTACCAAAGAATAGTTTAGGTTGGAAGGGACCTTTAAAGGGTCGCCTAGTGCAGCCCTCTGCCATGGGCATGGACACCTTGAACTAGAACGTGTTCCAGATGTTACCTGTTGGATCAGTCAAATCCAGAGGCACTTGTGTAAATCAGAGTCACGAGGGAGCACCCACTCAGGTATCCCAGAGGAAGTTAAATTTCAGAGAAGGCTTTGAACGGCCCAAGTTCTTCACAGGTCTCCAGGCAGCCCCTCCATGGCCTGTGTTGGTAAAGAGACCCTTCTTTTGGTGGCTGTCCTGTGTGCAGACTAGTACAGGGAAGGAGGCTGGAGGTGACATGTTAAAAGGAAGCGAGAGAATTAGTTTTTTCCCTCTGTCCTGTACCACAGTGAGCTTGTCATCCTGACCGCTTCTGATTCCCTGTCTGCTTTCTCACACCCTGTGTGTGAGGCTTTGGCTACTTTCATTCCTTGTTTTCCCACAGTATTGTCACTTTCCCCATTCACTCCATCCAAAACTATTGCTTTTAGGCCACTAGTAGGGCTGGCTTCCATAGCTTTTTGTTTTGGGCTTTATTTCTGGGTGTGCGTGTGGGGGTTGCAGCTGAGCTGAGCCTCAGGAATGGAGAAGAAAGGCGTGAGCCAGTGGGCTGAGGGCCAGTATGATGGGCTGGGGCCATGCAGGGAGGTGAGGGAGCAGCTCTGGGAAGCAGCTGCACAGCTGGGATGGCAGCAGGGACCTGGGTGACAGGGTGGGCTCTGCCTTGGGCAATAGTGGGACACTGCCCGGCCTTTCCAGTGTCCTACAGCTGGACTAAACCTTTGGTCGTCGCCGGGCTTGGGTTTGAGGGACATAAATTGTCTCCAGATGAATTGTTTCATGTGATACAGTATGTTTTGTGGTTGTTTTCTTCTTGAAATTAACAGGCATACCTGAAAAACTAAACCATTTGAGCAGAATAGGATACCTGGCTGAAAGCCTGTAAGCTTGGATGAACATCTCTTGGGGTAGCTGCCCCAGTTCTATGTAGTGGATATTATGCAAGGTAGTGGTATTTGCTGGAGCAATACTTAATTTAGCAAAGGAATTTGACAATTAATGCTGACTGATAAGGAATATAGACATAACATGCTGTGAATGCTTTTGGCATTATTTAGATACCTGCTTCCTCCCCTAGGCTCCCGGTTTTCTGCTGACAATCAGACTTGTAGCCTGGGGACCATGACGTGCGCTGGAATCCATCTGGGCCACAGGAAGGTTCCTCATCTCTTCAGGAGTAGGGATCTCTCTTTGTAGAATCTGATGCACAGCTAGGGTTACAGATCACTGAGACTCTGAACTCCTTTTCTGAGTCATGGAAGCCCTACACTAATGTCAGGAATGAGCATTGCGTTGTGGATGGAATGCAGAGATGGAAGATGTTGGGAAATGCTGAAAGTCTGGGGAAATAAATCCTGTTTTTCCCCTGGGATAAAATGGAAAATTGAGAATTTGATCATCCAAAGCAGACAGAAATAGGTCGTATAATCAGTAAGCATAATCTGAGTGTTATTGTAGTTTAAGTAATTATATCTGTTATCTAATTCAGAAATATCACACATTTATAAACATATATATATAGCTCTATGTGTTAGGCATATGGCTCTAGGCATCCCTGTGTAGTGATACTTAGTTCAGCATTAAAAATGACAATGTTTGAGCAAACTAAGACTTGCTTTGGCAAACAGAAATGGGCTGAGTACTTTGAATTGAAAGCAGCGTAGCTGACTTCAAGCAGACAGAAATACTTTATTCTGAAGGGTCCGAGTTCTGGGTAAGCCTCCTCTTTCCCTGCCTGCTGGGTGCCTCGTGGCCCAGCCCGCAGTTCCAGCAGCGTGTTCATCTGGGAGGGAGCCAGTACAGTGGTGCGTGACTGGGAAGTTACCTGCTGTGCTCTGAGCTGCAGTGGAGGGTCTTGGAGCCTTGATGGGATACTGGGAAGCGTATGTAACACTCCATTAGCTATATTCCCTGGTCTGTAGTTAACAAAATAGGAGGGCTGCAGAATATCAGCCTTAAGTACCAAGAGGTGACCTGATACTTTATCTGCTCTGGAGTAAAGAGACTTGGCAGTCATCGGTCCAGAGTTTAATTCTGATCAGTGTTTCCATTAAGAACCAGGATGGTGAAATAAAATGTTCTGGTTAAATGTGCTGATAAAATAGGAGGGCCTGCCAGCATTAAGAGACTGTAGTGATGCTACTGAAAATCATCTTGACAAATTAGAGACATAATCTGAAAAAAAGCAGAATTAAAGCCAGCAGCGATAAATAGAAGATGCTCTGCTGAATTCCTGAAGCAGGAAGAACTTTAACAGGCTGAGGATGGTGATCAACTCCTTAGACAATATTCCTTTAGAAAAGTAGCTGGAATTACAGTGCATCATGCACTGGGTATGAGGTCAACAATGTCATGTTGTTACAAAAAGGGTGAACGTGGCATGAGTTCGTGAGAATGTGGGACCTGGTCGGTCTGTGAAGAGCCCTTCTTCTCCACGGCTGGAGCACTTTTGCCCAAACTTGGGCATCATTCTCTAAGAGCAACATTGGAGAGTGTCCAGAGAAGGGCGATCCGATATCTCAGAGAGATAGCTCGGGGAGAAGGATCAGAAGAAATGCCGTTGTTTAGTCTAAAGAAGAGAAAAATGGGAAGGGACGTGGCAGGTCTCCGGTATTTTAAGAGCCGTGCGGAGAAAGGGTGTCGTGTGTTCAGTGTCACGAGGGGTGGTACAAGAAATGAGGGGCTCCTGGAGCAGGGAAAACTTCAGGTTAGATCAGAGGGAGAACCTGCAAGTGTAAAGGTTGTGAAGCAGTGGAATAGCTGGCTTTGAGAAGTTGCTGAGTTTCTCCACCGACAGTCATTAAGAACAGTGTGTCAGGAATGACATAATGTAGTTGAGTCTGTCTTGGGGAAAAGGGTTGAACTGGATGGTGCCTCTTCCAGCTCGGATTCATCTGTGCCTCGTTTGAATACAGATTAACTACAGAAGGCCTTCTGAGGGACAGTGTGAGTAAAACACTACTAAATGCCAGAAACTGTTTCAGCGTTCGCTCCGAGAGAAAATACTGTGTGAAAGTTTAATTTCAGTTTTCTCCTAGAAATTCCTGTTTTCTGCATCCTTGTTTTCTCTGGAAATTTTCAAGATTTTTCCCCCTAGGCCTCATAACTCTTGGAGTATGTCATTGTTTATTTCTGCTGACTTCTTTCAGGACCATTTGTGGGACGGCTGCCAAAGATGTTGAGGTATCTTTTTCCATGTTCTTATGTCGTTCACTTAGGATGACATTGTCCACACATCCATATATATCAAGCACGCACAGAGAACAAGTAAATAATTAAATGCAAGGACTTCTTTTTCTCATTTTATTCCGCCTCTGTTTGCTCTCCTCTGTTCTGTGGAAAATGAGATCCAGGTACTGAGCTGCTCTGGGGTATTAAGCTCTAAGAGGTCTGTCCATATCGCTGTAATTATTAATTGACTGCACAAAGGAGCATGTGGAGAACAGGGCTGGAAAGGAAACTACACGCAAACAATCAAGATAAAAAGTAGCACATGGAGGAAGTAGCAAAGTGTAGGACAGGTTGTGGTAACTTTTTCTTGCATCACTTTCTGGCAGCCCCTAAGAATATTTTTGATTGTTAAAGTGTGTTGCACGAAACAAACAGCATTACCTGACATCTATAGCTGCATAGTGGAAATTGATTTTTGTTTTTCATTTTCCAATTTTTACGAAGTACAGTAAGCTAAAGAAATATAGTTCAAAATAAATTGTAAAAATCTGTGATTGTAAATTATCACTACTCCAAAGAGTTTCTTGTAGACTTTTATCCTGTGGTTTGGTTTTGTTGTGTGTTCCAACTGTAAAAGAGAAATTATATTCCATGGAAAAGTTAAGCTTAAGATAATTAAGGGATTTAGCTCTTTCAGCATTGTTCCTGATACACACGCTTTGTAATTGATGATACATAGTGCTGCCTGTGACAAGAAGTTGAATACTTGAATGAGTGGTGGCAGTGGACTCCTGTTCAGTTCTCACTTTTCACTGTTACTCTTCCTTCATGAGACTCTTAAAGTGAATCAAGATGGGAAACTGAGATGAGTGTCTGAAAATAAAACTGGAAATGAGAAGATGGGGTTTGCTTTCCTGTCAAAGGATTTAGACCAAATTAAATGGGACAAATTAAATTCGTGTTTTCATTAAAATACTTTACGTTTCATGGAAAGATTTTCCAGATTAGTGAGCTGAAGGTCAGAAGAAGGGAAGAATCTGTCTACATTCTTTCTGTCTCTGTGGCACTTGTGTGGGTGATAATACCACACCCGGGGCTTTGTCTTTATAATTGTGTGTATGTTAGTTCAGGCTTTGAGTCTGTATGGCACTTTGGGTTTTAAATCCATCTTTGAGATTTCCTCTTTCCCCCATATTTTTTCCTTGGCTTTGTATTGATTCATAGTCAGATTTTCTGTTCTGTGGCGAGTTTGCTCCGTTCTAGAATGTCTGTTCCAGAATGAAGGAGGTAATTTCACCAGCCCTTTTTCAATTAATATAAATAGCACAAGGCATAGAAGATTGTGCCTGTGTGAGTGATCTTGTGTAGGATGTGTTAGCTTTCTCTCTATCAGTAAGCTCATTATCAAAGCTGCCCAATTTATTAGTTTTCTCACTTAAAAGCCAGTAGACCTGGCTGCTGACCTCAGCTTCTCTCTGTGCATGTAAATGGGGAGGCTGGAACGCAATAGGAAGAGTTCAGAAAAAAGCCAAGACAACCCTAATGGGTAACAAATTTAAAGGATTGATACAAAAGGTGTTTCAACCATTGAGCTGTGACTAAAATAGCTCTGTGGTCTGTGATGAAATTGCAGAATTTTAAATAGGGAGCTTTATTGTACCTGCTGGCTCCTAATAAAGCAGTTAAATATGTTTCATCATTCTAGTTCAACTGCAGTTGTAATATGTTAATTAGTGGTGTCAGCTATCACCTACTTATTAATTCAGGCTGTTATCAACATACTATCAAGCTCTAGGTTGGAGGGACAGGATGTTGCTACAGTTGGAAAACAAATCTGGGATAATTAAGTACATTTTAATCTGCTTCAAACACAAAATTATCTTCCCAAATGCATCTCTGCAGAGACTGCATTAGATAATAAGCATTAAAGTAGACATTATTAATATCATAAGTATGTTGTGGCCCCAGAGCCTTTATTTTCAATCTTGGAGCAGAAAATTCACACACAGAAACCAAACCTATTCCTTATTTTTCTTACAGTTAAACACCTGGTTAATGAGGATATTTGTGCCATGGCAGCTGTCTCACTGTCATGGCACTCTGATTGTTAATGCAGGATTCAAACTGAATGACTTTGGCTTTTATTTTTACTCTTTTTTCTTTTTTAAACTCAAATATTAATTCAGCTTTTTGGAGTACACTTTCATTCCAGTGCATCCTTTTATCAGAATATTAGCTGTTTTCTAGCCAAATCTCTCATGTCCATTTTCTGATTCAGTCTACTTTTATCTCCATTTGTGCATTTTAAAGCATTCCTTCCCTGAAAGAGAATTTTCCCCCATTATGAGATAATGTTATGTAATTTTTCTTAGCATTTATAGAACACAAGTGGGTACCAAGGTACTGCTTTAGAGGCGATCTCTGTGATAATAAGCTCTCATGAGAAATGAGTTCCCTTCTGTTTTGAAGAGGCAGAAAATTACAAATTTGAAGAAACACTATAATTTGAGGAAAATGGGAAGCTGAAGGGAGGGGAGAAAATTAGTCTCAGGATAGGGGGAAAGCAGTGTGGTATCTTTAGACTAAATATACTCTAATAGACATACTGTTGCCTCACAAATTGTAGCTCTCTGAATGTGATAAACTTTGTCAAAACAATATTTGCCATCACATTTTATAGACTCGGTTTTAGTTGTCATGGATCAGAGTTGCTAAAGTCACGGAAAACTGGGTTTGAGGGGACCTCTGGAGGTTGCTGAATTAGGTCTCCTGCCAACTTATATCACACAGCAGGGACATGCTGACTTTATAAGCTCTTCTTTATTGTTTGTTTCCTCCTGGAAATAAAAAAAATACTGCCAAGTATTCAAGAAATCGGAATCTTGACTGTTAGGAAGTTCCCTAACTTTACCACATTGCCGATTTTAGTAAAGAAAACTGTTTCATGAACTTTTTTATATTTAATTTTTTTTTCCTTTTCAGGGGCCAACTGATGTAATTAGTGACTTTGTTAATGACCACAGCATAATGGCAGCTCCTTCCTTAATTGTTCCGTGGTCCCATTTTCAAGAGCCTTCAGAGGAAGCTATTTCAGTCTGTTTGCTGATTTCTCTTAAGAGCAGGTTCTTTTTACTTTTGTACATACTTGATTACCACCATTCTACATTGATTCTGACTCACAGTCTGTTTAATTCTTAATTCTTAAATTGTTTTACGGCTCTGACTTGTCACGATAAAATTCTTGGTGGAGGAGAGGAAGGAACAACTTACCTCTGTGTTGTCTCTCCCCCTGCAGAGGTACTCTAGGCAAAACTGGAGTATTTGCTGCTTGGTTTATGGCCCTCTCCATTCTTAGCAGCTTCTGTTTTCATGTTTCCACTAAATGTGACCTGGAAGTGCACTGGGGTTTAAAAGCCTGAATTTCA
The DNA here is from genome assembly GCA_013398855.1 of Mohoua ochrocephala. NCBI lineage: Eukaryota > Metazoa > Chordata > Aves > Passeriformes > Acanthizidae > Mohoua > Mohoua ochrocephala. Next base: position 490,767 of record VZTA01002781.1, read on the forward strand.
GCTGTTATCTCCTACAATGCCTTGTCTTTAGCAGATTTAATGGGATTTTTTTATATATATAGATGTAGCTTTTCCTGGCAAATCCTTAAAGTGCTTTTGAATCTGAAAAGCTGTAATGTCAAGATGATTCTTACTGTTCAACATGCATCCTCCATGTGTCTGAGTCATACCTGCTCACTTTGGTAACAAAAACATTTATTTTGTTGCCATTAACCATGGTGAGTCACGGTAATGCAAGATGAAATTTGTGGGCTACTCTGCTTTGCTTTTCTTTATAAACAAGACACAGCCTGAGATAGCTTAAAAGGAAAAAAAATCGAGTGGAGCATTTCTGCATTGAATGATTTCATGTCATAGTTGGGTTTTGGAGGTACTTGGGGGACGTTTCTGCTCCTTAACAAATTATTGATCTTCATAATAAGTGTATTTAGGGTTAGAAGCAGGAAGAACAACTCAAGCAGTCAGTCAGACAACCAAGATTTTACTTCCTGGCCTCGTGATTGTTCGCCCACGTTTCATTCCTCCCAGAAACCCTTCCTGTGGGGTGAGGGTGCCCATCACCCAAGGGGAAAGTGGTGAGCAATCCCTTTCCTCCCCAGTTAACCTGGAGAAAGTTGTCCTGGTTTGTGTTTCTCTGGTAATGTAGGTGTGTGTTTTAGAAAATGAGACTATTTATTAACTTGACCCGGTTGCCAGTTCCTTCTGAAGCCTCCCGTCCTTCTAGGGGAAAACCACAGGAAATTATTCAATCCATAGCAATACTGGTGCTCTGTGCAGCCCTCACCTCCTGTCCTTCAGGATGCCTCCCTGACCTTTTTCACACTACCCCCAGAAAACACTCCAGCCTTTCAGGTCGTTCCAGAGTTAGTTTTAAACATTCGCAGCCTCCCAAACCTCTTCCAGGCTTTCCTGGATACCAGCCCACCAGGATGTCCTTTTGGAGTCTTCTCTCTGCTTCCAAGGCCAATCAGTTTGGCTGCCAGGCTTAAATCTATTCTCTTCATTTTCCCCATTATCCCGTCTCCAGCACCAGGCAGAGGAAGAGCCAAAGCAAGTCTTCTCCACAAGAAAGAATTGTCTCACCCCGTTCCTTTAGTTCTCTAATTCTTCAGGTATTTTTTGGCTGAAGAGCAACTCGATGTGTCTTTCAGATACAATCAGAATTTATGTTCCTGTTAATCAGTTATTGGCATGCATAAAGCTTTGTATGTGTAAAGAAATAATATTTATACTTGCCTTATCAGAGTATTTTAAAGCTGGATTAATTGTAGCTGATCACAGTTGTAAATACACTTCAAGGGGTATAAAAGGTAGTACTCCTTGCACAGTTCTGAAAATATTTTAAAACAGTTTAAAAGCCTGTTGTCAAAGGAGATTTTCTAATAAATGTTTGATTTTGTATCATGTAGCTTTCCATCAGCATTACATTTTAAAACTGGAAGAGAAAAGGTGATACTATCAGGGAGGAGAAGGAGCTTTACAAAGGTTGTGCTACTCCCAAGAGTGTTTGGAAAAGAAAACAAACCTAAGGCACTTGGAAAGAGTTCAGGGATTTCTAATTAGATGTGACATGATGTGATAAGTGATGTGATATGATATATAGGCGAGATTATTCACCTTTTAAGTTCACCCCTCTTTATTCAAACCAAACCGTGCTTCCCTGATTTACTCCAAGCCCTGGAATTTGGTTCTCTGCTGCTGCCAGCCTGCCTTAGCAGTGCAGGGAAATGTGCTGTGCTTGGGTTTGCAGGCTGCTCTGAGAACAAGGTGCTTCCAGGAAAGCAGATGTTCCTTGTCCGCCCACAGCGCCCTGGGCTCCTGCGGGAGGAACTGTGTGCTTCGGGTACGCGCTCACCGTGTGCTGCTGGAGAGCTGGTGTTCCTCAGCTGAGCTCTGTGGGTCCGTTTCTTTTCCTGCACATCCCTATGGGCTGTGTGGGAGAGAATCCCAGCTGGACTCGCTGGATGGTGCTCTCCCGATGGTTCCCTTTATGGCTCCTGAGCTGACTGGCTTGCTGCTGGCCAGCTCAGAAGGGAGGGAACAAACTGGCATTCACTGGCATCCACAGAAGACTCTAGAAAACAAAGTTTTAAGAAATCCTAATAAATTACCTAGTATATCTTTCTTCAGGAATTCATTAAAAAATACTATTTAAATATGTGGGAATAACTTGTTCCTAAAAACTTTCAACAGAGATTTCCACACTTCCCCAGTCAGTCTGAGCTGTAATTTGGGTTATATAACTTTTGAACTGTCTAACTTCCATCTTTCCTCCTGCAGTTTAAGCCTCTGATCTCTTGGCAATTTTCAAGCGAAGAACTTGCTTTGCTACAAAAGGTGATAAATCTCCTGTACATCTCAGTCTATTATCACATCTCTGCTCTTCCCTTCTACAGCCTGAGTAAATTCAGTTCTTTCCATCTTTCCGCACAGATCTTGGTTTATGTACTTTTGATGGGTCTTAACTTTCTCCTCTGGACTTTTTATATCTGGGCCTATTTTTCATTGAAAAGTGTCATCCAGAACAGGACACAATGTTCCAGTAAAAGTTTGACCAGTCCTGCCTTGATATTTTGTTCTCAATCCCGAAGTTACTAAAATATTTTCACAGTTGAGTAATTGGAAGGTTGCACATCAACTCCTTTACTGGCATGAATTTACCTCAGCAGAAAGTCTGGGCAAAGCGTCTGTTTATCAAAGAGTGTTTGAGGCTTTTCCACTGCTGATGGGTAGGAAAAGTCACAAGAACAACAGATCTTGTACTATTTTTACCAGTTCAGCTGTGATCTGCCAATTAAACCAAGCTGATCATCCTTATGGGCTCGTTCCTGTGAGAACTCCCACGCTCTGTGCAGCACAGGGCGAGGTGCACTCAAGCCACTCAATGATAGGATAATGGCCAGGTTGAAGCTCCGAACCCTTTCTCAGTGTTTGGATACAAAGCAAATGCATTTTTTTTTCCTCTGACAGACCTGGGAAACCTGTGTTTTATTGGCTTACTTAGAGCAGGATGTCATGTTTTCCTTAACCCCTCATAAGATAAGACAAAGCTTTTCTTCACAGCATCAAGTTATTGCTGTCTCACCCTCAGGCTGGGCTACCAGCAAGCCCCAGATCTTCATTCTGCAAGAAACAAAGTTTGTGCCGTTGATTATTCCACCCCAGAATCACTACTTTGTGGTTATTGTAAGTGAATTGCCTCCTGTTCAGTTCAGGTTATTCCTCTAATTCAATTTCCTTTTGAATTTCAACTCTCCAACAGGCAGCGCAGCAGTTTGGTGAGTGCAAATTCACAGTCTGAACAGGTAGTGGAATTTAATCTGTATAAATTTCACCTTAAACATATATTCATAACCCCAATGAAAATAATCACTCAAAATGTAATTAACCCAATTGCTTTTATTAATTCCTCACAGATGTACTTTAAGAATGAAAAAGCCTGCAGCTTAAGTATATTTGTTCCAAATTTTTCATTTTACATCTTGCATTTGCCAAATAAATTTTCAGGGTCAGTTAAAGAAATCATATGGGCATATCATAAAATGGTTTGGGTTGGAAGGAACCTTAAAACTCATCTTGGTGTCCCCTTGCCATGGGCAGGGACACCTTCCGCTATCCCAGGTTGCTCCAAGCCCCGTCCAACCTGGCCTTGGACACTTCCAGGGATGGGGCAGCCACAGCTTCTCTGGGTGACCCGTGCCAGGGCCTCACCCCCCTCACAGTAAAATGTCTTTTTTGTGATGTCTTTTTTAGCCTTGGGCTTTTGGTGTCTTGGGTGTTTATGTGTTTTGGTTTTGATTTGGTTTTGAGGTGTTTCTGCTCTCCCTTCTCTGTGTTTCTGGTTCATCAAACAAAATAATGATCTCGAGTTTTGGCGTTCCAATGTCAAATGACCCGTGCCACTGTCCATGCATCCTGCTCTACTGGAGTGTTACTGGATGTCATCTGCAGGTATTAAATAGAGATAAGAATAGGTCGATTGTTCCATCTTCATTTGTTCCGGTATTTCTCTGAAGAAATGAGGCAGGCAGTTTCCCAGATGAGCACACAGAGCCTTCTCTGTAGCCGTGGTGCTGTGCTGAGGCCGGCAGGACAAGGCTGGAACGAGCTGGGAATCCGGGCTGTCCTGATCCAAATCTTGATTGTGGACCTGTGACGGTGAGCAAGGAAGGATTTGTCTTTCACAAGTCGTAAAAGATGAAGTTGCTGGATTATATTTCATCACAAAAAATGGTCTGTATTGCAGATCAGGCTGCTGGTAAGTCACATGCAGGGCCAGAAAAGGAAGAGGCAGGTACAGCTCCTGTATTCAGAAATACAAGTACATTTGTGCTCTTTAAAATTCTTATTTGCTTCTCTGCTGAGCAAAGACCAATTTCATGAATTAATGGACATTGACATATAAAGACATTTTCTTAAAAGATCATTTGAAGCTTTCAGGTCTTTTGGGGTAGATATATGGTGTTTAACAGCAAGGACATTTCCTACAAAATTACCACTGGGGCTTCATTAGGTTTTAAAGATTAGAGATGACCAATTAGGCACGCTCCAGGTGTTTCCTCTGCTACAGGTAATACTGGTTTTTATTAGAATTATGACCTTTATTTGCTTTTGAATCATGTCCAGCAGAATTGAATTGTCACTCATTATCAGTGAACTGGATTTTGGTTTTGGGAATAAACCATGCGTGCTCTTATTTGTGCATAAGAGTTTCTTCCTTGCCAAAAAAACATGGATTATGATGAAGAAGGGAGGAAAAATAATTCCTTGCTAGAGTAAAACATAAAAGATCATATATAATATATATATTATATATAAAAAATTGCCAGTTTCTTTTTATAAACTGGCATTACTGGGGAGGGCAAGGTCTGTTGCTCAGTCATTCTTCTATGGAAAGTAAATTTGCTGTCTCACTTGAACTCAGTCTTCTGGCAACCAATGTGCATGGCCCGAGTAGTTGGCTTTAAAAAAACACAGCGAAAGTGTACAAAGAAAACCCCCACCCTTGTCTAGCCTAATTCCCTTGGCTTGCACGAGGGAAATTTTGAATTTAGCAAATGGAACAAGCGTGCTCCAAGCCTGCTCTGTTTGGGAGCAGTTGATAAATTGTGTCAAAACAGTCCTGCGTATTGGAATTAAATCCTGCACATTTTTGAAGAAACACTTGCAAATATTACCACTCTGCAAAAGTGTCTGAAACAGGTGGTGCTGGTACAACACTGGCCAAGTAGGAATGGAATTAAAATATTTCCCCTCCGCCGTCTGCTCGAGGCTTATCAGCTGCTGATGCCACAGAGAAACTCGGTCTGTCTGTAGTACCCTCATCCAAACTGAAAATATTTTCCTGCACAAACATTTTTTAAAGAAATCTCTCAGCAACTTGGGCTTTCATAGCAATGCTTTAATTGCGGTCAGTTTGTATCCCCACAAAAGTCAGCATAAATAAAGACTTATTTCAGTGGTTCTTGCGGTTCAAAAAATGTAATTTAAAAATTTTTAATTTTTTTTTTTTATTTTATTCTTTTTGCCAAAGACAGCCAGTGACAGTACTTCATCTCCCGCCCTGTGCTGGGTGAATGTTTGTAACCCGTGTGGGAAACTGTGCTCCATGTTTTCCTCTACCTTTCTATTCTGTCAAGCCGGTGATGCTCCATCAGCATCAGGGACTGGGAATGTAACATGCTCAGTGTCCCTCACCATGGTGGCCCTGCCATGCCAGGGGCATTGAAACCAGGCAGTCTTTAAGGTCCCCTCCACCACAAACCATTCTGTGATTCCATGATTCTAATTCTGTGATTTTCCATTAGTGCTGATGCATCTTTAATTTGTTATCTAGATGCACCTAAATTTAGGAGCCAGTGAAGCCTGTATTTACAAGATTTTATGTAATACACACGGTTTTGCCATGGTTAAACCAGAAATAATTCATTAAACACAAAATGTCATTCTCTCGAACCTATAATTTGATATACCACTTAGAAATAAAAGTGTGGACTTTCTTAAATAAATCTAAATAAACCCAGACAGTCCACTTAGGTAAAGGAGTAGGAGCTTGAATGCAGGAAATACATGGGAAACAGACAAGTGCACCCACAGCAACACACGAAACCCTAAATGCAGCTGAACTGTGTGTTCCTTCCCGTTTTCCGTCCCCTGTTGGGACTGTGTCCATGCGGTACAACTGGAGATTGGCACAGCAGGGAACATGACAGGGAGAGAACAGATTGCTTCCCTTCAGTGCAATGGAGGATTTAACCTATTTATGGCACTCGGGTGTTGGTACAGAAAAAACCAAGGCGTGCCCAGGCTGTGTGTGTTTGCTGATCCCACTTGTTCGGAATTCGCACCTCATCAATCCATTATTCAAGGAAGTGAGGGAAGAAAGAAACCATGTCTTAATTGGGGTAGGTGGATGACAACGCCAGGCAAGCAAGAGGCCAACCTGTGCCTGAGGCAATGGCAAAACTTTTTCTGGGAGGGAGAACATGATTCTACAACCGTGATTGTCACCATGAACATGGAGAAGGTCCCTGAGCCATGGACACCGCAGCTTCTTGGGTCTTAAAGTCTTTTTTGCTACTTCACCTGCTCGCTTGCTTTAGGGTGCAGTGTGCAGGCATAGTGTTTACTTTTTGTCATTTCTGCAGGTGCTGAAAGGCCATCAAATGCTTTTTAAAAAGCAGCTGAAGCCATGGTCATAATTGGGAAGGATTTTGAAGTAGGAGTTATTAAGGCAGGAGAAGTAGAATTTTTTAAGCACATTCCTGAGGGAGTGAGTGGGAGAAATCATTCTGTCTGCTGAGAGCATGAAATAATGTGTGCATTTGGGGGGTTTATTAGAATGTGAAGTGTGCTTCGTGTGATTCCATTTGTTCAGCTACTTAATTCAAATCTATCTCTTCCATCTATACGCTAATCCAGAGCTCCATAGTAGTCAGGCACTTGAAAATTTTAACCATTGTCAAATTGTTGTTTTGTTGCATTTTCTTGTCTTAGTAACACACCTTGGAAATTGCAGATTCAAGGAGAGAATGAAAATTTTCTTCTCTTTTTTTCATCCCAAGAGAAGGCAGGAAAAAAGAAAAAGTGTTTTTTTCAGCTAGAAAAGTGAAAGAAAAACGAGTGGATGGGCAAGATACAAAGTTTTTTATTTTGTTGGCTCCAGTATTGTGTTTCTTACCAGCAGAATACCTGCAACTGTATTAGCTTTATTAGCTATATCATTACCTATAATATATGTGATAATAGTGCTTGGATAGTCTTGGAGCCACTTGCTCTAGTGGAAGGTTCCCTGCCCATGGCACAGAGCTTGGAACTGGAAAAGCTTTAAGGCCCCTCCAACCTAAATCATTGTGTGATTCCGTGGCCCCAGCAAGGAACCCCAGTGACCCAGAGAGGCTTTCATTCCAGCACATAAAATCCTTAAATGTGGCTGATGCAAGGGATATTTATAGGCTCAGAAGGAATACTGATGAGAGTTTTTTCCAGAGCAAATGAAATGAAAAGGAGGTTTGTTCACAAGCAAGTGCTCTAAATCATGGTGAAGCTAACATCTTAATTCTGAGTCCAACTGGGAGAGAGTTGGAACGGCAATTTCGGACCCTGTACGGGGAATGCAGGTAATCTCAGAAGAAAAGGAGGTATTTCCTTGTCAAACCAATCCTTCCAGCTTAGATCCTAGAATTGCAATTGGCTGTATTTTTCAAGCATGGGGATTCATCCTTCATCCCACAGGAATGAGAATGGAGACAGATGGGAAGAAGCGGAGGGGGAAGGAAAAAACCAAACAAAGGCACTTTTCCTGAACCGGAAAAGTTTGGAGGATTCTAGAGAATGTAGTCAATGCAGAGCTATTTAGCAGCGTGGGACTGGGATGGTTCCATGGGCTGTGTTCAATGTCTTACATTAGATATTTACTTTTCCATAATACTGGGAAATCTTGTGCACTTTGTGAAGCACCAGATGTCAGCCTGGGATTGCCTTGGAACAACCTGGCTGTCACTGGCACCTGCAGATAATTCTAGATATGCAGTAAGATCCATAGACATCCCTAGCCATTATTTTGCTGGTGAAAATCAGGATTTACATTACTCCACACTGAAAGAGGAGCTGTTCTTCCCTTTTTCCTTTTCTTATTTTTTTGTTTGGAGGTGGCTAACTAAAAGCAAATAAAGAATGAATTAAAAGCTGTGTGCACTTTATGCCTTTAATATATCAGAATACCAATGTCTCCAGCAACCTCGCAGTTAACATTAAGGGGAAATTTATTGTCCTTGGAGTTGACTTATAGCATTGGCAACAAACAGAATTACTGTTGTGGGGTTTATGTTGGGTTTTATTTGACAGCCCAGGATGATGCATTTCTCAAAGCACTTGAGATGCAATTTCAGAGAGGCAAATGAGAATCAGTCAATGGGTCAGAGCAACACAGTTCAAAGGCCCATAGTTCATAAAATATTTATGTGCTGTTATAAAAGTAAAGAGGAAAGGGAGCTTATGTAACATACTAAAAAATGAAGAGCCAGCAGAAAACTTCCTCTCCCATCCCACAACTGAATTGAACTTGCATATTTCCGGAGAAAGTGTGTCCAGCCATGGCTTTTCCACAGCTATCCCAGGATGTCTGCCATTTCAAATCCACTAATTCAGTTTTTTGCTATTCTATTGTTCCTAGATGGGTGCATCATGTCCAAGCTATGCTCACTGTGACCAACTGCAGAAAACTAGTTTACCACAAGATTTTGTTGTTGGGATTTTTTTGCTACAATAATGTAATGTGCAAGGGAAAAGGGGAGGGAGGAGAGTGACATCAGAAAATATGCTGGATGGTTTAAATTTGAATGACATTTCAAATAAAATCACCCCAAAACACCACAATCCCCCCCCAAGCAGAAACAAAATCTGAACTTCCAGGCACTAAAAACCTGAGAGGAAATTTTGTTGTCTGTTAGCGTGTCCTTTACACTGTTGTTGCAATGTTGTCATTCAGATTTTTGAATTTATCTGGATTTTTAGATAAGCATCTATTTGGTTTTAAAATACTGATCTTATATTGGCTCTATGTCTAAAATACTACGGACTGAAAATTCTAGAGGAAAATGTAAAAAAAAAGAAAAGAAAGGCTTAATTTAAAATTTTGGGTGATGTTACTAACTGAAGCCCTGTTGGAATCACTAAGTTCCACTTCGATTCTAATGTGGTTTTTATGGATTTTTCATCTTTCCCTTCTTTCTTTCATCTCCTTTCTCCCTAGTGTGGGGCAGCAGTCACTGTCCTTTTAGGAGGCGTGGCTGCATTTCCCCCAGGTGACCATCAGCACTGTTTCCCTCTTGATGAAGTAGATTATATGAGAAATACGGGAGAAACTTCCAGGTCAGAGCCAGAATGCATATTTAACCCAGACTCTTGGCTCCCAAGGAATGCAAGCAGAGGCTTTACAGACCTTTTGCTGCTCTCCCATTCTGCTGCTGCTGACTCCTTAGCCACCTCCCCTGCATTTTGATTTTGAACACACAGACTTAAGCCTGGGTTTGAGAAGCAGATGCTTGACTTTAACACAAATAATAGCAAAGAAGTCGGTCCTGCAGTTTATCGAGCACTGCTCGTGAAAAGCTGGGCATGAAATGGACTGTTGAGAAATTTTGCAGTCGTGCAGCCAGATTACCAGAATTCGAAATATATTAAGTGCTGAATATTGAACAAGCCATCTGGGAGAGTTTGCAAAGAACCAAGGCAGCGTGGTTAAGTTGCAGGGGCACGTTGAGAGAACAAGTTGAAAATGTGTTTTACAGTGTGCACCCACTCCTGTGAGAAACCCGGTGAGGTGATCCTGGACAAGCCCAGTGCTCTGACAATATTTGCAAAGTTGGCAATGACTTACTGTGTTTAACTTGTACAGCTGTACACGGGGATGTTGGTTTATGCTTGGTGGGACAAGTTATACACTGCTGTCATTAATGGGACAATAGAGATAAGAATGTTGTCACCCAGTGAGCTGACAGGCTCCTCGGAGGGTTCACAGCTTCCTCTGGCTCCTTGTCTCCTGTGTGACCCCTTGGAGCTACACCCCACAGATTTGTTTAGGGAACGGCAAAGTCTCCCGCAGACAAAGCTGAGCAGATGTGGTGTTGTGGTTCCAGCAGTGTTCCTGACATGTTCCCGTCCCCTGAACACAGACACTGCTCTGTGGTGGTGTCACCACTCGTCACCTCTCTGTGGTGTGCTACAGTCTGAGCACAGCCGCTGCTACACAATGTCAGTGAATTGCTGTGGGGCTCATTTGCTCCTCCCTTAACCCTCCTGGCTCCTGAAGAGGAAAGAAATATTTCGCTTTCTCACTCAAGACAGATGCAAAGCATGTCTGATTCTTACCTCTCTTCTCCTCCCCTCTTTTCCCTTTACAATCCCCACAATTTCCGAATGTCTACGCCCACCCAGAGAAGAATGTCGAAATAACAAGAACAGATTCTGAATGATGATGCTTTGTTTGGCATTACACCATTGTGTTAATTTTGATGTTATTGCCAGGATTGTTAACCACTGAAATCCATAATTTCACAACCTGGACAGGACCTAAGTGATTTGGAAGCCGCAAGTTATTTGCCACTGATTGAGTAACGTTCCACATAGTTAATTGTGCTTCAGAAGAATGGATGGGTTATGATCTTGCTGTCGTATTTTCCAGCTAATGCTTGGCTCCCTTCAGAAACCCTGGGGTTGGAGACCAAATGTGTAGGAGCTGCTGTTCTGCGATGATGATAATTTTAGTTTGGCACCTCTGAGAAAACAGAGCGTGTCCTTTTCATCTTGAAGGACCAGATTTTTTTTAAAGGAAGCTTAATAATGCAGATAGGGAATCAGTGGTCTTTTGTTAGTTCCTGTAACTTTTCTTGATTTCATGGAGATTTAGGGACCTTTTTGAGAATCTCTATTTGTGTCTTTAGCTGTAAAAAATACAGAGTAGTTTCTAAAATTCCTTTGGAAGTGCACTTAAACATCAGTTCCAGAGCAGCCAGTTGTTTAAATCCATCCCATTCAAGAAAGCTCTTCTGTCTCCAAGGAATTTAAGCAGGTGTAGAAGCTCTATCCATGCAAAGGGATCTTCTCAAGCCAGAGCTCTATAGCTATTTAATGAATCACACACTGATAAATGCTAAACGTGTTTCCCTTTCTCCTGAACTAGTGTTTCGCAAAGAATCACTACTTCTACCTTTTATCTTTAATTTTTAATGAGTAATCTTCATTTTCCAGGGGGTGTTTGTCCTTAAATCCCTTCTCACAGGATATGTGATGCTAATACCACTCTATTAACTAAATGTTTTCAGACAGGGGGAGAAAGCCCCACAGAAGGCAGCATACAGTGCTGGTGGTATCTCTGCATAGGTTCCATCAGTGGATTAGGAGCTGTTGGATATGTTGAACACACACTGCCAAAACTTCGTGTGTGTCCCATTTACGCCTCACTTACTCTTATCCAGCTCACTCCATTATCAGTGAGTCATTTTTGTGGTATTTTGTCTGGGATCAAAATCACCTACTAGCATCTTAAATAAGGCACAGCTTCATTAATACATTAACTTTTTATAGCAAATATTTTATGTATGCTTTGTCCGCTTTTATACATAATTGCTGGACATGTAGGACACTGTTTCTAGATTTTTGTTGTGCCAGCAGCGATAGGGCACCTGTTTCCATTCCCCCTTCTATTTTATGCTCCATTTTATTTCCAGGGATGTTGCACCACAGCCCCAGTTCCTGTTAGGCTTTTGGACACTGCCTCGATGCAAGCAGCAAAGCAAGATGTGAGTGAGGAGCAGTGTGAATGAGAGTAAGGAGGGATTAGGGAGCGCGGCAGTGACATCCAAGAGAGCACTACTTGTTTTGCTAAGCTGGATTTGGGAGGGAAATAAAGAAGCATTTTTCCAAATCTCTTCATTATTGGTCGCACAGTGGCCGAGAAACAGATGTGCTGTTAACCTCTGTCCCGTATTATCTCCAGTTTGTTCCCTTCTCTGCTGTGGGAGGCTGCTGAGGCAGAGGGAGAAATGCAGCACGGTGGTTGAGGGGGCTTCGCACCCTCCGTGTCACGGCATCTTGCAACCATCAAATGCGACACGGAGAGTTCTCCAATTCCATCACATTCCCACTCCACAGAGCAGCCTTACATTTCTCCTAGCCCTTGCCTCATTTGGGCAGGGAGCAAAGGTAGCAGCTCAAATCCATTGGTACAGGAGCAGAGACCTCTCTGTGAAGTACCACAGAGCTTCAGCAAGTACCATTAGTGATGGGACAAGAGGGAGGGGCCTCAAGTGGTGCTGAGGGGAGGCTTAGGTTGGACAGTAGGAGAAATTTCTTCACCCGAAGGATTGTCAAGCTCTGGAACCACCTGAAGCTCAAGTCAGCACCCCTGAGAGATTTAAAAGACACATAGATGTGGCACTTAGGGACATGGTTTAGTGGTGGAATTGGCATTGACAGGTCACTGGTTGGACTCAATCCTAAAGGTCTTTTCCAGCCATGGGTCACAGTGAGCTGGTCACGTACCTGCTGAAGTTGCTTTGTTCCTTTCAAGTTGCAACATGTGGTGCTTTGAATACAGACATTTTACTTCCCTTTGTAATGCTGTGCTATACAGTGTGTACTGTCTCTGATGTGGTAGTTAAAAATTGTCACAGAACTGACTGACAGCCCTGCAACGCTGCTCCCCCACTCCTTCTCCCTGTGCAACAACAGCACACCTACATCCACTCAGATACTGACAGTGAAAGCAGTTCCTTTCCATGTGGAATCTCCCCTGTGAGTAAACAAAGATGTTCCGTTTCCCTGTGTTGTCAGTCAGGAACCTGTCATTTGGGACCCAGGTTAATGCAATACCTCACTATCTTAATCCATTATTTCTTTGGGAACCACCCACAGTCCGTTTGTCTTGATCAAAACTGAACTTGCATGTTGTGGTCAGTTGTGGAAAAGGGATTTTACTGTATTTCTCAGGTGAATCAGGAAATAGAAAGGAAATCCAGTGGCCAGCAATATGTGACAGAACTCATATATAACTGCTGGCAATCACTGTAAATAAGTAGGTGCCTGTAAGCACTGTATTTTAACAAGTTCAGTTACAAACTGGTTTAGCATCAGGGTGGGACTCATTTGCATCCTGCCACATCTTTTATCGTGACTAAAAAGCCCATTTTGAGCTTTAGCTGTGTTGTGCAACAGGCACGGTTCCATCCCTGCTCAAAGGGATGAGCGACACAAAAGACTCAGAAACTGATACCGAAGTGTCAGAAGGACAAAAGAACGGGAGGTCAGTGGGGATGCTCAGGCTGAAAACTTTGCAGAACCCAGAAGACAGCAGCTCTTGGCTGCCAGCCCTCCCTCCCTTTCAAGGCCAGGTTATTCCTCTTGCCAATGATTCAGTGCCACTGCTGTTGCCAGTAAATGTCAGCCCAGAAAAGCAGTGATATTGTTAAAAAGTCAAAATGGGTCTTTTTTCGTCCACATAAAGCTGTTCTTCATATTATCAGGGCTGTAGCTTCTCTGGGAAAATTGCTCTGGAGTGGCATGAAGAAATCGTGGGTGGTGTCTGTCCCAGGATACCTGCAGGGACAGCAGCAAAGGGCATCATAGCTCTCTCGCTGCCAAGAATGAGACCTTCAACAAGAGGGGTCTGGGTGGGCACTGCAGCCTCTGTACAACTTAAACTTACATTGCTTAAGTGAACTACACGCTCAGTTCTGAATAACACCTCATCATTTCATATACAGCAGGCTCAAATGCCACTGGCTGAAATGTGTAATTAAGCTCTGAAGACCCACAGCAGGTATCCTGCTGGCTTGGATTGCTGTGCGACACACCGGGGATGAAGGAAGAGATAATCATTTCCTTTTGATGCACACGTACACGTTTTACAATGATGTTATATGATAGAATGCATTAAGTGAGAACAAATAGAATAACAAAGTTGAGATGAAACAGAAATAATCATCCACAAACATTTCCTAATTAATCAGCATTCCCAATGAACCTCCACAGGAAAAAAAGGAGTTTGATGCATTAATTCATAGACTCATTTTGATACTTTGATGACTCTGAGCAAAAATTTATCTAGAAGCGTATTCAATTGGAATGGATGGAATTATCCTCTCATTTAAATAGGTACATATTGATTAAGGGGTGCCGAATCTGTTCCCTGTCCTGTAATAGAATCTTGGAGACAGTTGAGCTTGAGACATCTCGCAGAGCAGGATAATATTCCTATTATCAATACTAGCGGGTGGTTGTGGCTGGTACCACTTGTTCATCATACTCTCACAATAATAATTTATCTCTAATTTTAAATTGCTGTCTTTAAGACTTGTCCAAGGATTCAAAAGAAACTTAATGGCCTATGATACACTTATGCTCACTGAAGCAGTGGAACTACGATGTTCTCCAATGTCACACTCAGAAATGGTGTGTTTGTGTAGTTGTTCAGTGGTTAATAAAAAAATCACAGCTGTCACAAAGCTTGGACATTGTGAAGGTATCTAAAACATTTGAGATGGCTCTGAAGCACCACGTAGTCTTAATTTTTTTTCAATGTCATAATGTTCTTTAATCGTAAAGCAATTACCTCTCTCAACCGTGATGTGGTGGTGGTTAACCCGTATTTTACATCTTGTCATTGTGCCCTCAGTCATCCTTGCTGTCAATTCAAGGTCCTTTTATAGCATTTAGGTTGATGGAGGCTTTAAGTGCTGGATGTATGAATAATAGACAAGGACAGTTTTAATTCAGAAATGGTACTAAATGCTCAAAATGAGTACTTTAATTAGCGAGTAATGTAAGACAAGAACTGTTTGGCTGCTACCTTAAGGGCTGCCATGAAGTATGTTATTTTTATGAGAGATGTCTTCTTACGAAAGGCAACCGTATAATAAATATCTTTCACGTCCTTAGGTGCAGTCACCGAATAAATTCTTCCTCTATAAAGATGAACCAACTTTCCTAAACTGTCACAGAATTAGGTGGAAAATATTTCACACTTATATACATGGCAGGTTTTTATTTTCGGTCACATAAAAACGCCTGTGTTACTAGCAATTAATGTATTCTTTTAGGCAGAATGAGACACCTTGAAGTTTTGCCCTGTCTGTAACAGTGACTATTCTGGGATGTTAGGAGACTCTGGGGTGCTGTTCTCCCCAGCAGAGCAGAGAGCAGAGGCTGGAATGAAGGCACCTCTCCTTTACAAACTGGGATGTGCCGTGTCCCCGTCCAGCGGGGACGCTGGTCCCGCTCCAGCCTCCCACTGGGAGTACTCAAGGGGGGGATTCTTCTGCACGCAGTTTTTAGACTCCATTTATCTCCTTTTCTTCTGTTTTTTTCCTCCTGCAAAAATGCCCAAAGCAGGACTGAAAATTCATCTCTAACGAATCACAGAGTCATTTTAGGTTTCTTTCCCTTGTAACATGGTGATTAGGTGTCATATCCGCTGGGATCTGTTGTTGCTGAGAGGCCAGAATTTGGTGGCGAGGTCTGGATTTGTGGTTGGCATGCGAAGCATTTAGTCAAATTGTTTTCTTTCCATGTCACTCCCATGTAGACATGAAACCGCGAGCGCCGATTATGCAATCACACATTTCCCCCCTTTTTCCTAAATGAATTACAGTGATAAAGCTGGAAACGTTGTGCTCTGTTTCCACAGCTGCAGCAAACTGGGAGCAAAAAAAACAATAGCTGCATATACACATGTGCATTCCAGCTGCTGCCAGCTCCCACATTCTCCCTTATCCTCGCTGTCCTCCCATTGGAGCAGATAAATTGCCTTAGCGATAGGAAAGGTTGGTAGCAGCTAGGCTGCCAGTTTAATAATGTTTGGCAGAAAATCGGAATTAGTGTAGGAAAATACTAATTGCAGCTTCATGTGGAGGGTGATTTAAAGTTCAAGCTTCTGGAACCAGGCAGAGTAACCCCGAGGAAATGCAGATGAAGGTTTCTGTTTCTTTTCCCTCCCAGCTTGGTCCCACAGCCAGATATTTTTCCTTTAAAGCTCACAGCTCTGGAGACAACAGTTGCTTTCCCACTGTTCACTGAGCTCTGCCTCGCTCCTGGGGTGCCAGTTGCATCTGCAGGAGTTGGGAAGATAAAAGAGAGGGGATCTGCTGCATATCCTGGAGATGCAAAATTGTTGAAACATAGAGCTATGGAGAACAGCGTTTTGTGGCGTGGTTCCCCAGTTTTCAAGCATTTCTAGGTGTCAGGTGATAAAAATCCCTTTCACAGGATAAATAATATCGGGGTGTAAGGACGTTATTTAAATGACCAAGTGCCAGGGCTGGTGTGAGGTCAGAATTTTGAAATGATTCTGAGGTTGAGTTCATGCATTGTAATCCAAATAGCATTTGGTTAAACAAGGATACCTCAACTCCTGCAGGTCCTTGGGAACAAAACTGGTAACATTATTACTCTGCAAGTAAATTGCTACTTTTATTTTTCTTTTCCTGAATTTGATGGAAGAGCCTTAATGGACTTAAAAACAACAATGAAAAACTTGAAAGTAGAGGAAAGATACAGAATCTTTCAAATGACGTATTTGCAATAGCATTGCCAGAGTGATACAACAGTAAATAATGTGAGTTAAATTTTTTTATGTAAACACTTGGTTTAGAAGTAGATACTACTTCTGTTCTGATTTGTAAGCACATAAAAATTCAAGTACAGCTGAGGGTGAAATGAATGTATGTGTATGTCTGAGTGAACGCTTCAGGTTTGATTTGTGTGGGCTGACACAGTGAAACTCTGCGAAGGTTTGGAGTTTGCATTTAGTCTTTAACGTTGCATTTTCTTCTCTGATCCATTTACACTCATAACCCACCTTCCCCCAAAATTCCAAAGTCATCAGCCAGAAAATAAAAATGGTTAATGATAGATAATGAATGATCGATTCAATATAGAAAATTGTATTTTTCTGCTATTTTTGAAAGCTGAACTGTGCACTTACATAGTGCAGGCTCAGGGCTCCTCGGGACAGGCTCTGAGCAGACTATGCTGCATGAAAACTTTTATGCTGGCATTTAGAAGTGTATCCCATGGGATTATACACCGTTGCCATAGACTGTAAACACGGAAGAAATGGGATAGATGGGACATAGTTTAACATGGTCTTGTCCAGAACAGAGACTCAAAATGTGCTGCCCTGAGGAGTGCCGAGGTGCCACTGCCTGCTTTGGCTCTCATGGGAGCTTGGCAGTTGGAAATCAGCAAAGCTAAGGCTTGTCGTCGGTCTCTGAGGTAGGAAAAGAATGGAAATAAGAAGGACATGAGCATTTAGAAAACATTTTGCTTCTCAGCAAATTGACTTAATAGCAACGAGAGAGAAGCACTGTGGCTACGCACTCTGGCTTTGTTGTCATCAGTCTGAAGGGACCGGCACTCGCTGATGGCTTGGCAGCAATTCATGTCAGGCTGCGATGGCTTTATTTGCATCGCATTTAAATCAGCTCAGCTCTACCCTCTGCCCCCAGCGTCTCCTGCATCAGCCCACCCCTTTTCCAGCTTTACTCTGAGTTTGGTTTTAAAATCCTCAGCACATGCAGCATGAAACATTTCGTTTTTATGGCAGATATTTCTGCTGCAGAGTCATTTTTGTGTGATTCTTTCATGCTGGTCCATATCCAACATGCCCATGATCAGGATCCCCCTGCCCTGCTCTTCACCAGCCTGGGTGGAAGACTGAAAGCAGGAGAGCTCCTGAACATCTCCTGTTTCCCTCACAAGCACCTTACAGAACTCAGAACAACTCTGAGGTGACTCAGAGTGAACATCCCCGCCCAAAATAACAGCTTCTTCAAACATGCAGGGCCTGTGGGCTCCATGCTAAAGCCTGAGTCCACTATAGAAATGTCTTCACTGTATCTGTTTTCTCTTACTGGTGATTGCATCCTGCTTGCTTCTGATGATTTGCTGGTGACAAATAGAATGCTGGGGTTTTTCTTCCCAGTGAGTTGGACCTCTGAGGATGAGGAGCCCCCAAAATCACAGGTTTCTCCATTTTTCACTCACCTGGAATTCCTCTATTTTAGCTGTTGTGTTATACAAATAGTTTCAGGTAAGATGTCAAAGACTGTTCTTTAGTAACCCCTAAATCTGGGGTTACTGGTAGACTGGTATCTACTTGTTGTATATTCTTATTTTTAACAAGGAAATGCACCATCATCAATAATGATCCTTTTAATTTATGTAGCATGCAGACCTCAGTGCTGTCACTCTCTGTGCAACTCCTGGCACGTGTGGGGTTTTTATTTAAAATATTCTTTTCTAAATCCTAGACTAGAGTTTATTATTTTAAAAATTGAGATTTTTTTTCAACATACCCTGAGCTATGCAAGCATAATAAAAATACATTTTCCACGTGTACTAGCTAGAGCTATGCAAGCAAAAGCTCCTTAAATTAGAAACTTTCAACTGAGCTGCTTTGTTAATCTTCAGTGAGCCTTAAAAGAATCTCAGTTTGAAGACAATTAATGCAGTATTGAAAAATTGTGAGAGCTTGAAATCAATAGTGTTGTACATGCACATTATGAAATTAGAAACATCCCAGCTTCTTCCTCAGTGCAGAACCCACCCTGAAGTTCAGGGGGAAAACACTCAATGGAAAACTCCTTAGGGAAAGATTTTTTAAGGAAAGCTGGTTTGGCCTACATATGTGTACGGCTGCGTAGGGGATGTGAGGCGTGCCAGGAGAGTCCCTTCCCCTCCACAGCCCTTCAGTGCTGCTCTCTGCTGCAGGGGAACAGCAGTGAAAACGTGCACAGACTCTGTCACTGATCTCCTGCTCCGCGGATGAGAACTGGGAACTCATTCAGCACTACTGAGGGCATCACGAGGGGGAAATGAAGCCTCCCAGTGCTAACACATTCCTCAGGCTCAGGTCTCATCGACTTCAGCGTGCCTGTGGTGCTTCCCATCCATAACACTCCGGCACTACAACGTACAGTTGGCCTTCAGCAACTCAATGGGCTCTGCACCTTGAGACTGGAGGTGGGAGGGATGTGAAAGGCGCTGCCTGAGCTTTGTGTCGCTCTAAATTAGAACAGGAAGGGAGCTCGTGTTGGAAAGGGGTGTCATGAGCTCACACTCAGGAGGGAGGATTTATTTGCTTATTTATTTATTTTAAGAACTCTCTGAAATACCTCTCTGAGCATCCAAGGGGCAAAGGGCTATGAAGTCATGAGGATGCTCCCAGAGGGAGGCCGTTGCTTTAAAGTTTCCCCTACAAGCAAGAAAACAGCTCAGTGTGTCAGTGAGCCAGCACCGAGCAGCTGCCTTGGCTGCAACACTTATCACAGTGGGTTTACTGTGAACATCTGAACAACACACCAGGAAAACAAAAACAAGAGTAGAAAATGCATAAAGAACAGCCATCCCTGTGTAGCAAGGAGAAATTAATTTTCAGTACGCGTCTTATTAGCTGAACATTTCGCACAAATTTTACTTAGTTCCTTATTCTTCAAATTTCGGGTATTCTAAAGGAATGTGATCCAGAATATTCTAAAGGAATACGATCCACCTATGATCCAGAAGCTCGGAGGAGTAGGGAGAAGGAGAGCACAGCACATGCATATAAAGTATTCCCAAGTCTTGAACCCCTACTCTTTATGCAGACTCTTACCAGTTTATTGCCTTTATGTAAATAATGCCCATGAAGGTCAAAGTCTAAAAAACGGTGAAATTAGATTCTGTGGCCTGTCAGCATTTGCCTAGATTTGACTGGTTGCTAGTGCTGAAATTGTAGTAATGAATTCCAGACTATTCATAGTCCTAACTTGCTTTCTGCATTTGGGATTAAATTCAACCAGTTTATTCTAAAAAATGAAAGCGATGAATTCTATAGGATGTATCTCACAGAAATTTCATGGCAGTTGGTGAGCTCATTTCTTTATCTGCTAGAGAACTCTCCCAAAATCAGCATCTGCCTCTTAATCCCTTTATGTTTTGCCTGGTTCAGTTTTTTTTTTCCTCTTGCACATTCTAAAAACAGTTTCAAAACAGTCATTTTGAGACACTTTTCCTATTGCTATTAATGCCATTTGCTTCCATATCATCACTGTCTTTTGCTCAGATTACTTTGCTCTGCAAGTCCTTTGAAAATGAAATACTTTCACTGAAAAAGAAATATTGGCACATAATGGATCAATTAGAAAGGCATGTCGTGCAGAAAAGTGAACAAATCTTGACCATTTTTGTAATAGTGAGCAATCTTCTGAAATCAGAGGTTGATATTTATTTGAAGCATTTCTACACTTGAAATATTTTGACTTAAAATACGTTGGTTTGCAGATCCCTTTTTTACATGTACGAGTATAAAACTGCGTGTCTCTTTGTCTGTGTGCCTATAGGTATATTTCGAAGCACGGCCATGCCAAAAATAGCACACAGACACACACACACATCTGGGAAACACACCAAAGTCTCCTGCAAAGAGGCAGCAGCAGGGAATGCATGCTCATATAGATGGATATACGTTACACGTGCGTTGTTGCCAGCATATTGAATAACTTCCTGAGGGCACTGCTGAAACAAGATGCAGTGCTGAATGCCTGTAGGACCGAGGCTGATTCTTGATATTTTTTGGTTCAGTATTTGTCAGATCAACGGTGTAGGAATTTCATGCTTGGATCTCTAGTTGAAAAGCCCTCGCTGGGGAATCTGCATGGTGTTTTAGGAGTTCTTGATGGGAATTAACGTTGTGTGACTATCGTGCTTTCCGTGTAGGCATTGCCAAGAGGCAAACTGGTTTGCGGTGTTTTGCACATTCTGTGGCCTGTCCCCCTCAGGCCCAGTTTCTCAGTTTCTAGCGGAGAAGGGTGGAAGGGTCTCTGTCACAACAGGATCCCTTTAGAGAAAATCCTGACTTCCAGCAAAATTAGCTTATTAGGGGAGAAACTGCCCAGCTGGGACTGGGGGCTGACCTCGCGATCGAGGAGGCTGTCAGAGTTAAGAAAGCAGAAACTATTGACTAAAATAGCTGGGTGGGGACAAGGACTTTTCCAGTTGGACCAAAAAATGGGAATTTACTGAAAGGATTTAACAAGGAGGAGAAAAGAGAAGGGGAAGGAAATGAAATGCCTCACGGACATAGTTCCCTGAGGAGTCCCAAACACAGAATGAGCTGAAGTATGGGGCACTGCATGGCTTTCCCAGTTGTAGTTTACCTGTTTTAAGAGGAGATTATTGCAGCTGAACCATGGGAAGGATGTGGAACTCGTGTGTGCATGCCATTTCTTTTACAAAAGTGAAGTGCAGATCCCAGAAACCCGTAATTTTCAGGGTGTGCTTTAACTCTCTCCCGCAGCATCTCCTGAGTTGTCAGCGCCAGCCTGTGAGTTTGGGGACAATTGGATGGCAGGGCTCCAGGTCCCCAGCCTGGTCCCAGAGACAATGCTGTGCAGAGCGGCCGGGGGGGCAGAGCGCAGCGGCAGCGCTGCAGCACGCCGGGTCCAGAGCAGCACAACACCCAGAGCTTCTGCAGGCAATTAGTGAGACCGGAGCTTCTGGTTCCGTGGAAATTAGCTCCAGAATTAAATGGGAGTTACACAATCCTTAGAGATTGCCAGCCACTAAAGACAGCTATGGCGCCTTCGAAGATCTTGGCCAGGAAGCCCTCATGTGAAAGCAGGCTTTAAGTTGTTTATGGACAGGCAGAGCCTAATGGTTTTAATTTTCTAGATAACTCAGGAGGCCAATCAGATTGGCAACACCAGCAGAATGTGTCAAGAAGCCCCAGCTCCTGCAACCACAAATTAATAAAAACTGGTTTTGCGGGAGATACGCAGTATTGGTGGACCTGGCTGTTCTGTGCATGGCTGAGAATGGAACCTATTCTCACGCTCAGGGAGAAGTTGTCTTTAGTTTACTATCTGCTGTTACATTCTATTTTTTAGTGTCGAACTGATATAAATATATTTGCCCTTGATTTTTGATACTTACTGCTGCCCGTGCTGGATTCATTTTCTAATCATATGGAGGCCATATGTATTCTTTACACATAGCCTGTAGTGCACTGCAGAATTTATTATCCCATCCTTTAAACACACTGCTCTTACACGCTCAAAGCCCAGCATTTTTATATGCTGTAGATACGTTCCCCGCTAGCGAATTACGAGGCACTGTAAAAATTGTATTTATCCACGTAATTTTCTGTAGTCATTGTTAAATGGAGACGTGTGGAGGAAAAAAGGGTGCCTTAAAGTACCTGTGCTCGTGTATTTGTGGGTATTTTGAGTAGCTTGGGTCAGATGGAGGGAAATGTTTCATCCAGCAGTGAGGCGAGGAAAGATTCGATAGCGTGACCAAGCTGGTTTTTGAAAGCAGCGCACACGAGCACTCCGAAATATTTCCAGAGAAGGCTGTGGCGTGCATAGGGACATTTTCTGTTAGGGTTAGGGTGTCCCTGCACCTGAGCCTGATGCCTGTCTCCTCCCGCCTCCAGGTACCAGATCCACACGGGGCTGCAGCACTCCATCATCCGGCCGACGCAGCCCAACTGCTTACCTCTGGATAACGTCACGCTACCTCAGAAGCTCAAGGAGGTCGGCTACTCCACGCACATGGTGGGCAAGTGGCACCTGGGCTTCTACCGCAGGGAGTGCATGCCCACGCAGAGGGGGTTCGACTCCTTCTTCGGCTCGCTCCTGGGCAGCGGCGACTACTACACCCACTTCAAGTGCGACAGCCCCGGGATATGCGGCTACGACCTGTACGAGAACGACAACGCCGCCTGGGACCACGACAACGGCATCTACTCCACGCAGATGTACACGCAGAAAGTGCAGCAGATCCTGGCCTCTCATAACCCCAGGAAACCCATATTCCTGTACATTGCCTACCAAGCTGTCCATTCGCCTCTTCAGGCGCCGGGCAGGTATTTTGAGCATTACCGCTCGATAAACAACATCAACAGGCGGCGATACGCAGCCATGCTGGCCTGCTTGGATGAGGCCATAAACAACGTGACCCTTGCTCTGAGGAAGTATGGCTACTATGAGAACAGCATTATCATTTATTCTTCTGATAACGGTGGGCAGCCAATGGCCGGAGGCAGTAACTGGCCTCTCCGAGGAAGCAAAGGCACCTATTGGGAAGGAGGTATCCGCGCCGTCGGGTTTGTGCACAGCCCCCTCCTGAAAAACAAAGGGTCTGTGTGCAAGGAGCTGGTGCACATCACGGACTGGTTCCCCACGCTGATCACCCTGGCGGAGGGGCAGATCGATGAGGACATCCAGCTGGACGGCTACGACGTGTGGGAGACCATCAGCGAGGGCAGGCGTTCCCCCCGGGTGGACATCCTGCACAACATCGACCCCATCTACACCAAAGCGAAGAACGGCTCCTGGGCCGCTGGCTACGGGATCTGGAACACTGCCATCCAGTCCGCCATCAGAGTGAACCACTGGAAACTGCTGACGGGAAACCCAGGGTACAGCGACTGGGTGCCTCCGCAGGCCTTCAGCAACGCGGGTCCCAACCGCTGGCACAACGAGCGCGTCTCCTGGTCGGCCGGGAAAACCGTGTGGCTCTTCAACATCACGGCCGACCCCTACGAGCGCGTGGACCTGTCTGCCAGGCACCCGGAGGTGGTGAAGCAGCTGCTGCGGAGGCTCTCGCAGTTCAACAAGACCGCGGTGCCCGTCCGCTACCCGCCCAAGGACCCTCGCAGTAACCCCAAGCTCAACGGAGGAGTCTGGGGGCCGTGGTTTAAGGAGGACGAAAAGAAGAAGAAATCGGATAAAAGCAAAGGTGCGAATAAGCAGAAGAAGAGCAAGAACAAGAAAAAAGCAAATCGGAAAAAGGGGCAGTCGTTTCATTGCCGGTCACGTCTTGCCGGCGGGTAAACTCTAAGCAGGCTCCCGGGCCGGGTCTGGGTCAGCCTGGCCCAACTTCTTGAACTTCTGATGGAATAGACTAGAAATGCCAGTTCTGCACTATGGATGAAAGTTGTCATCTTTTAATTTTGTCTCTGATTTCACCAGCACAAGATACCTTAACACTCTGAGTGACCATGTGACAGACTTTCTCCTCCGCAGGATGAGTGGTCCTCACCCATCACCGACACATTCCAGATAACAACAGTGTTAACATCTTGTTTCAGGAAACTTAGCTTTGATGGACAAATGATGGTTCCTTGCCTTAATTAGCTGGCATCTTTGGAGAGCGTGGAGATGTTAATGGCAGATGTTCTCAAACTGACAGATGGTTCAGAGGGAGAAAGGAAAAACAAAACCTGAGAACCTCTCTGGGTCAGTAAGTGTTAGTCGTCAACCTATGACATGTTTTGATACAGCACAGCAAAAACTGAAGCCATCAGGGTAACTTTCTAGAGGTGCTGGGGAGGGGGGCATGATAGGAGGAAAGCTGCTTTAAATTAGGTTTTGTCCATCTTAAATAAATCTGAAATATTTTTAACATTTCCTAGATGTGCTGAGCTCCCCCATTTGCAGTAAAACACATGACCAGCGAGCACATGCCACGTGTAATTTATTACAGGCATAGACAAAAACACATTGCCAACGTGAATGTAATATTTAAACATTTTAAGGTAACTATACAACAATATGTAAAAGATATAATTTATTTTACGGCACAATCCTTATTTCTCTTCCATTAAAACTTCCTGCCTGATGCAAGGGTACCCCTGTGGATGCCAGGGTTGTTTGGGTTCCTTTAACTTTGATTTTTTAAATTTTATTTCCACCCTGTCATTCAGAGTTTATTTAACAGATCCATATCCTCAGAGTACTGTAAACCAAGGAAATGCTGTATACACTGCTAGGATGAGGAAGGAGAACAATTCAGGTGCGTCACTGCATTATGTATTTGCCTCCAGTGGTTTTGAATGTAACAAAGGGTTTATTTAATTTAGGAGTCACGTGAATATTGTTCAATTTCTCTACAGAAGCTAGGCCATCTCGATGTTTGGGGGAAAATTCTACTTTAAACCTTTTATTTATGTACCTATTAAAATAGTTTATTTTTATGGCATTCATAAAAGTAGTCTGCCTCTTTTTTGCATCCAAGATAGCAGTTCTGGCCTAGTTTATTTTAAACAAACTTAAGTAAGCTGTTTTATTACTATTATTTTTGGTGCAGGGATGTTTTATGACATTTTGCTTCTGAAACAGAATTTCTTCTCCCAATACGTATATCACTGGAGACATGCTTCAAAGTTTGCCCTTTTCCAAGGTGTCTGCACGGATGATGGATGCATGGGCTGGCTGCGCATTCCCGGTGATCTGTGGTAATTGATAAAATGCACACACACATAGAAGCTTCAAGATAAATTATGTGAAGTAAAATTGATGATTCATTTGTTGAATGGCTATAATGTATTTTGGTAAAGTTTCAAATAAGCCTGCTTTTCAGCACTGTGTCTCTCGACTCGGGAATTATATAAAAGGATTATGGTTGAGAAATTGAGCATTCCTAACATCAGCGCACGCAGAAATCTGAATGAAATCCAACTGCCAGCACTCCAGCACCCCCTGACCTTTTCAAAAGGCAACTACCTGCAGGTATATACTGCCAAAACCCAGCAGACTTAAAGCTGTGAAGCAAAATAAAGCTGCCATTAACAAAACACAGAAACAAGTCAGGCAGCTCTTGGAGTTACTTCTGCAATGAGTGTGCTGCGGAGAACACAGAAATGGGCTTCTTGGATAATTGCATGTAAATAATAATTATAAAAGGATGGTGTGTATCTGCGTAAGTGTTTAATATTGTCACCGTTATTTTTCACACTGTGTGGTCCTTCAGATGGCTAATTAATTTCTTAGAAATCTGTCTAGCTTTTCTTCACATCCACACTATCCAGTGAGTAATCAGGAACTCAGATGTTCTCTGAATTCTCACTTTTTTTTTTTAAATGTGCCATTGATGTCCTTAAAGGAAATGAGAATAACATCTTCAGATATTACACTCCAGAATGTGATATATAAAATATCACATTTGATATATTCCTGTGAGGAAATACATTTCATTTTCCAAGGTAGTTTAAAAAAGGCCAAAATTAGGTGTATAAGTTAAACTATATAGAGAGAGACTAAGATATTAATTTATTTTGGCATAATAGCAGCAAGGCAGCGTGATAGAGTGTTATCCTCATAGAATTAATTACTGCCCTTTTCCCTGGAAGTTTTATGGTGGCTTTGGCTTTCATTGGACCAAAGCAGCCAGAGAACATTATCCTCTGACAGCATTTTATTCTATAATTATTTATATCTGCTCTCTCTCAGGCAGAATGGGAGTCCTTGAAAGTAACCGGTGCAAGGCAGAACAGTGGATCAGTTCTCTGTGTGTAAAGTAAATGTGCCACAAGAGTAAGTGTTTGTAGAGTACACACTGGGAGTACATTTCCAATGAATTTGGTGTTTTGATCTAGTAGAGGGCAAAAGTTGGCTTTAGAGTGGGGTAGAAAATAGCCACAGTTTAGCTGCATTCCTGAATTTTTTGCTGAAATGCTCCTGACATGAAAATACAGTGTCTGCTCTCACACGACACTTGTTTTCTCACTGCAGCGACACAATGGTCTCTGGTTTCTGGGGATGCTGCGTGGTTCTCAAACCCCACTCTGTTTGCAGAGCTCTCAGTAGCTCCTACACTCTCCCAGCAGGATTTCACAGCTTATTTACATCTGCAAATATGTTACATGCCCAATCTCGGGGAAGGTTTGATAGGTAAACACTGAAAAAGAGACCTGGAGAAAGGCTGGGTAGGTGGCAGACAGTGGGGAGCATTTACCTGTGATTTTTAAAGTTGTCTCAAGCTTTCTCCACACTCTGTGTGGGCACAAGGAAAAGGCAGGTTGGATGCTAACTCTGATTTGGCCTTAGTGACAGCCACACCTTCAGGAGGGCCAGCCTATTCTTCAGAAGAATGTTGTCTTTTCCAGGTTTTCTCAATTTTGTTTCAAAGCTCCTCACAAATAATTTTCTAATGGTAAGATAATTTTAACATCATCAGTAACTTTTAAAGTTTTATTACAAATAATATCGTTATTGTTATTATTATTATTGTTGTGGTCTTGTTGTTACTTAGTTTGACATAAATTTGGAGACAAAACACTCTTCCAGCTGCAGGTGAAGAGGAGTGGAAGGCGGTGCCCGGAGTGGTGAGTAAACCAGATCCGTCAGTGTTTCCCTGTGGGTCCCTCTGGGAGATGTGAGGGCACGGCCGTGCCGTGGTGAGGCTCGGCCAGGCTTGCAGCTTTTAGAGCACCAAGGCACCGTGAGGTGCTTGGCGAGTTCTAAACAACACCCGAAGTGAGGCACTTCACAAACCTGAACTTCATAAACTTTAACTTAGCCAAACTTTGACTTATCCAGACACAACAAGGCACTTACTGAGGCATTGCCTGGAATTGTTTGGTCTGGTTTACAATGTGTTTTGAGAAGAAGAGAGGAGAGGAAAGAGGAAGGAGAAAGGTATGTAGGCAACACCCTGGGACCCGGCGTGCTCAGAGCTGCCTTTAAATCCAGGGCAGGGAGCCCTCGGACCACGGGCCCTGTCCTTGCTCTGCTCTGCTCCCCTGAGGCTCCCCAGGCCTGGCTGTGCTTCGATGGTCCCTGAGGGGCCCACACGGACAGACGGCGCCATTTTGGGTGAGGGGCACTGTCCGACATGTTGGGTGAGGGTGAGGGGGGGAACTGTCCTCCATTTTGTGTCAGCCCATGGGGTCACTGCCATTTTGAGGCAGACCTTGGGTCACTCCACAATTTTGTGTCAGGCTGTGGGGCACTCTGCCATGTTGTGTCAGGCTGTGGGGTCACTCCACCATTTTGTGTAAGGGCATTGAGGGAGATCATTGTGCGATTTTGGGTAAGGGCGTGGTTCACTCTGCCATTTTGTGTCAGTCCCTGGGGCAGTCCACCATTTTGTGTCAGTCTGTGGGGTCAGTCCGCCATTTTGTGTCAGTCTGTGGGGTCAGTCCGCCATTTTGTGTCAGCCCCTGGGGCACTCCACCATTTTGTGTCAGGCTATGGGGCACTCCACCATTTTGTGTCAGTCTGTGGGGTCAGTCCGCCATTTTGTGTCAGTCTGTGGGGTCAGTCCGCCATTTTGTGTCAGCCCCTGGGGCACTCCACCATTTTGTGTCAGGCTATGGGGCACTCCACCATTTTGTGTCAGTCTGTGGGGTCAGTCCGCCATTTTGTGTCAGTCTGTGGGGTCAGTCCGCCATTTTGTGTCAGCCCCTGGGGCACTCCACCATTTTGTGTCAGGCTATGGGGCACTCCACCATTTTGTGTCAGTCTGNGGGAAGTCAGTGTGCCATTTTGGGTAAGGGCATGGTTCACTCCACCGTTTTTGTGAGCCCGTAGGGCACTCTGCCATGTTGTGCCAGATTCTAATTTTCTTCTAGGATACTTCTAGATATTAAATTCCTTTCTGGCATTCTTTGCACAAATGAGGGTGCTGGATCTCCCAGGTTCTACTCCGAATGCAGTTCAGGAAATCTCTGAGAAAAGAAAGAAAGAAAGAAAATTATTTTTGGTATGTTTTATAGGATTTTTTTTTTTTTCAGATAAGGAGATATATGAACAAAGGACTGTTCCTTTGCTGGCTATTGATGTGTACTATACCCAAGTCCTGGAAGAAGTACCTGTTGGTTTTCAGTATGTACCACTCCTAGATGAATGCAGGTTCCTTTTGTCATCTGCCTTTAAACCCAGTGAATATTCATCAGTGGCACTGAGGCAAAGTGAGTAAAATCCAGTTTACTTCATACTACAGACACTATTAATTATATAGCCAGTGTTAGGCCCACTTGTCCAAAAGATAACATTAGCTCAGACAAAGACAGTGGAACATACAGTGTGCCTGTTTGCTACTGACTTAATCAGCTGTACTCTCAGGACAGCAGGAGCTTTTCTGTTGCAGTTCTCTATCTTTTATTTTCTCCTTTCCAAGAACAGGCAGAGAATGTGTATTCCCATGGGGAAAAAAAAGAGCGTAAGATTTAATTTAGCAATTGAACAACACAAGCTCCACTTCAGCATCACATTCCTGTTCAGAGGAGTACTCAATAATGTACATGATTTCCTTTCTGTGGAATGTAAGTCAAGGTCTTGATGAAGTGGAGGATTTGTGTCAGACAGGCCAATGTGAAAATACAAAAATGTTCTCTTTTCCTGAATTATGCTTCCTGTTTTCATCTGTGCCAAGCGAGCTAATAAAAACAAATATAAATACAGATAACCGCATGAAAGAAGATATAATTAAGTACCTGGGTTTGAATTAATGATGCAACAAAAGTATAATCCATGATATGGTTAAAAAGTTATTTCATAAATTCCATTCGTTTCAGGTATACTCAGGGCAATGTTGCTGAAGTTTAGCTTCTGACCAAAGTACCAGAACTGATTAATGGCTGTTATTGTGGATTTCCATAACGAGGGGAGAACAGGGTCCTGAAATGTCATACCCATGTAGCCTCAAAAATACTTCCTTATAATTCCATGTAAACATCAGTGTCTCAGTAAAAGTCAAGTATTTAATCACCTGAAATTAGTGTGGGCCATGATGTTTGTTGTCGTTCCCTAGATTTGCTTAAAAAGATCACTTTTGAGCATTACTTGGCAAGGGCATATTTATTCCTCATTAAATGCAGCTTGCTTCTGCAGGTTAAGCTGAGCCAGCGTGGCACAGCGTGCAGGAGAAAGTCAGAGCCTTACTCTGAGTGTAGGAATGGTTCTACATAAGTAGGGCGTAGGGCACAGTTTGGGAATGGACATCCCTAGTGACAGAACATCTGTATGGATTTGCCAAAATCTGAAGCAAGAGACTAATTCCTTTTAGATAACCAAGATGTATTTGTGTTTTTTTAAGGTGGCTGGAGAAGGAGGGGAAGCATGGCCCTGTGAGAAGATGAAGAGCACCAGGCTGTGACTGCTGTCAGACTTTGAATGAAGAAATTGCATATTGCTTAAAAGGAGCATTTTGGGACAGTGAACTGTATGCCGTTAAAGAAATTCTTCATGTATCATCATCTCATTTTCTTCTAAAGAAACACAACCTTCAAAGCTCTGAATATTGGCAAAACTTGAAGGGCATAAGTAGTAATGTCTTACCTTTGGGCAACATTCTGAAGTCTTTCTCTTGCAGCATACGTTTTTGGCAGTAATTGGTTCCAGTGTTGTTTTGATTTTCATCAGCAGATTCCATTACATTTTGTCACTCTGGATGGAGGGAATATAGTTAGTGTTGATAAAAAGCATATTGGGTTGGTGGTGTTTATCTTTACCAAATTGTTTAGGCTCTCAAGTGACCCCTAAGCAATCTCTTAGCAGACCCATTTCTAATACATCTAAATAATTGATCTCGTATTACTGTGTGACTGTGGAGAATTTGAAAGAAATCCACAAAGAAGGGTTTGAAAAAGTACAGAGGGAGCACATGGCTCTGGCCTTCAGCCCAGGTGACTTCAGCAACTTGCAACCTTTTGTCTTTAGATGTGATTTCTTTGAGGTTTTTACTGCTGCTAGATTTTTTTTTTTCCTTTTCTTTGCAAGGAAAAAGTCTGCATGATTAATTCTGCTTTCAACATTGGATGTGAAAGTGTGCTTAGAAAGCCCCTGCGTGGAATGGCAGCAGAGAAGAACAAGAAGTGCCTGTGTTTTGTGAGGAGGAACACGCCGTGCTGCTTCCCCTGCCACAGCCACAGAGCCCTGACCAGCAGTCATTCGACTCCTTAACCTGTGAGTGTGCCAGGACCCAGCAGTTATCCCAGGTAATGAGCGAGTTAAGATGAAGTGTGGTACCCTTTGTGGTTCCTGTCCTTCTCTCCCATCACTTTCTTATCCCACGGCCTGACTGAACTTGTGGGATGCTTTTATTAAAATCAGTGGGAGATTCTCAGCAGGCTGAGATCCCACTGACATCTGTTTCTTTCTCGTTCATGCCAGAGACCAGCAGGAGGACCCGTACTAGGAGACAGTCCTTGAAATCCAGGTGGAATCATGTCTTTCTTGGGTTAGCCATGGTTGTTCCTCAGAGGCACACAGGAAACATTTCCTGTGGCATAATCATGAATTCAGCTAAATTCATAAGCACACGAGAGCCATGCTCACTGTCCTGTCTGCTTACACAGTAGCCTTCTGAAATACACAGTGTCTTGCCAAAGGCACAGGATTCCCATTGCCATTTCTTATCCTTGTCTTCAATTCCCATTTCATTGCTCAAACCCAGGAAATTCTGTTTGACTGGAAGGTAGCTGTTTCTTGAACTAACATGAAGAAAAGCATCCAGGTCTGACTTAGATCAGAAAAATATAAAAAATCCATTGCTTCCCATTGTAAACTTCTTGCAGTAGTTAATGTCTGAGTTAAAGGTATAAATGCCTCCTTTCTAGTTTGGTTTTTGGTCTGGCTACAGATTCCAGCTTTCTGTTATTTTTATCCCCAAGACAAAGAGTCCTTTGGCACCTGGTGTTTTCCTGTCGTGATTGTACATCTGTATTCCAACCTTGAACATTTTTTTTTAGAAGCTGAACAGATTGGCTCCGTAGAGTCTAATCATTGTATGGCACTTTCTCCAGTTCCCAAGTGGGAGTGGAAGGTTTTTTGCACACCTTCTCCAGATTTTCAGTAGACTGTGAAAAATGTGGACATCAAAAGTAAATAAAATATTCCAGTATTGGTGTCCTTCAAATGATGTACAGGAATAGCACCTCCTGAGAAGAAAGCCCTGTGGGCTGTACTGAGCCTAGAGCATCCCCTGCTGCTCCGGGCTCGGGATGGCACTCCAAGGCAGGGAGCTGGCTGTGGAGTTTGTGGTTGTTTTTGTTGTTCTGTGTGAGGCAATCTTTTACTCCTTAGGTGTTGTTTATTCTTAGAAAGAAAAAAAAAAAACCCCAAACACTCAAGTTTGAAAGTATCCCAGAAAAAGGATTTAATGTTTTCTCACAGTATTTCCATTCTCTGTCTCAACCCCTACAGCCATTTTACAAAAGCCGCCTGTGCAAAGCAGAAGGTGAAAATGTAAAAAAGAAAAAGGATACTGAATAAACTTTCTCAGTATATTTTATATCCCATAATATGCTCACAGCAGCCGTGCCTATAATGTCTAATTCAGGAAAAATACACCTGTCCTTCTCTAAGGATTATATTTTCAGAACTCACTTTTCCCCATTTCCTGATTCCAGAGGATAGGCTCTGTTTAATTCCCACTAATTTAAATCAGAGATACTATATTTATTCAGATATGGCCCTCGGGGTCTCATGCACAGCAGGAGTGTTTCAGTGGTTGCATTTCCCAACAGAACATGTTGAAGATCTTAGAGGTCAGTAATCAGTGCCATGAAATAGCTGCTCCATTTCTATAGCTATACGTAAATCCTCATTCTGGTTTTCCTGGTTCCAAGTGCAACATGCTGGCTTGTCACTGCTGAATGAGGAAATTCACTCAGTCTCTCTTCTAATTCCACAATTATTCAGTCAGTAATTGCCTGGTGATATTATTTCCCCAGAGATCATTTATTTTATACCCTTTTTTTTTCACCAAGTACTTTCAGAACATATAAACAGAAGTCGAGTTGCACTGCAAGGGAGTCAGTACTGCTGGAAACATTAACAGCTTTAATAATGGGAGTAGAGCAGGTCTGAGAGTTTGTGCTTCCTGCTGTGCCCAGGTCCAGGTGAGACACACACTGGCTTAACGGGGCATTTGGGGAATTACTGAGGTAGATGTGACAGCAGTTAACCAAGATTTCTCATTATGGGGCGAGTAGATGGAAGGACAGCCAGTTCAGGTGTAAAGTTATCAACGCTTTTCTTGTATTCCCAGCGGAAAAGCCATGTCAGGGACTCTCCTCTGTATTGTCTCCCGAGACAGAAGACTTCCCCAGGTATGGAAGTGTGTTTCTAGTGCTGAGATTTATCCTGCAGTACTGTAACTGGCTCCTTAGTTTACCTTAAAGAAACAAAGGAAAACAAACCTTTTATTGTCCATAGGATGCACTGCATTTACTCACCGTGCCATCTTTAGCATCTCCCACCCATTATCACCACATTAGGCTTCTCCTGAGTCACCCAGCCCTCAGTCTCTCACTCTTCCCTGGGATTTTACCAGTCCTGTTCGTTGTTCTGTTCCCTTGCAGGTTGAATTTATTTTCCTTGGAAGCAGCAGTGCTGTTCCCAGCAGTGCTGGCTGGGCACTGGCCCTGTGAGCGTGTCAGTTTTTAAGCAATGCGGCTGTTTCCTGATCCGTAATACGCAATAAACAGGTTACCCTCTGGATGGAAGATTAAATCCATGCTTTTGTTAGCAAGTTGAAGCACAGGCTTTAGCTAAATTATCCCCAATGCCTTTGCCTGGCCATCTGTTTCCAACGGAAATGAATCTTGGGCTTTAATTATAAATCTCATATGAATATTATTTTTCTTTTCTTTTCTATCCCAATCTGTCCTTTTGGAGAGTGGTTGAACTCTCCCCGTGTCGTCTGAAAGGTGGGTGGGATCACCAGCGGGGCTCAGGGTGTGATTCATTTTTTCTATTAGCCTTCCTGTTAATGACTTTAAATCTATTTGTGCTCTTGCTGCAAGTTGGAGCAAAAATCTGTGTTACCAAACCGTGTTTATAAATTTGCCACAGATACGTGTTATGAAGCAGTCTAAGTACAAACATGTTAAACCATATGGAAAATCCGCCCCAGTCTTGTTGAATCGTTCCAATGTTTAATTACTCAGATCGTTAGAAGTGTGCACCCTCTTTCTAATTGTTTCTTTAATTCTAATTTCCTGGTCTGGCCCTCAGATTGTCTTATAATTCTTTATGTTCTTCATGAAGGTGTGCATAGATTGAGACCAAACACAAGAAACTCCTAGTCCAGGTGCTGCTCTCCAACAAAGCATTACTCATCTCAGTAAGGATTTGTCATTAAAATGCTGTGTAGTTTATTATTTTTTTCCAAAGAAAGGGTGAAGTCATTCTTTTTCTTTTAAATTAAATGAGGGACAG
Organism: Mohoua ochrocephala; assembly: GCA_013398855.1. Classification (NCBI taxonomy): domain Eukaryota; kingdom Metazoa; phylum Chordata; class Aves; order Passeriformes; family Acanthizidae; genus Mohoua; species Mohoua ochrocephala. The sequence goes on from VZTA01002781.1 coordinate 524,753, forward strand.
GGAGGAGGGCAGAGTACTCTGGGCTAGGGTGTCAGAGGAGTCCTTGGTAAGATCCTCTCTGGAGCTCTTCCCTTCTTCCTGGTAGGTAAAGGGGAGGCGTTCACATCTGGTGCAGCGCAGGGCAGCAACTCCTTTTTGTGACCGAGAAAGAAAAGCAGAGCTCACTGAGTTACGCATCCTGGCACCTTTTCCAGCCCTGCTGGGGAACTTGGCCCTTGCTAGTCGGCACAGAGACCTTGAGCAAGAGATGAACCTTTTCCTGCCAAGCTTTCCTCCCCAGCAGAGGCCAACTTGCAGCAGCACGGCGTGGAGATGAGTCAGTGCAGGATGGACGTGGGTAAACACTGTTACCCGACCTCTCCAGAGACAGCTGCATTTATTGCTTCATCCCAGAACCACTGAGCTGGGCAGGTGTTCAACACTCGGCACTGAAATCCTGGGGTAGGTGCTGCTCTTCTGCTCTAACTTTTACCCCTGCCACGTTCAGTTCACCTCCCTCCCCCTCAGCTCTTGGTGCTTGTCATCAGTTAGGCTCATTCTCTTCAAAGGACTTCCAGTTTAGAAGGGTGCCAGGTTGCCTTTTGATCTTCTTGAATGTGCTTTTTCTCCAGAATGACCAGAGTAACTTTTATGAAAACATACTTTTATTCAGATGTTCTCATAGCCGTGGCTTTATTTGAGTCATCATTACTGGAGGCATTTAAAAGCTGTGTAGGTGTGGCACTTGGGGACACAGTTGGTGGTGGCCTTGCTGCCACTGTTAAATCAGCCCATGGGTTTTCTTCCTGCATGCTTTTGCTCTGCTGAGTGGTTGTACAGAAACTGTATCTACACTGAATGCTTCACACACTCCTTTTAAAGGAGTCCTGAGAAGGTTTAGCTGTACTTTATAGAATGAGATAGGGAAGTATCTTCACACTCACCCCTTTCCCCCCATTTCTGTACTAAGTTCAGTGAGTGAAAATGATTCACTGTGATTCGTTCTCATTCCTGCCCGAGCTGTGTTCTTCCCTGAAATATTTCTTTTCATGAGAGAAAAGGTGGGATTGCATCTGGTACCAGCTCTCTGCACCTCTGGGAGAATAATAACCAGCCCTTGGAATAAGGGAAGATGCTCCAAGGATTGTTCAGCTGGACCTATAAAGTTTCTGGGCTGTGAAATGTAGAATAATACAGAAGCAGGAGATGGAAGATAATGACAGAGTTCTCCTCAAATGAAGGCTCTGGCTTTACACGCTCGGCCTTTGGGAAAAAGTACAGCTAGAATTGGCTTGTGAAGCAGGAAAGATGTTGATTCTTCATCCAGTTCTGAATGAAGAACTCCAAACAACAAAAGCATTCATGTCGATTTTTATATGAGCAGATGACTGTAATGTATTCTCAATCACTGTCTATGTGTGTATTTGGTACAAAACCAGATATTTAGGCAACAAAAGATAATCCAAGGCACTTGTAAGTGTTATGATACAATGTTAAGAGAGTTCCTCTCACAGTAAGACAAATAGTTTTGTTAAGCCTCCTGACCCTGGACTTTGGGCACCTCTACTTTTCCACCCATAAATCCTCCTAAATCAGTGACCTCTGGGTGTTGATGGCTCGTGTTAGGCCCTCTCTACATATCAGCCTTGGGAAATGAAGCTCGGAATATTTGTTTCAGGTTCCAGCTGCTGTGCCTGGGGATGCACGAAGTGTGCTCAGGCTCATTAAATCTGCAGGACTTGGAAGCTGTGCCTGTGGTGACACCACAGACAATATTCCATATGAAACCCAAGCACTGGAACTCTTTGGCATGAGGCACATGCAAGCGCTCGGGAGCGGTTCCAGAGCCGACTCCAACACGTCTCCTTGTTTTTCAGCTGCTGACGAATAGGTGGTTTGTACAAAAAAAAGTCAGAAGTGGAACAGATGTCCTCGGGGAAGCTGGAGATGGAAATAGTTCTCATGTGAGGCATCGCACACACATGGACTGGAGGCTGCTTTGGGAGGCTTCTCCAGAGACCAGTGACCTTTCCCACAGGTTGTGGGGAGCTTTCTTCTGCCTGGAGTTTTGTGGGGAAGACAAGGTACAGTGCCAGATGTGGAGTTCATATAGAGGATAAAATCCTTACAGATCTTCATTTCCCCAGGCTAAGAGAGGACAGTGCTTTTCAAAACATAGATAAGCCAGCTATGCTACTGTACCACTTCAGTTGTTTCCAGCGGTAGGCAGAGATCCAGAGACGTTCTGGAATCCTTAAGATGCATTCTGGATTCCAAAAGAAGGAATCTTTCCCTTTAAGCCTGCTCATTTCGTCAGTCTAACAAACTGATCTGAAATAGTCTATTTCTTTTAAACTCTGCTTCTCAATTTGCTTTTGAATTGCTTTCATCTAGAGTGTGAAATTCCAAGTCACTGCAAAAAAGCTGTCTTAGGAATATTCTTGGCAGCACTGCTAGCAGAGAGTACAGGAAACCTCACAAGAGAGCTGGTTCCAGCAGCTCTGCCATCCACGTTTCACAGCTGCAGGGACATTCAGAGCAAATCCAAACACCAGCTTTTCCCTTCAGCGGAACCTTGCTGGGGTACAGTTACCCAGGACACGTTCCTGGAAGAGTCCAAGGCCAGGTTGGACGGGGCTTGGAGCAACCTGGTCCAGGGGAAGGTGTCCCTGCCCATGGCAGGGGGTGGGATTGATGGTCTGTGAGGTCCCTTCCAACCCAGACTGTTCTGTGCTCCTGTGAATGCTCTTGCAGGCAGCCCCTCGAGCTGCTCAGCATTACTGCACAGGTGTATTGGCCCCACCAGTGCACAGAATACATTTTCTGTTACTGCTGCAAGTTCTTGAATATCCCCTTATCTAAAATGTCCTTGAGATGGAAGGGGTCCTCAGCATCCCGTTTTGGCCAGGACATTATCCCTGTGGAGAAGACACCATGGAGAAGCCTTGAGGCTGCCCTGGAGAGGCCAAGCCATGGTGACTTTGCCACGAAAATAGAGAGGCCTTCATTGCAACAGCCCGAAAATCTACAGGGAGTAAGAGCAATTAGAACTGTATTGCTGACTTCACCCTGTGTGTCAGTGTTCCTTGGATGATGCAGAACCTCAGCTTTGGTTTGGGTAAAGTGTGCTGCAGCTTTAGGGCTCCTCAGGGTGCCCCCAAAGGGAAGGTAGCACAGGCAGTACAGCCAGGTGTATACACGGACACCTGTGCTGGCATCACTGCTCTGCTCTTGGGCTTTAATCTCATTTTGCCTTCGAGTTTGCAATACAACTGGCCCTCGTTACTTTCAGAATTATTTTGCTTTTAGGCAGTACAGGTGTTGTTTATTTATTGGTCTCACTGAATTTTCTCATTTCTCTATTGGAAATGATGGATTTTTTTTCTAATCCTGGCAACTGCAATAACCACCTAACCCTGAACTTGCTGTTTAGCCCTAACCCTGAACTGCTGTTTATTTAGGTGAAACCATCAGAGAGGTCTCACACATTTAAAAAAAAATACCTGTATAGCAGTGTGGTTGTGGATATGTGTGAACAGTGAGGCGTGGCAGGAAAGAGTTTGTCAGTAATTTTGTCAGTAATTTTTATGCAGAACTCTGACTTACTAGTTTCTATAATATAATATTGAAGTAACACAAATTTCATGAGGCAAATTAAGTGCTGAGTAAAACTTCAAAAATGGAATAAAACTGGAATAAAAGTCAACTAATATGCTTCTGACACAACTTTCCCAAATATATTAAACCTAAGAAAATACCTTAAGGTATTTCATAGTTAAGGTATTTTAATATTCTTAAGGTATTTCAGGAATAGGAGATACCATTTTCTTGCAACGAATGACTTTAAAACAGAAAATAGTAATCATGTAGAAGGGCAGAGTATTAACAAATACTTGATTGCACTAAATAATGCTCTTTAAAAATTTTCCTGATTGTCCTGACCTTTTCTTTTTGTCACTTAGCTGATCTGCATGTTATGAGTTACCAGTTGAATTGGGTGTACAAACAATTAAACCCAGCTCCCAAGTCTTCCAGAATGACTAAAGTAAAAGCAGATGACATTTAGCAGGATAGCTATGCAACAGTGTTCACTGTTCAGGAAATAGTACAAAGCAAGCTATGGAGAGCACTGGGGAAAACACTGGGAAGAGGGAGGATACATTTTTTCCCAGTTATTATATTATCTTCCAAAAAAAACAGGTCGCACGCATACTGTGTTTGTAGTAAGTAAAGTTAGCACATGGTAAAAGAAAGTCCTGTGAAAATGTCAGCATTCAAAGAAAATTATTTCTTGTACCCTAATGCACACACACAAATCACCAAGAGCCAGCTTTTGTGGTAAATAGTAGCTTTCCTTACAGGTTTTTTATTCAGTCAATATGAAATCTTTGAATTATGCCATATTGGTCAACTTACAAAACTTACCAAAAATCCATTTTGGTCTCTTGCTTTGGCAGCACACCCTGGCTGCAGAGGGCTGAGTGCCTGCTTCTCATACAGGAATCACAACTCGGGTCTTACTTATTCCCTTATTTCTCACACATCCTACCCTCTTGCTAATGCTTTTTGCACGGCTGCATGTTTTTCAGAGACTTCAGTAAAGTTCCTTGTGAAGTATCCGTGAGGTATGAAAATCACTGAACTGATTAGACAGAGATATAATTTACTCAATATCTTCAAGATAAAAGAGACTGAATAACATTTTTTGCTCCCGGAGTGGATTTAACATCACAAAGAAGGAACATATGGTTTCATCTTTTGCTAAGGTATTACTTTTATTCTTTTTCCTTTGGCTTTTTTTTTTTTTTTTGGATGTAAAATAAATAATCCATGCAGAAAATGGAAAGTAATGGTGTAAGGACTGAAAACTCTAAATGAAACAATGGACCGTGGAAGGAGAGCTGTGTGGAGGTGAAGGGTACCCTCAGGACTTATTTACGTGTATCTAGATAATTTACTTTTGTTTTAAGAGACTGCTCGTGTCCATTTACGGTCACTTTGCATTGATGTAACTGTCAGGCTTGATTTGTGTGCACGGTGATTGTACAAAATCACACACAGGTGAAATACTGCCTGACAAGTCCGTCGTAACTCCAGGAAAGGTTTGTTCTATACCATTTATTTTACCGTGACTGGAAAACCAGTAGGAAGGTGCTGGTGGGACGAGTACCCGCTGTGGGCACTCTGGATCTCCTGTTAGTGATGTTGGTTGCTGCCTCTGACTTCCCACTCCAGGGCTAAAACCAGAGGCTTGGCAGTGTGGGAGCAAGGAGAATCCAGGTACAACGTGAAAGCAGCGCCTTAACGCAGCACAAGCCCCGAGCAGCTCCTCAGGATTTGGTGTTACGGAGTGCAGTAGCCAAGAGAATGAGTTGGAACAGGCCAAAGCTGCCCAGCATTCCCCTCCACCACGGATGGTAAGTGTGTTCTAATATTATTTTCATATATTTCATATAATCAAGTGTGTTTTTCCTGCAAAGGTGTGGGAGTTGGTTGGGAGTGGCGATGTTTTTCAACAGTTGCTCATTCTCAGTAGGAGAATTGCTTGGAAAAAGTTGGCCTATGCAGTCGAAACCCTGAGAAATTTCCAGGCAGGTGAGATGTAGAGGCACTCATTGGGTTGTAAACTCTCATTGTGCTTTACTAAAATGTTACAAGACTTCTGTTCATTGTCTACGCGTGTTCAAAATGCAGTTTTACATCTTTGAAAGATTCCATTCCTCTTCCCTCCAGCAGCACCTTAGCACTCCCCGGGAGCAGGCTCTTCCTGCCGGCTTGGAAAGCCATTTTACCTACTGCAAACATGGACAGCCTTTGGAATAAACAGAGCTGCCAATGAGATCTGCAGGCCTTGGAGCAGGTACAGCCTGGTGCAGGGTGACACGGTCACCCACCCGCTCACGCACAGGCTGCACAGACGCTCAGAAACACTCATCCACAAACCCCCCAAAATCCCCATTATTGCTCAGAAACTATCAGCACAGACCAGTGGAACTGCAGGGTTTTATCGTAGCTTGGCAGGAATCGCTGTAATGACTCTCAGCATGCAATAATATTTTCCCCTTGGAGTTTGGAGAGTAAGAGTTAAGAGAGCTCAAATCCTGTATTATTCTGGGCAGCTGTAAAGGAAAGTATTTTGTATTCGGTCGAGAGGAATTGCTGGAGCGTGTACTTTCAATTGAAAGTGCTCACCAAACTGAAGTGGTCTAATTTGAAACTACCATAGTTGTTCACGAGCTTTAGTACTTCCATTAGTTTCATCACGGAGAGGGGAAATGAATACTAAGAAAGAAAAGCATAACACATAGACACACATTTTGCTATCTTTGCACTCTTTTAGGAGAATGATTGTTGTACATTTTATCCATAGAAAGGGAATCAAGCCCTTGTTTTTTAATTCCTGTAGTGTTCCAAATATTGCTACTGCAACGATCTCTTATCAAATGTCAGTGGAACAGCTTTTGAGTTGATGTGAACTGTGAGAGGTTCTTAGGCTTTCTGGTTTTCACTGTATTGGTGGTGTTGTTAAAGCCCAAAGCTAAAGGGAACTTCTGCATGTAGCCACAGAGACAACGTTCAAAAATATTTATAGTCAAGAATAATGCAAAAAGAGAGAGAATGAATATAAGAGTGGTGGCTTAAATGCTTTTACTGCTTTGGTTTCTCCATTTCAGCAGCCGGTACGGCTGTTAGAGTCCTTTTACATTAAAAAGGAAAGGAGAGAAGGAAGAGCAGGATATCTGGGGGAAAAATAATAAAAGAGAAAACAAAATTGTAGCTTTTGGGACAGTAATTATTCTTTCCGAGTGCAGCAATTCAAATGGGCCGTAAGTGGGTCAAATAAAGGTGAATGTGAAGAACCCCAGCAGATACAATGTGTGCTTGTTCTGTGGTCGGAGGGTCTAATCTCACTGTCTGTTCCGGGGAAGTGCCCCAAATGCCATGGTTATTCCCAGTGACAGCTGTCCTTTGCTGGTGGTTCCCCTGGACTGGCTGCAGGCGATCAGATAACCAAGCCTGCTGGCCTGCTATTCCCAGCTCTCCCTTGTTCCCTCGTGCCTTTTCCTTTAGGTCAGAGCTTTCCTCTCTGACCAGCAGAGCCCTGTGTCATATAAGGAGCACCAGTTCCCTTTATCTATCCAGTCTGCCTCCAGCAGAGAGAAAATGGTAATGCTTCATGTTTCTTTCATGCCCCGTCATAAATCTGTCACTTTGAAAAATAAAAAGAAGGAGTTAAATTAATTACTCTCCTATTGATTCCACTTGGCCAGATTCATTAGGCAATCCTGGCCCTGCATAAACCCCCAAATACCGCCCTGGGTAAAACCTGGCTGAGAAATGCATCGGACTCATTTATATTTCATTGTTTTAAGTGGTTTCCTCTGTAAATATTTCATAGATGATGTATATATGGAGGTGAATATCGAAGCAGAAAACTTAAAAAAACCCCTTGACTGCAAACTTTCAGGGTTCCTGATAGGGTAACCTTTCTTAATCAGAAAAGAACTAACAGCTCTCTCCTAGCACAAGCTGATTGGATTTTCACAAATGGCGAGTAATTGCCTAAATACCAACACCTGTACAAATACTTGCCATTAACAAACTGCATTAATTAGTAAATGCTTGCACACGAGACTCTAGCAGCGGCTCACCTGCACACAAGTCTTAGTATTCGCATCAACATCTATTATTTGAGCCGAAGTTGAACTTTGATGTCAGGATGTAGAACAGGAGAGGTGCCCATTAATTTCTCCCATGCTTCTAATACTTGACAGCAAAAGCATTAACTTACTATTTATTTATTGTTATTACTGTTCCTTTACACTTCAGCTGGTTCCGAGAGACCACTGTGCTCCAAATTTGTAATTTATAGAGAGGATGGAGATGGCTCAATGTAAGTAAAGCCATAGCAGCTCACAGAGTAGTGACCCAGGAAGAGTCTCGTGTGGTAATTGATAGCAAAACTAAACATTACACTTGTAATCATGCAGGGGCCATCAGAATTAATTGTACTTGAGTGCAAACTGTTGAAAAGCTAAATCTCTTCAGGGGAGGATTTGTGGAAGTGCAGTATCCTTCAGGGAACCATGCCAATCTGCATTGCAATGGCCTGTTTCCTGAGGTTTCCTCGGGGATCGCAGAGAATTTATGGGGAGGCTGTATATTTTTGTAGTCACACTGCCTTTACCAGCTGCACAAATTCTTCCTTGAATGACTACATTCCACAAAAGCAATTACAGGAAATGCTGGTATCCTTGTTTTCATTGCATTTAGTTGTTCTGCAGAGACAACTTCTCTCTAAGAAGTACCCAGAGCGTGCACATTGCGTGAGGGAGAAGAGGCTGCATTTTTATCCTTCACACTGAGGGTATTTGGAAAATGCTGTTATGCTTGCGTGCACATTGTATGCAGCTGAATGGGAACGATGTTTGTGATTGCAAAAGAAATATTAAAAAGAGCCTTGACATGTTGTGCCTGCGTTGTGTGGGACTAGATGCCCAAGGCCATTCCGACCAGAGCTTTAATTCCTGCTCTTATCTTCTTCTCCTGTTGCCGCCTGGGAATTCATTACCTTTATCAATACAGAAAAATAAGCTCTTTTCTTTTAAAGCAGCAGCACAGTAAAAGAAAGCAAATCGTGACCTCATTTGTTGGTAGCAGTGGTGAGATGAACTGCAGCTCTGACCTATTTCTCCAGAGTTACAATTATCTGCTGTAATGGTACCATTTTGCTTCTTAAATCCCGGATTATTGTAATTTGAGACTTAGAGCTAAGTTACTGTCTCTCTGGTTACAGACCTTGGTCCTTCAGGGCCAAGCCGGCACGAGGGATGAATGAATACACGAGGGAGCAAAGACAAGGCATGGGATCAAGCCAGAAGGAATTGGTAATTTTCATTTTAATATTTTATATATATAATTTAATAAGTTGCCTGTGTAATCCATATAATTCTGTTTATTTCCATGTACATATGAAATATATGTTTATTTTAAATATTTTTTAAATATATATATATGAAAAAATGTACTTTGCTGTCCATATGTGTCCCCACATGGAATGATCTAAACCAGGGTCACGGGGTGAGGGATCTGGGTTTTGTTCACTTGTCTGGCAAACTCCACTTTGCTGAGACATGATCAGCCTCTCTGTGCACCATGGGAGTGATAAATATAAAAGACTTGAAGAAATCAAGTTCTTAGATATTCAGAACCAAATCCCTTGATGATAGAAGTTGACACAGCTGCCTTTAAATCAATTTAATACTTGCTTAAATCAATGGAAGGAAAGTGAATTTCATTGCTTGAGGATCTGGTATTTATAATCTGATTTCATTTTTTATTTATTAGCAGCGTATACAACCTTACAGAACAAGCTTTTTTTCCCCTTGCATTTTATATTTATCTGTATCACCAAAATGAACAGAAAATATGTTCATGTGTTTTCCTCAAGTCAAATTTCCATAGTAAATTTTCACCCTTCAGAACATACCATTGATTCAGTGGCTTCTTGGCCATGGTTGTGTTTGGTCCAAGCTGGGCTCGATGGTCTTGGGGGTCTTTTCCAGCCCCAGTGATTCCATGATTCCATGGTTTTTGTTGTTTCACCACTCAGGATGGTGTGAGCAGCATTTACAGCAACACTGTGCTGGTGACAAACAGTCCTGCCAAGCAGCCACGCAGAAATCGTGAGTCAGGTTCTCACCCAGCACAGGATCAGCTCTAAAACCTGAGTTTTCAGCAAAAAAAGCCCTAACAAACCAAAGCAACAAAACCAGCTCTTATCTTTTTATTTTCCCACTGCTTTCTACCACAAGTTCACATTTGCCCCAGCCCGTAAACACTGACAAAACACGTAACACCACGTCTCTGCCACAGTTATGTACCAAGTGCTGTAAACTGAATTCCCCGTTGTCACTCACACCAGTGCACAGACCATTCAGGCCGCGCATTTCACAGCAGTTTGACTTATTTTATTCAATCCTCCTAATTGTGCCTGCCTTCAGTCGAACAGGAAATCATTCCAGTTTTGGTCACAGATCTACTCTGTAGAAGGCGATCACAAAAAATAGTTGCTCAGGGCTGGCTTTTCCTCCAGTGCCTTTCATCCCTGTCAGGGATGATGCCACGAGCACCACCCACGGCATCCATGGATTTGAAAGAGCTCTGCCGTGGCTGCAGGAGGCCGAGGTCGAGCAAGGACGAGTAAACTGCAACTGGAACTGCTCTTCGTGAGGGGCCTCGTTCGTGTTTGCATTCCTGTGCGAAGTCATTAAGTTTTGCTGGGGGGGAATGGTGCTGCCTGAGGTTTTGAGGGAGACATTTCTGGCTCCATCCCTGGAGGGCTGACATGCAGGCTCAGCATCTGCCGGCCTCGGAGAGGGATGCAGGGAGAGCACAAGGATTTGGTGGAAAACAGGACAGGCTTGGGCTGAGGCAGCTGACAAAGATGAAAAATTCCTGCTTCTGTTTGAATTACTTTAAACAAATTTTTAATCTTTCCCATCCAGGTAGCAAAGAAGGGATTGAGATTCCACTAATGGGAAGGAGATATTGCCACGGTTTGCCCAAAAATGAGACAGAACATTTTCCTTCCTCCTGAGGGATGTGCACTGGGAACAGGCAAAAGGTGGGTGCCTCGAAGTCACAAGACAGTTTTGCTATAAAAATGAGAACGCTAAAATGAGACACTAAAATCTCCAGCACTAACTCTGAGAGTAAATCAAACATTTTCCTCGTTCCCTAGACACAACAGCTCAGCAAATGCGTGGAAAAGGCAGATGAATAATCGAGCCAGTCTTGGTTCACAGCTGTCCAGGGAATTTCAGGTACTCTTGGAATCTTGTGGCTCCTAACATGGCAGTAACGTGCATTTCGTAGATAGGACTTTCTTTAGAATTTTCTTCTTTTTCTGTACGCACAAACCTTTTTTTGTGATAGTAAGAAATACACATTATAAGATGTCTTCCACGATATGATCAGGTTGTTATGGTTATTTTCATAATTAATTACTTTAATTTCCCTTAAAATAGATGGTTAGTTTCAAGGTCAAGAAAATTTATACATGTCCAATAATTAACAATTACCCAGTGTATATTGAAGTAAAATTCCTAAGAACATCAAAAGAGATCTTGTTAAAGACTGAAAAATGTGAAGTTGGTTATGAAGATTTCACAATGGATGAGAATCACCAGCCATGCAATAATCTAATAAAGCAATCATCTAATACAGACAGACAAAAAGATATGTCCTTTAGTATAGCTGTAATATAAGTACTAGTTGCCTTTTACATGATGCAGTGTTTCATATTAGTTTCTAGACTTTACATCAAATCCAGGGGTTATGAAGAGTATCTCGTAGGCATTTCTCGGCTGTTTATCTCCACTTTGCTACAATTGTAGTAACAGTGATTTGTTGCTAAGGAAAACATAAATACATTTGTTACAATGTAGCTTGTTTGGAGGGTTTTTTTTTGTTATTAAAACTTAGACATTGTGTTGTAACATCACTATATCTTAACAACAAAAACAGATGAACTTTATCAAGTAGTAAATAGTTGATCAATTTTGAATCAGATTTGAAATTATGAAATTTTGACCAAAATAGGAGAAGGTTTTAAATGCTGATTGAAACCAAATATGTTTAGAATCTGTGTCCAGCTCTGCCCTCTCCTCCCTTTTTCCATGCTACCTCAAATGTTAGTCTAGGAAGAACTAGAAATAAAATTTCTCTTCACCATCTGTTATCTGACATTTGGAAGAAGTCCTTGTTTGACGAGTAATGAGAGAATTAGGAGCAGTTGGGCTATAAATCATTACCCTCGAATTTACAACTCTGGTACATTTTTAAAGGCAAAACAGATAATGCCCTATCTGGAAAGGGCCACATCCCCCAAGAAGCAGAGGCTCATCCAAGCATTCAAATACCAAACAGATGGAGGAACCTTTCAAGGGCATCTACGTAGGGGAAAAAATTACTGAGAAGTACAAGGTAAGAGAAGCTCGACAGGGCCACAGAAAGTGTTAATGACCCAGGGATTATCTTTTCCAAAACTACATGGAAGACACAGCTAGGAAGAAAAGCGTTCTCCTAACACATACATCCAATGAGGAAATAGCATACAGCAACACGGGATTATCCCCCAAAAGACGAAATTGTAAAGGATTTCCCATCCTAATTACGTCAACTTTATAAGGATCAAGTTTAGACAAAATATCCCAAAGCTGACTTGACAACTTCACAGAGGAAGGAGAAAATCAAAAACAGCCCCAGATGTTCCGTGTTACGGGCGACTTCATATTAATGAGTCATACACATTATATAAGCAAAGGACAGGGGAAAGGACCACGGGAAGGTCACCCAAGAGCTCACTGTTGTGCTGGGCACTGGGAAAACACGGAGCGTGAGAAGAGCTCAAGCTCCCAGTCAAAGGTGGGGAAGTGCAGAATGCTGGCTCCAAGCGGGTGTGCCTGGGAAGGGGTTTTGCCATGCAGTGGAAGGGCAGTGAGAAAGGGAGGGAAGTGTGGGACCACCACAGAGCTCTGATGAGGAAGGGCTGTGGGAAGGACAAAGCGAGGCAGAAGGGAATAGCTGGTATGGGGTCAGTCAGGGCTGGGGACAGTTTGCTGGTAGGCTTCCCCTGGGCATGTGCGATGATGAGGAAGGAAAGTGCTGGCTGGATCCTACCTGGTGGGAATGTTGTGTTAATGCAGTGCTGGCTGCAGGGATTTGTGGTACGCCAGGAGATGATGGATAGGCAGATGAAGAGATCCGTACTCTTTTTTGGGGCAGAAAGAGAGGAGGTAGATCTCGCTGACTGCAGCAGATTGTGCTTTCAACAAATGTGAACAGCCTTTGGGTAAGAAAGCTGTGAACAATTTCTGTGTCTGTTTCTGCATGCTGTGTCAGTTGCTCATAGAGATGATTAACATGCCTCAACACTGTCACATCTGAAGGTTATGCTGCGAAGGTCCCCTCCAAATCCCCACTTCCCACACACCTAAGGGACAGGAATTTCTGTGTGTGTAGGAGTCCAGCAGGCATCCTGGCCGTAAGAGATGTCTGTGTCTTTCTGTTACTGTACGTGAGATACACTCTTGTACCCTACAGGAGTGAAAATGGAAGGTGGTTCTTCTCCAGACATCCGAAGGGAACATTCTGCCTCAGCTGTGGCTCTCCTCTTTCCATCCTTCCTATAGATTTTATTTGCTTGCCCACTGGAGAAAAGGAATAGGTAAGAAAAGCATAATTGAGGCAAGATTAATGCAGTACCACTCAGTATAAGGGAAAGAGTTGTTCTCTCCCTCCCTTCTACACACGTCTTGCCGTGGACTCTGCCTCACCTAACATATGTACCTTTATTAATTTACTTCCTGCTGGTCACCTGGGAGAAGCCTATCTCACGGAATTTATTGCCTTGGCTGCCTTGTTTCTGTCCATGCTAATAGTAAGATGTAGTGAACGCTCATGTATTTGTCTTATTCTCAGATGTGAGTGAAAGGGATTTATCTATGCTGAAAAATATGTACTTTTGGCTTGCTACAGCCAGGAGTTACCGTAAAGAAAACGTTGAAACTGGAGCCTCTGAGCTGGCAAGAAATGTAAAGCTTTGAAAGAGTGGGACCCAGAGGAGCTGCCGAAATAAAGCATCAGGTTCCGAAGGAATGGGCAGCCTTGGCATCCTGCTCCGTGATTTTCTTTCTCTGAGCCCGCTCTCACCTTGGGCTGACAACGTTAGCAGGTGATGGAGGAAGGAAATGCCTATTTTAAATGCCTGTTTGATGAAGGACTGTGAGAGGAGACGAGGAGAGCATAGGAGCACAATTTAATTTATGTGTAATTGACTCGGGCAAGAGGAAGGAGCCTGGGCCAAGCCCTGCGTGCGGTGTGTTCTTGCTAAACTTGTCCTTGAGACTGGCAGATCAGAAAGTCCTTTACAGCTCTCTCTGGAAAGAACATATTTGAAGGTCACTCTGTGGCATCACTGTAATATTTTACCCAGAAAAGAAGCATCTTTACCCAATTGTCAGACTCTCAAACCTGTTATTGGCATTAATAAGCTTGAAAAAGGCCCTGGGCTTTTTTCTCCAACAGCTGCATTTACTGAAATTGTCTATACTTTTCTACATTCAAAATGTCATTTTCATTTTCACTTTTCAGCACAGGAAGGCAGCTGTCCTTTGCTTGTTCACGTACAACCTGCCCTTGACATTTCTCAACTTCAAACTTTTGCCAAACACAAAACTCCTGAAACAAAGTATTTTGGGGGTTGTGAGTGATGCCCCTGGTTCCGCTTCCCAAACCGCTCCGAGGCTACCACAGGCAGCATGGGGACCAAAGGTACATTTAAAAAGCTCTCGGTGTTTCAGCTCTGCTTTCCAAATGAATCTTTTCGTGCCCTTCGCTTCCCTTTCTTTAAAGTGCAAGTTTTCACTTACAGTCACTGCTATCACCTTTTCCTCCTTCTCTTAGCCCATGCCTAGGAATGAAGGGAATGCTGTTGAACAGAGCAAGGAAATTAAAACAGCAATATTTATCTTGCTGTACTGTGACTTTCATTTCCTTCAAAGCCAGACTGCTTTTTAACCTGCAGTTCTCTTTTTTTAGCCTGAGCTTGTGGTTTTGGGGGCATCTACTCGAAGTGTTTTTATTAAGTTCTCAATTGTCACTTTCTTCAGTTTAATTCTATTTTCTCTCACACCTCATGTTCCTTAAAATTGGTTTTGGCTTGTGGAACTGTCTCTTAAACACCAACTAAAATATACTGTTACTTAGTGCTGGAAATGGCTTCTCGTGTTTGGGGACTCTTCTGTAATTTGCAGAAATCCTGAGGCTGTGTCAGCAGTAGAGGCCTGAGGCTGCCATCAAACTGCAGGTAGTTACTTATTCCTCCACTTAGTGCTCAAGGATGTTCTCGTTGAGGAAACTGAGGGTCAATTCCTCTTTGTGCTTCAGTTTGTAGGGCTTTGTTCAAGACTCTGAGTGTCCAGTTTGTTGCTGTCATGATTACCTACGTATTTTATATTTACTGATATTACTTCCCTTTTACCCATTTGCTTCTGGCTCCAAGCAGTGATTTAACATTTAATTTAGAAAGAGCAAAACCAACCAAACCAACCCCCAAGCCCCACCAGATGCAAGTGCTGGTAGCTCAGATGGATGCAGGCTAACCAATATAAAATTCCAAATGTTTTTATTTTTCTGCTGCAATAAATTTAAATTACAATCTTCCCTTTTGCTAAGCAGCTCCTTGATATTTCTCTTGCCATCCTGACTCCTGCTAAGTGATTTTTGCCTTCTCTTTCCTGTTTTTACTTTTCCATTCTGTATTGGTTCAAGGGTCTCCTTACCAGTGTACCCTTGGTTCGCCACAACACGAGAACTATCCAAGATGCCTTAAAACTTTTTACACAGCCAGTGGGGCACTTATGGATTTCCTCTTTCCCTGTGGGACCGGGAGGATTTCTATTAGGATCCTGAAAGCAAGCCAGGGAAGCAAACGGGGCCTGTGCATCTCTTCGCTGCCTTCAGAACTGCTATTAGTCAGTTGATGTGTGCAGTGAACTAATTTTCTGCCATTTATTTGTTTCCCTGTATGAGCACACTGATCACATTTAATACCTTTTTGGGGAAAGGAAATGAGATGGTAGTTTGGGAGTTATTTCTGAACGATGATGTTTATTTTAAATAAGAGGACTCTGTTGCTGCAAGGAACTAGCGATTGTTTTCACCTCATGAACAGTCAGTAGCATTTGAAAATGATTTCCACTGATCCATCTCCAAATGAAAAAGTGGCATTTCTCCTCTCAATCTGAGATCAATGCAGAGAATTTATCTTAATCTTCCCTGCACCATCCAGCCTCCCAGACTAATGATTGCAATCAGGCAGCGGGCAGGTCACGGATACCAGCCCTGGGAGCGTTGTGGTGACTGTGAGTAAGCAATTTCACAGCAATTTTACTGCAAGACAGGTCACTGAGAGACATTTTAACCTCAGCAATTATTTTTCACAATGTCAATGACATCATGAAAGGAGCCAAAATGAATTTCTTTGGACAATTATAAGCAGAGATTGCTCTTGACCCTGATATTTATGGGGTGCCAACCGTCAGGAGAGGTTATATGGGTCTCCGGAGCAACCCTGCCAGATCTTCGGAGAAGTTCCGAAACAGCAATAATCCATGATTTCATTGTGCATGGCTAATTGTTTTTCCTGAAAGAAAAGCTCATGTTTGGCAGGTTCCTTTGTAACAAGAAGATAGCAAAGGTTGTAAATCCCTGGACAGCTATTACTGCACAATCAGACTTGGTAACTCACATATATCTCCCCTGGAAACACGGTAATGCGCTGCTGAAGTCAGGCAGAAAATGGGATTTGGGGCCTTTATGAGCTGCACAGAGGATCTTGAGACTGTTTTTAAGAAATGATTAGTTAGGAAATAGAGCAGTATGACATATGTCAGTGCATGTATGTGCAGTGTGTATACAGTGGAGCGGTCTGCAAGTTCACTAATGCAAAAAACACTGGGTAGAACGCAATTTTTTTAAACGCAGTGGGGACAGAAACACAACTGTTTCCCACAGAAACAAATTATTTCTACCACTGTTTAGAAATGAACACAGGTAAGAGGAAAAATGCTGATGAATCAAAAATCTGGTATACTCTACTCAACCAACCCAAACTTTCTCTTCTCTCATGGAGAGGGAGGGAGTCTCCTCTTTTGGACTAAATCCCTGTTGAATCTTGGCTGTCTCTAGTCGGGTGTCTGAGCATCTAGTTTCCTTATCACTTGGAAACAACTATTTAGAGATAGGCTTGGCTTTGCCTTAATTCAGATGATGGTTAAATGGGATTTGTGGTGCCAGAATTTATCACAGTAGATATAGTACTTTTTTTCTATTTTAAGCAGGCATAAAGCAGGGCTGGTGAGATGTCCCCCAAATAATAATTATAATCAGATTTAGACATGTAATTTTAAGTCATGTGTAGAATTTGGCTTTACCATATTTAAAAAAGAGAAAATCCAATCTGAAAAGCTGCCAGGGGATGGAACAGCCTGATCTGAACAGCTCGGAACAGCCATTCAAGGATGACAGGGAAAAGGAAAACCTGTCTTCTGATCAGAGCCTGAAACCAAAGACTGAGAGAGGATGCAGTTGCACTCTGAACACAGAAATGGTATTAACAGCATTTGGGGACAAGCTTAATGGAAATTAAAGGATAACACTGGAGCTGAACAAATGGCTCCAAGCTGAAAATGGATATGTGTGGGCTGGCTATGAAGCAAAGTTTTCTAACTGATAATGTTGTATTGGCTTGGAGTAGAATTTTAATCTGATTAGCAGAGGAAGGCAAGCAGTGAAGCCTGCCCATGTTATAGATGGCCCATAGGGCCCAGAAACCTCCTTCTGGCCCTATATGTTCAATCCTGCATGCCTACAACAAAGACAAGGCCTGTGGGCAGGCTGACCTGCAAAGGAATCAAAGTAAAAAAAAAATTGGAAAGAAAACCAAGTAGCTCATAAATTCCTTGCTGAAATTTCCTATTGCCTCAAATGTTGTCATTCACATTGCAGTTTCACAGATTCAGCCCTTTCTGTTCCTATCAATCTGTTTAAGATGAAGTGAATTAGCAAATGCTCGGTTAGGCACGTGTATTTGTAAGTTAATTAAAGATGGGACAGTGAGCAAAGACATTTTCTCTGCTCCAGGATCTCCTGTGGGAGCCCTTTCAATTCCCTGCTGCTATTTTCCTAAATGACCTCCTCAGTTTTAATGATATCCAAGCAGTTGCCAAGCTCTCAGGTAATCTCTCCAGAAGGCCTGGCAGGAAAGCCGGCGATTAATGCCAGGCAGGACTGAGGCCAGGCTCCCCCAAAGCAGCAGCTTCTCGGGGTGAACTCATTACCTGCTGGCAGCATTTCAATGCTCTGCCAGGTCTGTTGGAGCCAGAGGATCAGTAGGTCCCCGTGCCTGTCCCCCTGCCTACCCCAGAGCATTACTCTGCATGCAGGCACCTCTGAGCTGAGCCAGCACCTCGGGCACGCTGAAAATACCTCCGAGAAGAGAGGCTGCTCGTGTCTCAGGAGCATCAAAAGATAAACATTCCTTTCTTGAGCAGTTTGCCTCCTGTTCAATCATTATGGAAATGGGGAGGTACTTCTACCTTGAATCTCCCTGGTTCCTTGTTATTCCATTCACTTAGCTTAGTGTAACCTAAATTTTCAACTTGAGAAAGATTTCAACTGACAGGCATTATTTATAATGCCCATAACTTCAACTGTGGCATTTGCTTATAAATAATTTGTATTAAAGCATATGCTTTCCTTTTATAGAGACACGGGAGATAATTCCATTACCAGTAGTTCAGTTATTAAACATATTCATCCACCTTAAAGAAAAAAGGAGTCTGAAAGGCAGAGTAAATGTGCTGTATTGGGAAAAATATTTGAGACTGATATTCAACCCTACTTGTTAAGAAAAACACACTATGAAAAAGTGTCTCAACCATGTGTGTTTTTCACACCAAAAACTTGTAATATTTCTAGGAGCTCTCCAAAATGGGCATAATTGGTAAAATGAGTGCATTACTGGTACTTGATGATTTTAATCTTTTTTTTTTTTTTTTTGCTTTGAAAAGAAATGAGTAAACCTTGACTACAGGGAGAGCAGAGAACTGCATAGAGCCACTTTGCTTTAATCATCTAGAAAATATCTTTTCCTCAAATTGGAGGTTTCAAGGTCAAGTAGATGTCTTCTTATTTTTCAGCTGAGATTGGGAAGGCGATGAGGGAAACAATACAACCAGAATCCTGTCTTGACATCCTGAAGTAAAGAAGAAATCTTACATCATGGATAAACTCATTTTTCTGCAGCTGATGGGTGAGTTTATGCATGAGCTATTGTTGTTTATACTTCCAGAGATGCTAAATTACAAATGCAGATGAGGGCTGTATTATAACACTTGGGAAACAGCTTTCTGAACCCTTTGGCAGGGCTGTTGAACTAAACACAAAGCTTTTATCTCTCTGAATCTCTCCGGGCATATTAATCCTTCACTTAGAGGTTTGTCAGATGAAAAGCTGCTTGAATTGTGTCTGAATTGTATTGGTGCCATGCACAGATCACACAGGGCCAGAGTCAGGACTCCCAGAAGGCTCCTGTGATGCCTCTGGGATGTGCAGGACACGGCACTGCCCTGCTGCTGCTGCTGCTGGGAGCAGTGAGGGTGGGGCTGAGGAGCAGCCCAGCGCCTGCAGCTTCACTGATGAGCCCAGCGGTGGGGCCTGGCACACACAGCACCGTGCAGGAAGGAGTTGGTCTGGGAAGGGCAAGCCAGGCAATTCTGTGCACATGGAATCACAGACTGCTGGGGGCTGGAAGGAATCACAGACTGCTGGGGGCTCAGCTCATTCCACCCCATGCCATGGGCAGGGACACCTTCCATACACCAGCCTGCTCCAAGCCCTGTCCAGCCTGACCTTGGACACTTCCAGGGATGAGGCAGCCACAGCTTCTCTGGGCACCCTGTGCTGCCAGGGCCTCCCCACCCTCACAGGGAGGAATTTCTTCCTGCTTGGCATTTCCTTCTGCTGCGAGAGACCGGGGCCGGAGGGGTCGGTGGTTTGACACAGCCCCGCGTTTCTTATGCTCTTAGGCTCATTGGATCCTACAAATCCTTACTTACCAAGCAATCTTCTCCCGTGTAAGTAGCTTTGAGCACTCAGGCAATGCAGGAATCTTTATCTGAGCATCACAGCCACGTTTGCTATGAAACAAAATAGGTCACAGTCATTTTTCTGTAAGGCTTTCGCCCGACAGATCCACACCAAGGTGAGCTGGTTTGCAGGGTTGGAGGGGAAGCCTGCTTTTCTGTGCCAAGTCCTTTGCCAGCCATTTTTAAAGCTTATCATACCCAGTTATTCTGCACAGAAAGGACACTCATTTTTTCAGCAAAATGGGAGAATAGCAGCCTAATTTAATGCAATCCCTGCAATGTCTCTTTTGAAGCTCAGACAGGATTCAGAGATGTTCAGCCTGTTCCAGTTCTGAATGTCTTACTGAGTTTTGAAAAACTGTTATTCAAATCTTCCTTTGATTTTAACTTAGTTTTCTTCCCCCTTTTTCTATAAAATTTGTCAAAATCAAGGCGATATCTTTGAAAGTATTTTCAGAAGGAGAACTTGATTGTTGTTTTCTTCCTAGTCCTGAAATCAAGCAGCAGGTACAGAAATACAGTGGGCAAGAATTCAGGCCCTGGAGCAGCATTTAGTTCTGTTCTGTAGGAAGGCAGAGAAGTAATTTTGTGCCACAAGTAAGCTTGGTCTCCTTTACAAACCAAAATGTACCATTCCCTTCATAGCAGTGCCAGTTTTCCAGCTTGTCATTTGTACACTCGCTCATTCTTACACACTGCAATATGAAAGAACATACTTGCTTTCAGTGTGAAAGAACAAAAAGTGGTGGAATCTCAAGTCCAACCATTTTTTCTCCACTTTCCCACCAGCAACCCAAGACTTTCTTCATGCTGAATGAGCCACAGATGGAAAAGGTGGAGAGACCACCTGGATTGTGAATAGCACCATCATTGTACGTGAGTAGTGTGAGGCTCTTTGTGTATCCTGCAGGTATAAAAATGTGTGAGAAAGGACAAAATATATAATGAATCTCACTGAAATGGATGATTAATATGTGAACATAAAAAATTAATATATTGTCACAACGGTACAGAAAAGAAAATAAAAATATGATTATACTTATGCAGAACACCAGAGATTATGTAGGGACAGAAAAAAAAGTGTTTGCATGTCATGTTTTTGCATTCCAGTTTTACATTTTACATTGATGACTGAATAGTTTATGGTAGGAGAGAAAAGTGAGAACACGGATAGGAGGAAGAAATGAAATGACAAACCAAAGGAAAAATATTGTTGGGGATTTACAGTGTGTGGTTCAATAAGCCCATGAAAGAATGTGCCTGTTCTTTTTCTACTTTAGCTAACCCATGTAGGTGACTCTGGAAATCACTCTCCTCTTGTTTTCCTTTTCCTTTTCCCCAGGGGGGACATATAACTGTAGGACAAGTACAGAGGGCTGAAGAACAACTATGTCAACAAGGTAGCAATGCAGGAACAGAGACCTGAATCAATATTCAGTCAAACCCCTTTAATTATGCAGCTCATTTTGTACCAGTGTAAGTAAATCCTTAATTCTGAAGCAACTTGTGCCTAGGGAAAAGGAGTGGAAGAGACTCTGGTATCCTCATAGACAGCAGCTGATGGGAAGCATGATACAGTGAAGAGAGGTAAAACCTTAACCAGTCTGGAATTCAGGAGCAGTGGAGGTACCCAAGGAGAAGAGAATGTGGACCTCAGGAGAAGAAATTATTTTAGAAACGTGTGTGTGTGTATATATATATATTTATGGATTTGACCCATCTTTTTGTCAGATGAGAGATCCAATATAAAAGGAAGTTACTGTGGTAAAGAGTGTAAGGTTGTCATCGGGCCACGGAAAATCTCTTCACAAATGCTTTATTTCCACGTTGGAGTTCAGGAACAGAGGAATGCGAGATCAAACCAGCTCACATGCTGCAACACTTAAAGTAGCCTATTTTAAAAATAAAAATCAGATCTGATCTCTCTTTGGGAATAAAAAAAGTCTTATGCAAAAAGTTACAAGAAGTTCTGGATCAGATTCTGTGGTCAGCAGCTCAAGTGGCTTAAAATGATCAAAACTCCAGTAAAAAAAAAAAAAATATTATTTCAAAGGACAGTTCAGATTGCTCTGGGTGTGTGTCTGTGCTTGAGTGGTCAGAGCATGACCAACATCCAGCCCAAAACAGCTGAAACGGAGGACCACAGCAGCCAACTGTGGGGTGAAACATCCCTGCCACTGGAAAATTAATTACAGCATGTCAGTGAAAGGTACCATCAAATTATAGACACTGTTCCAGAGAAAAAGACTTCAGGGGGTTCCTGGCTCTGAGCCCACCTTGGTGGGAGCTGTGTGTCTGCCTGGGATGCACACAAAATGTCCACACAGGCTTGAAGGGATGGTCCATGGGGCTGAACACTTCCTGGGAGTCAGGAAAAGCAGAGGGCAGTGGAAGAGGCAGCAGCCTGGCAGCTAATAAACAGCACGTTACTCGGCATCTCATAAATCTCCACCAAGTTCATTTATTCTCCTCTGAGAATGAATAACTAATGAGAAGCCTCCTCTTGCCAGTTATTGTAGCACTACACAAAGTGGGTTGGATGTGGAGCTGCTATTAATAGCACTGAACGAGCTGCTAATTGGGCAGTTATGTAATGGCTTTGTTATGAAACCTAGTTTGGGTTTGACACCTTCTGTTTGCTAAAAACAACAGTAAAACCCCCAAACAAATCCAGGGTTAGCGGTGTGTGACATGAAATAAAGGCTGAATAATTGCCAGTGTTTCAAAACTCAAATAAAATTAAAAAGGGGGGAAAAATCAATTTGTTTCTCTGAATTCTAACAGAAGTGAGCTGGAAGTGACTCATTCCACAGAACTGCTGTTCAAAGGGATACTTTAAAGTAACTTTCTGTAATACCTGCCCTGCAAATACTGACAAAAAACCTCCAAGCGACCTGTTTCTGCAACTTGTGAAGTCTCAGAAACTATTTCTTTGATTTAAAAAAGCTGTGCTTTGAATGAGCACAAACAGAACATGTTTTAAGGAGGAAGAAGGACCAGAAAATACCTGTGTGACACACACTGGTACAAATCATGCACTAGGATGAGGCACGAATCTCTGCTCTTGTAAATGACAATAGATAACCTATACAGTTTGACATTTTTTAAGTAACTTAAAAAAAAAAAAAAAGGAGAGAAACAGGTGGGGATGACATTTTGTTCCCTGCTATACAGAAGAAGAGAAGATTGCAGTGCATTAGGAAGGAAGCTTTTATCCAGGGTGGGCCTTTGGAGTGACTCTGTTCCTAGTTACTCTGAAGGCTGGACATCACTGAAGCAATTTACAGCACCTGGAGCTGCTCTTCCTGATGAAATCCAGCTACTGTCCCCTGCTTGTGAGGTGCTTTTCCTCTGGATACACCAAACACAGCAGCATTCAGAGCCTGCAGGAAGGATCCCTATGGAGGTTTGTAGTTGTATGTGTATCATAATATACATAGAAATGAAAACTCATGATCAACACTGTGCCAGCGGTTGTTGTTTGATCAGCGTTATCCGTAATCTTTTGGTGATGGGGGAAGTCAAGGCTGTCACTCCAGAAGGAGCCCACAAGCAATCCAAAGCACACTTCATCTGTCCATCTACAAACACACCTTTGTGCAGAGAAGTACGTGGAATTTGCCTCCAGTTGGGTCACCTCTTACATTTCAGGAAACTGGGCACAGATACAGACACAGTCAGCCCTGCTGACTGAGTTATTTTCCACTGCTTGTCATTGTACATTGTCTGGGTGATGATAAACCCCCTGATTTATCCAGCACGGTGTGTTAGGAGGGATTTATTCCAACAAAAGAAAACTCAGTACTAAGTTCCTTCATTACTAAAGTGCCCAGAGGAGGCAGCCAAAGGGCTCACAGGGGCTGGATGCACTACAGTAATTACAGCCAGCATGCCTAAAAAGCTGTGATAATTTAGGGTTCAGCAAGTGTTGAAAGGAATAAGACTGGAAATTGGGTGGTCCAGATGGCTCCCACATGTTTTCAGTTAATTATCAAGATTTAGAATCTCCTACCCATTATGCGTGTGTACGTATATATCAGTATGCAGAAATACATATAGACACTATTTACTTCATTAGGATATTTTGGAGTAGCCATGTGGCAAATAATAGAAGAATCTTCTCCTAAAATAACATCAGCATGCTTTCCTACTCCTACACATGAGCTGAAAGGAGTTTTCTCCTCAGTGCATGTTTTCACTGGTAGTACAGTTTGTCTGTGCTGTTACTGCTCTTCTGTAACCTCACTTGTGAGAGCAGGAGGAGGCAGCGAGCAGCTCCTCGGAGTAGTAACACTGTTCCACATTTCTGCTGTGGTGGTGCTGAAGGGATCCCATAGAATATAAACTTTGTCACCCATCTCGCTGGAGGACAGAGTTCAAAATTAATCCACAGTCCTGTGATTGCTTTATTCTCAGTTATTCTGAATTTATATTGGTATAAATTTATGCCTTTGCAATACTTCAGAAGCTTCTAAAACACTTTAAACCCTGTCTAAATCTTTAACTACTGTTTACATTTTAAAAACCTTAAAATGTTTGAAATTGTGCTTAAAATCATGTTTAAATATGGAAATAACATTTTCCTATGTCTGATATGGTTTTTTTCCTCTGTGATAGTGGTTTTTTGCACCCTTTGCATTGCCTGCCTGCACTGATGGTACATCTGCTACAACTCCGTGTGTATACTGTTGGTCCTTGTTTTTCCCAGGATCAGGCAATCCAAGCCTTCTTGTTGGTGAGTGCATGTAACTCATGTGTGTCTATTGTCTACTAATATCTGTTACCATTTCCTGCTGGATTTATATATATTTCATTTCGTATGTCAACCATATTTTAATCGATCTCTGGCAAATGGTTTTCTAATGAAGAAACTGAGAAGCTACTTCTCTACAGGGATATTATCCAGGAAATACCATATTTTTGTTTCCTCTGGATTTTACCAAGTGTTTTTTTCTTTTTAATAAATGGAAAGACCTCCCTGTAATTCAGAATCAGAAAAATTTCTAGATAGAAATCAGAATGGGGAAGGAGCTTCTGTCAAGTGGAGGAGATGGTCTTCATTTCACTCACCTGAGCCAAGTGTAAGCCAGAGGCAAACACTTTGCACTTTAATGTGTGTCTGGGGAGGATGTAGGCAGAGAGCTGATGGGATCCTCTTTAACTTGCCAGATAAACTGAGAATGGTAGAGCTCATTACAGCAGCGCTTGGTACCGTGAAAGCAGGGGGAGCAAGAGATAGGACAAGAAGGAACGGCTTCGAGTTGCACCAAAGGAGTTTTAGGTTGAATATTAGGAAAAATTTCTTCGTGGAAAAGGTTGTCCATCCCTGGCACAGGTTGCCCAGGGAAGTGCTGGAGTCATTATCCCTGCAGAAATGTCATAGACAAGTAGGTGTGGTGACTAGGGACACGGTTTGGGAGTTGTGCATATCCTTATTCTTGTGTCTCTTCGTTTTATTCTTGCTATGAGCACTCCCTGCTGTCTGGGTCACGAAACCAGCTGCTGCATTTCTCCTCTACTTAGATTTAAAGCCTCCACAGTCTTGCAGCTGTGTTTGTCTCAAAACTCAACTTCTTCCCAGGCAACAGTGTCTCCTATGCACTGGTTTCTTTTAAGATCTTCCCCTTTTCTGACCAAATCTTTTCTCTTCAGTTCAGTCTGTCCAAACTTTTGTCATCAAAATTTTTCTCTTTTCTCACTGCTCTGAGCATGTTCCCCTACTTCTGAAATCTCAGTGTTGACTTATTTCCCCCATGAAATTCCAGCCTGGCTCTTAATCAGCTCTGGGTAACTGTTACTGCTCCCTCCTCTTGGAAAGCCTTCTCATCTCCAGTGCTGGGGATGCCTGTGGATGGGAAGCAGGGCGTGTTGTTACTAATTTCCTACTTCAGCTTCCTCCATTGAAAGGATGCTGTGAATCTAAAACATGTGGCAGATGAAACGACTTGGAGTCACCTCCCTCATTTTTTTTTAGGAAATGCCTGGAAATGTTTACAAAATACTCACCAAAAGCATTCAGAATGAAGACTCAGCACAATTTCAGTGCTGGCATGCAAATGCAGACTCTTGTGTTTCCTGCTTCCTTTGCAGCCCTGGCAGCCTCTGTGGAGTGTGTCAGCCAAGATCATACTTAGTTCCTCACCTTGATGATATTGAGGTTGTCACAGCCAGCTTTTCCACATGCATATCTTTCTCTTGGATTTGTGGGGCAAGGTAATATTCAAATCAGCCTTCCTACCAGGCCAGAGAAATGCATGTATTTCCCAGAGTCTGTCACCACTGAACCAAAAGTAACAAACCCCTGGGAGCTCTGAAAGGAGATACATTTATCCTTCCTGAGTCAGCCAATCACACAGGGTTCAAGACTGGCACTAAAATTTCCAGAAATCACAGAATCATGGAATCACAGAATGGTTTGGCTTGGAAGGGATCTCAAAGCTCCTCTCATTGCAAATCCCTGCCATGGGCAGGGACACCTTCCACTATCCCAGGTTGCTCCAAGCCCCATCCAGCCTGGCCTGGAACACTTCCAGGGATGGGGCAGCCACAGCTTCTCAGGGCAACCTGTGCCAGGGCCTCACCACCCTCACAGGAAACATTTAATTCCCGGCTTGAAATATCTTTTTTTAGTAATATTTATATTTCAAATCCATGTCATGAAAGCCAGTGGCAAAAGGTCTTATTCATGGAGTGTTACTGACTCTAATTGCTTGTAAAAAGAACTGTGTAAATAATGGAATATTTTGTTTGCTAAGAATTCATTAAAAATTACTCAGCTCAAAATAACCAGGACAAGTGCGTTTAAAAGAAATCACTCTCTTCAAAAGCATTATTTTAAAGGAGCATTCTTAATTAAGAATACTTCAAATTAAAAAAAAAAAGAGAGAAGGGAAATGTATTCTTTAAAATTCTGAGATGCAACTTGAATCCTATCAAGATTATTCCTTGTTTCTTTCCAGTGCAAACAAATGAAAACATCTGTTCTGCTCAGCCTGTATTTTTGTCCTTGCCCCACACAGAAAGATAAAAAATAAGGCATTAATTTTTCATCTCTTTCTCCCTGTGGTGCTTCCAGAGGCAGGAGTTAAGTGGCCAGCAATGCCTCCCAGCCTGTCTGGATGCTTTTTTAGGCCAGAGAGAACCTTTGGTCTCCTGCATAGCAAGAGCGTGACAGAATCACTGAGCTATCAAATCAGTTATTCTGCCAACATCTTTCTGGTTCACTGAGGAGTAAATTAATCCCACCTAGCGGAGAGTGCTCCAGCAGCAGAGGGAGAGAGAGCACACACGCTGCCCTGCTCGGGCAGCAAGGTGCTCGCCAGGAGTGTAAGTCATGGATAAATAATTCCTTTTCTTTGGGGAACCTTCAAGGATCTACTTCTCCGAGCGCTTATGCACACATGGTGGGACAGCTGTAGCAAGAGAGCTTCTCCAGGGGAAGAAAACAAGCCCTGGGGCAAGTGCAGCAGCTCCACCGTGGATCTCCACAGTCCACCACAGACCTGGGATGTCTGGGACTGGCACCAGCTGGTCGGAAGGTGGTGGTGAGGGAGCTGCTCCAGCAGAAGGCGTTGGGACAGGCCTTAGACCACCCTCATCACTTGGAAAGGAGGCAGTGAGTCTCTGGCACGATGTCACCAGTCCTTCTGCCCCCCAAAAGCTTTACTCAGCAAAGTCCAGCAGCTCCAGTGAGAAGATAAGAGAGGTACAACACATGGTGCAGCAGAGAATTCCACACTGACCTGAAATCTGTGCCTCCAGTTGCAGCT
Organism: Mohoua ochrocephala; assembly: GCA_013398855.1. NCBI lineage: Eukaryota > Metazoa > Chordata > Aves > Passeriformes > Acanthizidae > Mohoua > Mohoua ochrocephala. The sequence continues at coordinate 552,216 of VZTA01002781.1, forward strand.
GTTACAATGAACTGCAAACCCATGAATTTTCTGTGTGATTTCTCCCAGTTGATCCTCTTTTTTTACCCTGTTCTTACATCTTTCCTGGTCTCCACATATGTTTTTGATCTTGTCATTGCTTTACTGCAAAGATGTACCTCCAACTGCTCCCAAGGCAGTAAGTGCTTTGCCACAGGAATATGTGCAACCCTGGGAAGGACCAGGATTTCTGTTAAAGACCATCTGGTCATAAAGTGAATATTTATGTCAACCCCAGATTACTCAGGTTTTCTGGGCATTTCCTGCCTAGATCTCTACTGTAAGTGGCTGTTGCATTTGTTCTCAAACTAAACATACATTATCCCTAGCAGCCCTCATAATGAGCTGTCCACACAAATGTCCTCTTGGAAGCTCTCTGACTCCTGCAAAACATAAGAAAATTGAAAATCTGTATTTGCAAGGTCGGAAGTAAAACAAAACCCTCACTTTGGCTGTCTCAAAGTAAAGCCATACAAAGCAAAGACCTCACTGAATAGCAAACTCTTAAAATAAATACAATTTCCTTTGCCACAATAAATGTTTCAGTATAAAGTTGAATGTATAATTCATTCCACTTAGCTGTAACATTTTGTTAAACTTCAGGAATTTTAAGGGAACGACTTCGTTTTCTTACAGGCTTGAACTGCTCTCTTGAAAACCTTTTGGAGAAGAAAAATGTGCCCTGGGATGGCTTTTAAGCATTTATTTGGTTCATTGTTGAGATCTGACTTTCTTTGACAACAGACAAATTGTTTCTGTGGCCTTAATAGAAATCTGAAGCTCTAACCAGCTTTTAGAATTTCACCTCATGGACCGGATCCTTGGCTGCCATCCTGCCTACTTCGGTCTGTTCCGGAGGAATTTGAGGAATGTATGAAGTGTTAAAACGGCAGCTACAAATTAAGGTTTGCTTTCAGTTCAAGAGTGAACTACAATTAAGACGTGATTGTCGTAAGGAGAAAAAACCCTCTCGACTGAAGTGTTTCCAAGCTACTCATCACTTCCCTAGTGTCTCTCCTTATGGAAATTCATCTAGTCCTGTGATACTGATCTTGTCAGCAAATACTTGCTTTCCTTACCTTCTATGATAAAATTCATGCTTGATATTTCTCTAGGAACTCCCTGGCCCTTTCTTGTCTTTTTTCAGATTGGGAAATGTGAGGAAAAAAAAAAGATTTTTTCAAAAAATACCTCAGTTTGGATCACTCATCTTTATAACAACTTTTAAAAAAACACAAAAACATCAACAAGAGGGTGAATTGAAATTGAATTTAATAATTTCTTCTGAACATTTTTTTAAATTAAATAATAACTGTATGGCAGAGCCATAGCAGATACTTGGGCCAAATGCTTGTTGTCAGAATATACCATTAGGGGAAAAGTGACGTAGTGCCAGGGGAATATGGGTTTTGTTCATGTCCGTGTATATCTGGATAAGACAACTCCTCTTAAATCCAATCATCAGCCCACCCTGGGTGTTCTGCACTGCTGATTGCGTTATTTGTGCAGATATTATACAAAAGGATGCACAACTTCCATGTTATTTTTTTGTGTGAGGGGACTTAGAAATCCGCTACTGTTGGGAGTGCTTTGTAATGCACATTCCCTTCACGGATGTGGGAATAGTTCCATTCTTGCTGGTCTAAATTGAAACATCCTCCAGTGTCTCTGTACTGGCACTGCTGCACAGAGTGTTTCCCTGGAGAGGAACTGATGGAGTAAATGCTTTGTACTTGCTCATGAGTTCCAAAGTCCCTTTGCTGCCACCTTTGTGTCATGAATTCAGTGTGTTTGTACGAGGCACAGCTGCCTCACCCGGAGGAAAACTACCTTCATATGTAGGCTCTGGCATTCCTGTCGTACATTCACGTTCCTTTTGGGAAGGGTTGACAGGTTTTAACTCCTCCTGCGAGACCACAGCTCTGGATGCCGATTCTGGAAACTCCGGGGGTTTAATGTAAAGCCCTTTGTGGGTGTATTTTGCGTGTGCGTCTTCTCACTTATCAAAATGAGGATGGAGATGCTCCAGGCTGCCTTTTGTAGTGGAGCTCTGCTTGTACCCAAGCCGCTGCTTAAAGCTCTGTGCAGGTGGGGATTTAACTCTTCACTCGGCTCACCACCACTCAGTCGATCAGAAAGGAACAAAAGCAATTCGGGTTTATCAAAAAGCATTAAATGCCCTTCGGGTGGCTTGGTGACCCCCCCCTTCTGTGTTCAAGTCACGGCCCCAAGGCTGCCAGAGCTCGAGGAGCATTTGGACAACACTCTCGGGCACAGGGTGGGATTTTTGGGGGTGATCCTGTGCAGGGCCAGGAGTTGGACTTCGATAATCCTTGTGGGTTCCTTCCGGCTCAGGATATTCCGGGGTTCTGTGGAAGAGACCGAGACAGCTGTTCGCTGTGACATTTCACACGTGTCCCCAGCCCTTCCCGGCGCTCTGCGCAGCAGGCACGGCGTTATTCCGCGTCCCGGCGGTCCCCTCCCGCGGGATAAATCCCGGGGCTGTCGCGGCGGTGCGGGGCTCGATGTGCGCGGTCCCTTCCCGGGCGGGCGCAGCTGCCCCGCGGCCGCGGTGACG
>VZTA01002781.1:556033-635485 GCA_013398855.1 Mohoua ochrocephala
CCTGAGCGCCATGTTGGGAGTCACTCCCCGCGGTGTCACCGCCGAGGGGGACACGGCCACCTCCGCCTTGTGTCCCCCCGCGGCGTGCCGGCATGGACACAGTGAGAACCCGCCCGCCCTCCGCCCCAGCTAGTGGGATTGGTCACACGGCTTTTGCCCCGCAGAGTTCACTGTTCAGCTGAATAAAATCAATGCTTACTGTCACTGTCAGAAAATCAGAAAATCCTTTTTGATTTTTTTTTTAAATTCTGGCAACATCACACCCCTCCGTGCAGCCCGTTAGCTGGTAATGGTAGTGGAGTGTTTCAGTTGGACTGACACTTTGGCCCGTTTTGGTTTCCAGAGGGGCGTTCTCCGTCGTGAGGAGGTGTATGAAAATCACCACAGGACAAGAGTACGCTGCCAAAATCATCAACACCAAAAAGCTTTCAGCCAGGGGTGGGTATATTTTAACCTGGTGTTTATGGTGCCTCCTCCCTGTTTCTTGTGTTCTTTAATGTGCTAAGCATTAGGAAATAATAAAAATAGCTGAATGTTTTAGCAAAATTTTTAGTACAATTTTAATTATTATTTCCTTGGTTTGATTTTTTTTCCCCCATGCTTTTTTTTTTCCCCTGTATTAAATGTTTCATGGATTGACTGCATAGAAGTCAGAGGTTGTTGTAAAGCTTTTCAAGAAAAGATGTTCAAAAATTAAAATCTAACATCATGCAGTCTCTTCATTTTTGTAGCTAAATAATTTGAGTCAAAAGCATTTTGCAAGTTTTTTTTTTTTTTTTTTTTTTGTGGGAGGATGGTCAATAATAGGTTTCCATTACAGATTTTATTTTAAACATTATAGCTTTACTGAATTCTGTGTTCCATTGCATTTAAATATGAACATTAAGGCCTATCTGACTGTGAGTGAAGGAGGAAAAGTGTACTTTTACCTCACATTAAACTTTTTTTGTGAGAAGAAAATTATGGTAAGGATGAAAGCTGTGGTTTTTGAACTAACCCTTGTGAAGAAAGTCACTCTGATGAAGTGATGAAGAGTGTTACTGTTACAACGCTGCTCTGCACAGCTTGTTTCTGCCTTCCTGTGATGTGTGTTTCCAGCAGCTTGTCAGCAGCAGTGGCCGGGTTGTTATGATACATTGTAGGTAAATACACACATGGTGTGGGCTGTTGTTGTGGAAAGGGAGTCTTAGCGGTGCCGTGTCAATTGCTCGTTGATTCCCAGCTGGAGTGCCTGTGTTCGGGTGTCAGGGATTAGGGATCGCTCGCCTTTCACGTAATCTGGGTTTTTATACGAATTTGTAAAGAACGTGGGGGTGAATAAGTAAACAGGGTCACAGTGTAAACGTGTTTGTGGCTCGTCTGATTCTGGCCCAAAGGAATCGTTGCAGGTAAATGGCAGCTTGGAGTCATTAAATTTAAACGTAAAACCTTGTGGAGGATGTTATGGCAAGTTCTGATAACATTCTGCTCTCTGATAAAGATCTTTCAATGATTTTTATTTGCAGTTGGTGAAAGCTGTGTGAAAATTTACTTTTTGCTGAATTTTAGTCTTCTCACTCTCACTGTGAGATTATTTTTCCTTTATTTTTGAAAGGTTACTTAAATTAATTTTTTTTTTTTGGTACAGTTATGGGCTTGAAGGTAGGTTAAGAAATTTATGATACTTGAGATGAAATATTTTCACAAGTTTTCTTTAAACAGATTTTTTTTTATTCTTTAGCACGCTAATGCGATCTGTTGAATTTTGATGCTTAAAGTAAAATGCCACACTCTGTGTGATTTTATAGATTTGATTAATTTTCCATGTGAGAAGCCACAACAAAGTCATCATCAGGTTGCTGGTAACAGGTGCTGAACCACGTGCCAGGAGCCAGGTTACCAATGCTGCCATGGGTTATATGTGTGATGGGATCAATCCTGGAATGCTAGGCTAAATGAGGAAAAACTGGGTCTTCCTAATTACTCATCATTTGGATTGCACTGTATTGCAAGCTGTAATTTTTGTACTTCGTTCAAGCAGGACCGAGTTGGTCCTTGATGTGCTCTGTTAAAGAGTGGAAGCACATTTGGGAGAATTTGGCTCATAGAATGGAATGAGGCAAATTTCACACAGATTTTTCTATAGGTTCAACCCATAAAGGAAGGGGTTGCCCTTCAAAGCTGAGAGCTATGGGATATCCTTTCACATCAGAACACATGTGGTGCCAAGTCCATGAGTGCAGGGAATGCCTTTCCATCTCTGTTTTCAGTCATCCCAAAAGTAATTGCGAGTTTTTTACTTGGTTTGTTTTTGTGGAGGTTGTTTTGGGTTTTAGCACTTTGAAATCTCCTAAGCAGTTTCTGAAGAGCAAGCTTCTTGGAGAAATCTTTAGAGTCTTCTGAGGCAATTTTTTAATTGCAGAAAGGTGCACTTGAATGGTACTTGTGGTGCAAAAAAACTAAACATGAAAAAGCCTCAAACTGTGACGCTTTCTCCTGGCTGATAATGGGGATGTAGTTTATAACTGAAGTGCTGCTTTTAAACCCGAGTTGTGAGTTTTGTTCTGCTCCATCTGAACTGCTGCATGAGGAGGTAGCAGCTCACTTCTGTGTGTGAGACCTACTGAAATACCCATTCCAGTGTAAATCGTTGGGTCAGCTCCATCTGGGAGCGGAGTTAAGAGGAAATGTGTCCCTTGTATAGAGCTTGCTTCCCTTGAAGTCTTTTAAATAAAATGTCACATTTGTGCCTTCTTGCTTCCCACACTGGACAAGAGCAGTTTCAGTATATGATATGGAGGAGTCGAGACTCTCAAGACTAAATGAAACTTCCTTAAAGTAGTTTTGAAATTAGAAATTATTTAAGTGGCTTCAGCCCAGTCAGAGCAATAGTTGTCTTTTCTTCCCCTCTTCATCTCAGACATAAATGTTCTTGGAGATTTATCCAAATTCCTATTTTAGTGGTCTTCCTAAATCTGATCTGGTCACCAGGTAATGGCAGTGAAGGTGTGTTCCCATCAGTTTCCTTGTATAGTTACAGGGAAATTTCAGGCTAATTGCCTGTGTGCAGAGGCATGGGCTTTGGCTGGAATTTGGAGGGGAAAAGGAAGCTGTGCCCCGTGTTCTAGCAGAAAGAACATTGGGGCTTTCAAGTTGATGGTCAGTTCTTTAAAGAACTCCAATTCCATGATTTTCTGATTTTAGTAGTAGAAGTAATAAGTATTTGCAGTTTGGATCTATTTCAGTATAGCAAAAATGCTTTGGCTTGTTATAATTACATATATTCTCTTTTTCAAGTCTTCTTGAGATGCTCTTCAGAGTTTTGATCTTGGTGTTTTCTAAGGCAGCTGGAGCATTAAATTACTAGAATATCAACAGCTAGTTTTCTATCAATAGATTATGTTCTTGCAGAAGTCGTTTATGCTGCCGATTGTAAAAAAGGAAGGGCAAAAAAAGATGCGTTGCCCCTCTAAGATTAAGTGCAGCAGTGAACAAGCACACGCAAAACCAAGAATAAAGTGAAGAACGTGTGTTTGCTGGTTCTGGGTTTATGGTTTCATCTGATGAAGTCCTTGGGATTTCCTTACTATTCAGTAGGGGCTTGGGCTTGTCTGTGTTGTTTTTCATGTGTAGAAAGTCATGCAGATAAAAGTGAACTTCTGTGAAGTGACTGCTTTTCCCCCGTCTCTTCCAAATACCAAATAATGAGCAGATTGCCTGTTTCTTTTTGCCATTATCTGTACATCTTTTCTCTTCTCTTTTGAGAGTCTTCTAGCTTTGATCCAAATTGATTTCAGGTAAACAGATCCATTTTCTTAAAAGGTTTAGCCCTCATTTTCTGTCTTAAAGGAAAAAAAGATAAGAGTTTGCTTCTCTGATCATATTTGAAAAGGTGAATCACTGATAGATTTTCACGGAGTGTACGTATTGCCGGTAACTCCTACTGACAGTTTTTGGTGGCCATAAGCCTGGTGCCTTCGGTGCGATGTGATGGTGTCCGTGGAAGGAGGAGGATGGCCCATTCCCTTTTCTTTTCTGGGGAGCTCGTGTAAAAAGCCTGGGCACACCTCTGCCAGCCCTTGGGTTGCTGCAGCAGAGCTTCGAGTGCTTTGTTTATGAGCATATGTGCTGCAAGGAGTAACGTCAGAGTCAGCTGGAGGTTATTGCTGCTTCCTGAAAAGCTCTCGTGAGCTTTCAGGGGCCCGCCATTCCATTAGCTGCAAGCCTTGGAGGTGTCACTGGGTATTTATCTTCCTTCTTAGCAGGGAATTTCCCAGATCTTTTTCAGCATTTCTGCTGTTCTCTCCTACGAGCTCGTGACTGCAGGTGCGTGGCACAGCCGGAGGGACCGGAGTGATGGCACTCACCTGCAGCCGGCTCCAATGGGTGCGGAGGCCGCAAACCCCACCCTTTGGGAACAGCATGTCGTGCAGTATTGAGTAACTGGGCTGTGGGAAGAGTGTTTCGGTGTCTAAAGCTCTCCAAGTAGGGCGCCTCGTGATCCCTAAAGTGATTTAAAATACATTAGGGAGATGAATGAAATGACAAGCATATATAGGGTAGTATTTTTCAGCACGGCTTTTCGTGACACAGAGATAAACGTTTTTGATGTGTCACTAGACTAATGTTTCCTTTAGTCAGGTAGCTCGTGTCAGTCCGTGCCAGATGTTGTACAGGAAGGCAAGCTCTAATAAGGCTTCCAGTACTCCATAGGAGGAGAAAATAATTCTTTCTAATCTAGCTCAAGATGTTAATCTCTGAAGCACACATTTACCTGTGCCAGTTTATTACAACACATGTATTTTTAATGCTAAATTCTGCTCTTACGTACACGTGACGTTACTCCCACTCAGGCAGGACTATCCTTCAGGGCATTTAGTCGTCAGCGAGGCAGATTTTGTCTCTGTGAGGACAAGATTTAAGCTTGGGATTTTAGTGGTTTTCTTCCATGTCTTGCTGTAGTCTTATTTCTCTGGCTAATTACCTGTCACTACGAGTGTTTTAAAACTGTTTTTCTGCAGTATGTAAGAGGGCTCACCTGCTAACATGCAGTCGCCCTTTTTTAACGTTTGTGCTCAATGTTTGTGTCCAGCTCAGTCGTGGCATTCTTTTCAACTTGACATCGTTGTAACACAACACATTCGTTGGAATGTTTATCTGCAAGTATTTGTTTAATTGCAAATTACCGTAATTTAGCAGGCTACTGGTTCTGTTGAAATTGACTCCATTCAGACAGCTCAGGGTAGTAGGGAGAGAAGGGAGTTACTAAAAACCCTCAAAAGGGGTTTTTGGTTAGGTGCTCTGTTTTGTGAAGGTTTGGAGCTTTTTATTCTGTTTTGGTTTTAGGTTTTATTCTGTTTTGGTGTTGGTAAAAACCTGAAGAGCTTTCGAATACCAGTGAGAATGAGGACTTTGAAACTCTGTGATGAGTGTTGGTTGGTAGTAATTTATTCTAACAGTTCAAACTAGATTTGAAATGAAATGTACTGGCAGTTCATAGTTAAATTATTCATAGGAAATGCTATATGATTTCAATAATGTCACTTCTGGAGTTTTTGCAGAAGAGTTATTTACTCCCTCCGTTGTCACTGGAATTTCTCTTAGGAAGGCATGGAGGGTAAAAAGGTGTTTGCGTCATCTGTCAGCTCAGTTTCAGCAAGCTCATTAAGGGAGGGGAGGGAAATATATATATAAGGGGATTCTTGGGGACTTACTTGGCTACTGCTCTCCAGCCATTTTCTGTCAGAAGTTACACATTTTGGCACTGATAGGTGCTCCTGTTCTGTGTGCTCTCTTCCTGCAAACCCAAGACTTAGCTGCACATCTGAACAGCTCCCCTTGCAGGATTGCTTCTCTTGGGAGAGAAGGGAGAATTTAGATGGAGAGGAGAATACAAACGGAATGCCTCTACTGAGCTTCTACGACCCGATACTGTAATAGGGATGTGTTCTGTTCCTCCTAGTCTGAGAGAGAATGTTTTGCTGTGTTCAAATGGTAGTTCTGAATGAAAGGTTTGGGTCAAACAGGAAAAGAAGGAAATTAACACAATGGTCAACACTTTGCATTTGTTGTAGATTGGTTCTGTTTGTTTGCACATAATACCATACATAGAAAACATTGTTTTATGGGAAGCCACAGGCCAGCTCAGGTGTTTGTGACTTGGATCTGACCTCACTGACAGCCGGGTAGAAATACACTTGTTCTGGAAGGACTGAGATTAGGTGCAGAACAACCCCCCAGAAATCCAATTTCAAAACCTAACTAAACAGTGGAATTGAAATGTGAAAATCTTGCCATATGTAGGCATGTATTGATCCAAATGCTAAACATTTATGCACCTTCTCAGGTTGTGATTAGGGGTATGTGGAGTCATCTCTGCTGTTTATTCACCCTTCCATGATTCCACAGTCTGGTTTGGGGTTTGAATTCTTTTTTTTTCTTTTCATTTTTCATGTAGTTGGGGAATGTCTGATCTAAGAGACTGAAATAAAAGTCAGTGAAATATTTTGCTTTGCAAATGTATGTACTGCCAAAATAGTGCTTTTCATGTGTCTGTCCTTCATCTGACCTCCTGAGAAATGTAGGCCGGGGTGTTTGACATGTCCAGCTTCCTCCTTGTTATACATCTATTGCACATTTGTCAAATACTTTATATGGATATTGTGGGGGGTTTTGGGAGGTTATGAGAGAAATATAACTTCTGCTTTGAAAAAGGTTACTAGAGAACAAAACCCTAACTTAACAGTGGCAGTTCCTCTGTTTAATTCCTTATTAAAAATAATTGTGCTTTGAATTTGAAGAAACATCTGCTGTGTTGTGGAGAGGCACAGGAGTCCAATCTGTCTGTTTATTCCTTGGATGTATTGAGCTCGTGTATATCTTGGAGTGCATGTTAGTGCAAACTCCTCATCCGTTTAATCCTTGTATTATAAGAAATGTCTTGTGCATGGTATTGGGGAGGGTGGAGAATTTGTGTGATTTGTGTGACATGGGCTTGGTGTTTTCTTCCAGGGAGACACTTGTGCTGTTACCCAGTGTCATTTTCTAGATTGTTGTCAGCTTGTTCTGAATTTCATTTGAGTTGTTTGAATCGGAGAACTCACTTTTAAGCTTTGCAGCCCTGGCAATTTCGGTGGCGTCTCATCAGAAGCTGCCGGATATATTCTGCTATACTGAGGGGTTACTTAATTTCTCTTGAATCTGTTCTTCTAGATGCCACTGGATAGAAGCAGTAGCTATCAGAAACTCCAGAGAGTGGCAACTTTTGCAAATTTGCAAGTGTGCCTTATCCCTGATGGAGTTTCTTTTCTGATCTAGGGCCTCTTTAGTGGAAACTGAGAAGCGTAAATGGTGCTACAGCATATATTTGTTTTTTCTAATTAGGTTTTTCAGTCTAGAGGATGATAGGTAATGTGCTGAGCAAACTCTTTACAGAGATGTTTGTGCAATTATTGGTTTAAGTTGGTTGTATTTGGTAGAAAGGAACTTTGCTTACCTGGTGGTTTGAGGTAGCTTCTGTTACATGAATTCCTGACCTTTTATCAATACTTTCTAAGTATTTCACAGGAAAATTTGAGAGTAAAACATGCTGGCTTAATTTTAAAAAACCCGAAACAACCTCAACCTCTCAAAAGTAGCAAAGTAGATTTTAGTAATTAGAAATGTGATGCTGTGGATATTTGCTGGTTGAGGTGAAGCATTTTATCTTGTGATGAGAGGCTTTTTTTTTTTATTTTTACCAATAACCAAGAATTTATCACTGCTAAATATATAAAGTTAAAATCCTGGTGATGCTTTCCAAGAGAGCTGTCTGGCATCCATAAAACCAGAGTTAAATTAGGTTTGGCAGTCAGTTTCAACTTGAATATAGAGTGTGCTTGGAAGTGTTCACAACTGGTTGTGGGGTTTCTTTTGCTCAGTTACAGCCAAATCAGTCATTTTGGGCTGTCGGTTGGACAGTCTCCTCCACTGTCCTAAATGTGCTCTGTAGGGAGTGGGTTCTTCTTTTCTGGTGCAGCAGCTTTGACTCTGCCAACACACAGTTGGCACTACTGTGGAAAGCAGAGTTGTGGTCACCTTCCACTGGATGGAGAACTTGACCTAAACCCATCTTTAGTCAGAGGTTTTGCTGTGCAGAATTAAAAACTTCAGAATCTGATCTATAATGAAAAAAAAGGGTATGAGCTGAGCATTTGCTGGATTGAGTGAGCAGCTGCATGAATTTGGACAGATGTGTATTGGAGAAAGTGTTGGACTATGGCAGTTAGCTCTGGGTTGTGTGTGTGGTCTGCAGGCAGGTTTAGCCCTGCTGAACAACTCCTCCAGCCCCCTGGCCTGCAGCTGGCAGTGCCCTCACCTGGGAAACTGGGAATTAATTTGCCCAGCATTGCGGGCAGTCACTGGCTCACGTGGCACAGAGCAGGCGTCGCACACGGCCCTGAGCTCCAGGGAGCAGTGCACCCTGCCCAGCTGGGAGCGTTAACAAGCCTTCATGCAAGTGGAAAGGGTGGCACATCTCTGCAGTAAAGTTTCATCATCTCAGCACGTGAGGGGGAGAGAAAAGGAAACTTAGAGCCTCGGAGCTCATATTTGTGGGCAGCAATCTACTGCCTGTGTTTTCAGAACTTTGTTCCTGATTTAATTGTAGTTGGGAACTGCTTACTTGTAAATTTTCCGCAATGTGAATGCAAGTGTTGCAGCAACAGTCACATTGCATATTCATGTAGCTGCACAAACAGATGGGGTTCCTACATAAAATCCATATTTGACAATCTGATGGGATTTGCCAAGGCTAAGCTTTCATTTAAATTTTAACCTCTTGGAGAGATAGGTTTGTGATTTAATGAGTCAAGAGAGGCCTTCAGGTTATTTGTATTGCATAGCAGATTTCAAGCCAGTGCTTAGGTGTGATTTTGGTTTCGGAGAGGGAGACTTCTTGTAGGAATGGTTTTAATGGGCTGTTGCTCATTAGAGTAAGTGCTTGCCACATTCAGAGATTTCTCTTGAAACCTTATTCATTTGGCCGATGTTACTCATATCCTGCAGAAAGTGAAGGTGTATGTGCAGTTATAACATGGTGTAACACGGACAGACTGCTGCTGCTGCGGTACTGCCTTGCAGGGAGGATTTTGTTCTGTAGTGCAGATGACCTTTGGTTTCCCTCAGGGCAGCTCCAGGTGCTGCTGAACTTTGGTTATTAAAACTCACTTAAATACCTGCTTTACACCTTTTTTTTTAATCGAAAGATATCACTAATGTTAAGTGTCTCCAAGATGCAAGTAAGGATCAGTGCAGAAACCTTCAAAAACTACATTTTCCCATTATTTACAAAAATGCTATAGTTACAAAAATGAATAGTTCGTCTTGGTACTTTTTGTATTGAGTCTTCTGCTGCTAAAATAAAACCCCCTTGGGTGTAAGGTGGCTTGCTCACTCTTTGCGTTACACAGCATGGACAGCTAGGAATTTGTGATTAGGATTGCACTGATAAATGCCCATGGGACTAAATGCTTTGCTGATCGTGGCATAAAACCCCTTCTTTTTTTGCAGGACTTTTTAGTATCACTGCTCCAAATGGGGGAGGGGAAAAAAGAGGTTTTCTGTCACATTTTTGTATCTTTTCATGGTGCTTTGATGATATTCATTACTGATACTCAGTAAACTTGCTCATGTTAAAAACCTTTCTAGTTGCTCCCTCTTTTAGTTAAAGCTTCCTGGTACTCCATTAATGTGGGGGAAGTGTAAGATTTACAGGGAGATATGTGCTGGTGCTGGATGGAAGAGCTTCCAAAGCCCAGTGACGTTTCTTTTTATACCTACAGCACTCCATGGTCTTTCAGGGCTGTTGCATTTTTGGGGGAGAAGGAAGAGGAAAAAGAGGCCGCTGGTTCAGTGCTCTGTGTGTGTGCACGTGCACGCATGAGATGCAGAAAAAGATCTGGCAGAGCCTGTGTGTACCCAGCCAACTTGTTTGCTGTAGGAAAATGATTCATGCTAGAAGATCTATTAACTTAGAGTCATTTTACTTGTAATGGGGGCAGGAATTGGTGTCTTTAAATTCTTATTTATTTGTGTTCAACATGATTTATCTCTCCAAATGAAGTAATAAATTGCTTTCATTGCCATGTTAATCAAAACATGTAATGAGATTAATTTTCCCAGAGCAGAAGTTGTTTATGTGTGGTCCGTCCCCTCTGCTAGGAGCTGTGTGTTGGTATTACAGATGTTTTGGGGACCAGATCTGTGACATAGCTTGGCCTGGCAGACTCATGGTGGGAAGCTCAGTATCTCGGAGATCCTTTGAGGAAAGAAGAGGACAAGAACTCACAAATTAGGTGTATTTCAAGTCTTTAATAGGTGCAGGTTTTTTTAAGTTTCGAAGTAATTGAATTTAATATTCTCTCTGCATTTTTCGAATTAGTTATATTTTGGTCATAGGGTGTTCTTGTAGCAGTGTAAATCTCACAGCTGTTACATCCCAACATTTATACTTGTAAAAGTACTAAATATGTGAAAAAAATTTTTCTTTGTTCTTTAAATAGGATTCATTCACCTCCATCACCTTTAAACAGGGTTGATTCCTCTGTTCCCAGCTGTCGTCTTGCCTAGATAGCTTTGAGGGATGAGGATTGGTCTTTTACCGATACTCAAAGGAAAGTCAAGTTCGGAGTCGTGTTTTTGTCTTCAATGCTCTTTGTTACATGAAACAGGAAAACCAGGTCTGGTAAAACTGAAACCTTCCACTTCCAAGTCACGTTTATCTGCTGTGAGGCTTCTGCAGGATAGGAGAACATCTGAGCATTTATCACCTGGGGCTGGCCTTCGGTGAAAATTAGGAAATGAAATTAAAGTGTATTCAAGGTGAAGCTGAGTCCTTCAGAAACAGAACAAATAATCTGGTTCGGTAATCAAGCTCCATCTTAAAATTAACTGGGGAGGTGAGTGGGTTGGTTATTTTCACTTTACCAAAGACAGAATTTAGTACTGCCCTCTTTTACTTCAAAGACTTTTTTGATTTACAGCTCACATTTAGTCACGGACAGTGTTTGTTGTCTGTGCCTGGGCTGTCCTTCGGAGAAGGCTTCATCTTTCATCAGTGTATTTATCAAGGACGATCTTGTTTGCATTATTTTATGTAACAGCCATCTTCCCTTAGTTCCCTCCTGAATGACAGACTTGCCATTACTATGGCCAGTCTTCTTATGCATCCTTCAAGCTAATTTATATTTTTATATGTGGATGTTTGGAGTGGGGAATTGGAATCAACCAGAAAAAAAAATTGGGGAGGTCATCTGAGTGTCTTCAGTATCACTGGTGTCTGGTGTCTGTATGGGAGGGTCTTGTCTGGTGAATTCCAGTGTTTCTTTGCAAATTGGTTTGGCTGATTCTGAGGCTGACACTGAAGGAACTCGTTTAGTAATTTCGCTTCAGCTTTCCCATTCATCACTAGGTTTCCTGTCACCTCTTTTACCAGTTGTCTACCAATTTCAAAGCTAGTTTGGTAATCTCCATTTTCACTAATCCCCAGATGCCTCATTTTCTTTGTTGCTGCATCCTAAACATTGGAGCCTGGCAGGAGGCTTTGATCCCTGTCTGGAAAAATTCCCCAGAGTACTGTTTTAGAGGACTCGCTGTACCCAAGCAGTAACTGATATGCAAAGATGTAGGTAGCTGCAGGGTTTTTTTGTAGAGTTTCTCAGATCATGCATATTGAGAGCTAAGTCCAAACCCATTTCTTTCCATCACAGCAATGTTGTGCAGTTCCTGACACAGTAGCTTTCTGTAGCCTGCTGTTACTGTCGCCTCTGTGCAAGGTCGAGTGGAAACTGCTGTGAAAATAGCTCCATGAAACAAAGCTAAATTAGGAATAGTTTCTGTTGAGTGTTGACTTGTTTCTGCAACCACAGATGCTCATCTAGTCAACAAAATGGCTAAAGAAACAGAAAACTCTGTAAATGCACGAAGAGCACCATAGTTCATTGTTTAAAGTTGTATTGATTCGCACACTAAATAAATTGAAACACTTTCAAAATGTTACTAATTGTTGACTGGTTCAGTCAATAAGATACAGTGTGGAAAAATGCCTAAGTAGCTCAATAGACAGTTTGAGGGTTTTCCCCACGGCGTTGCATGACTCCTTCTTTTTCTACTTTCTTTTTAATTTTAGAGATCCCTTTCCTCAGTGTTCCTCAAACCGTAGTTTATAGGCAGCTGGTGTTTCACAAAGCTGTGATAGTGGACAGCAGAAACTTCCTGAATGGGAAAATGCCTGAGCTCCTGGTACCTTGAACTGTGGTTTGCATTTGTACAGTTTTGTGAGGAAATTCTGGCAGGTACCAGTGACTGTGTTGGTTGGAGGAGTTCCGTAAGAGGACTCGGATGCTGCTTGTCCCAGGTTTAAAGTCTTGAACTCAGGGAATGTGTTTTGGGGTTTTTTTCAACAAAAAAATTCTTTCTAATGGTACCAAGTCTCTACAATCTGACCTTGAAAATGAGGTGATTTTACATAAACCAGCAGTGGTTGTGTATTGAGCAATAACATAAATGTGACAAGTAACATGCTGAGTTTTGCCGACAGGTATGAGTATTCATGAGATCAGCATCTGGGTTTGCATTTGTCCCCTTTTCTTTCCTATACAGAAAATAGGCATTTTTATTAAAAATTACATGAAATAGGTTTTGAAATAAAATTTTTTATTAGTAGTAAACAGGAAAGTTCCACATAAAGGTACATGCTTTGGCATAAACTTTTTTAAAAAATTGAGTAGTGTTTTTAGAAGTATGAGAGATATGTATTTAAATGAAAGGAGTATTAAGTTCCTTACTCTTGTAAATATTTAGGTTGATTGACTGATTTAACTTTTTAAAAGGGGAAGCATGTCCCTCAATGTTGAATTTTTTACTGAATCTTAATAATGAGCAATGAAAAACTAATGCTACAGAGATCATAAACCAGAACAACAAAAAAACTCCTGTTATTTTTAGTGAATGTTTTGGCTGAGGTTCTCGCTGCACCCTGTCTGACTCGGATCATCCTCATTCAGAGGGAGGAAGGAGAGATCTCCACCAGGAGAGCCATGTTCCCTCGTAGGACATGTTACAAGCCGCGAGAGTTAGTTTTACAGAAAGGAGAAAAAAAGAAAAGATAACAGCTTGTTTTCAGTATTGAAATCCAAACTGGAGGTATGAAACACATCTATGGTAATTCAGAAATAGTGCTGCCTCGGTCAGTGAATAACAAAATTCTGCAATCATACCAAGTTAATACTTACATTGTCAGACTTAAACGGCAAAAGTCAGTGGCACCAGATGCACATTTTTGACATCTCTCTAATATTCATCAGACCATGCAGGTTCTAGATGAAAAATGGGATTATGGGAATGAGAACAGAACTATATACCTAATGCTACAATGGCATTCCTCTCAAATCTTAGTGACGTGACAAAGCTTAGATACCTGAAGTTCACCCACCTGCATCTGTATTTCATAGCACAGAGTTAATGAACAATCTCAAAGGCGATTGGAAAAGCATTTTTAAAATTTCCCCTAAATTATATTCCATAAATGCTTTTTCAGCGTCAGAACGATTTATACAACACCTAACTCAGAGTGGCTCCAGAATAAGAGGTCAAAGCCCCAGTAATTGTCTTAAGCAGAGATTGTCAGCTCCTTTGGCAACGTTACTGCCAATATTAGCCAGAAAGCTTTTATGATATGTAGCTATATAAAATTATCACTGTGAGTTTTGGGCACTTGCATGCCTGGATGCACAGAAAGCAGGAATTTGCATTTGATGTTTATATTTTTGAAGGATTCCCTTGCCCTTTTAAACATGGATTTTTTCCTTTGCCCAGAAAAGCCTGTGTGAAGGAGCCATCCAAAAGCTGTGCATAGAGACTTGGTCGGAGAGCCTCTGTGGAGGATGTTTAAGCTCATGTGCTTCATTTTGCAACAGTCGGGAAATGCCACTCGTGGGCAATAATTTTGTTCCACTGCTGTAACCTGATCATGTTTAGTCTGGTACCTGTGTCCTTAGCAACTTCTGGTGGGATAATAGAGGAATGTGGATGATGTCTGTGTCATTCGTGTATCCTTCTCGTGCACACTTTTTCCACCAATTTTGTTAAGCTGTTAAAGAGCTCCTGCTTTGAGAACCATTGTTCTCAGTCTGATGCTCGAGAAGGTTTATAAAACAGACCTCTGAGTGGCACGTGTAGGTTTGTTGGAGGTTTTTTGTTTTGGTGGGTTTTGTCTGTTTTTCTTTTGCAATTGCTACATCCAGTCTCTGAGAAGGGGTCCTCATAGACCTCATTACAAGGTAATCTATTTTAAACTCTGTCTCTTTCATATTGTTCATTTTGCTTGAAATGTGTTTGTTTTTCTTTTCTGTGTTATGTGAATACTCAATGTAAAAGAAGTTCTTGTAGTTGAAATGTCAGAAAATCCTCTTTTAAAATGCAAACTGTTTTGAATCGAATGTGTTTAGGTTTTGGATGTATTCACTTGTGGCATACATTTGGACCAAAATATTTTAAGCGTTTAAGCAATTTTGGAAGGTCACTCATTTTCATGGTATCATTTATCCACTTCTACCAGAAATCCATTCTGCTTCAGTTTTAGTTCAGCTTTCCGAATTTCAGTTTTAACCTATCTATAATAGTGTGAAAATAATATATGGGTTGCCAGCTGGGGTCTCTTGATGTAGCAGGGGCTCATTGTCTGAGCATGGACTCCTGGCCAGGTAGAGGAGAGGAGAAAAAGAAGCATTGGCATGGCAGAGAGAGTTTCATGGGTGCTGAAAGAGAAGACTTCATGGTTATTTTAAAGGATAAAAAATCTGGAAGGTCAAAAAAACCTGATTATCTTATGGGGAATGTGTGATGGCTTTTTAACCTGATTTTTGTTGGTAGTTTTGTCTTATCAAGAAATGAAAACGTTATCCTGGTATCCTATTATCCTGTCCTCCTAGCATAAGAGCTGAAGAAAAAATGTTTGCTGCTAGGAGAGTATTGGGTAGTAAACTATCAAGGTGTAGTTTGATCTTGCATCGAGATATCAAGCAGAGTAGGACTTTGCAGTACAGTTAACTTTTAATTGCCTATTTACAAGGATACATTTACCTTATGAGTGTGGGAAGAGTCTTCATATTTTCATGGAACTTTCTATGAAACAGTTGAATAAAACGCTCTGCCACTGCTTCAGCCTGCTTCTCATTAAATACACTGATATTCTGTGGGGGATTGTTGAGTGACAAGCATTGCAAATGTGCTTGAAGTTTTCCTTAATGACTAAGCTTTCTTGCCTAATATAAAAATGAGCGGCTGCGCAGGAGTGAGCAATGTTGTCAAACCTGTCATCAAGTTCTCAGAGTTGGTTTGAGTGCTTGTAACGTTCTTCCTTTAATTGACTTGGAAATTGGCAAAGGTTGCTTTATAAAAGGGGAAAAGCAATTTTTAAAGACGGTGGGAAAGTTTAGCTTTATAGTTAACTGTGCAAAGGCCTCAATAATTAGCTGTGACTATATTGCCTGCTTTCGTCAGCTTGGGTTTTTCATCTTTTATTTTGAGTAGGATGAAATAACTTATTGAAGAATCTGCAGCTCTTTGAGAATGTTTGTAGGTTGAACTAAAAAAAAAAGTAAAAAAATCTTTTCATTTGTTGGGTGTGCATCTGTTGCCATTGCCTGAATGTCACTGATTTTATTATTGTCAACAAAAGAAAAAAAAGCCTACCCTTGCTGCTAAAGAGGTCTAAAATGAAAGCTTTCAGTGTTGTGAGAAATGACAGATCATGGTAACAGTTTGGTGACAACAGGTTGAAAATGAAATATAATTCAGAAACTGTAGTTACATCTTCCTCTGCTGCAGAGGTGGTAGTTAGAAAGCTGAGGAGTGCACAGCTTGGTAAGAACTGCTCATAATCATCCATAGCAAAACTCTGTGAAGCTTTGGGAACACAGCAAGGTGGGAATCTGAGAAGAATCCATGATGAACTCTCCTTTATCTGATCTTTACATTTTAAGCCTCAGCCTAATCCCCTGTGTCTGTCAGAGCCAAAGGTAGGGCAGTAGTTGTGTCCTGAGGTGACAGGTCTCTGCTGCATTTGTCACCAGTGTCACGATCAGCACTCGGTACTGCCTTTCTCTTGTACCCTTGTGGGATCAGAATGGTACATAATTCCTCCTCTGAACTGTGTTTTTCTGATTCATCATCTCAACAGAATTAACTTCAGAGAATAATTTGGGAAACTGTTGGATTTGTACAATTGCAGTGCCAAGGACAGATGGGGAGGCAATGCTATTGAAATGGCAGATGTCTCTTGCACCCTCTGCCAAAGAAATTGCAAAAAAGACCAAGAGTTTCCTTTAACTTTTGATTTCTGATGTTTCTTTTAGGAAATAGCGTATTGTATTTTTCACTCTTGTGTGCTTCTCCAGTAATTCCTTTTGAACATCAGGAGCCAAATCAGGAACCCAAGAATTGCCCCAGGGAAGTTGATAAAAATTCATGGTATAGAGAGCTGAATTGAGTTGTCTTTTGTCTTTGAAAAAATGAGCAAATGATTGAAACGGTGTCTGTAATTCTGTGTAAGTGTTCGTAATGCTGCATCCTGCGTTAAACCAAGCATGGGATTCTCAGGGTGATCCCTTCACCAGGCTTGGCTGAATCCAAGGAGAATTTAAATTGGTCAGAACATGTGGGTGAAACCTGCACTGTAATTTTGACAGGTGACAGTCTGAAAAATGGCAATTTTCATCCCTTTCGAAAAGCTGGGATGTAGCTTTGACAATTACCTGTGCGTTTTCCATGTGGAGTGACGTTACCCAGCAAGTGACCCTGGAAGTAGTGTCAGGGCTTTATCCCATGAACACTGGAGCCGATAGGAAAATTGCAGAGCATGTCATAAACATTTGATGTCTGTTCAGCAATGCTGCCACTCAGCCAGGCCGTGATGGAGGGAACTTTAACTGTCCTGAGCCTATGTGCTGATTCCAGCAAGGGCTGTGGGGAGAATTTTCAAACGGTCTGTCCAAATCTCCCTTTTCATCCTCCTTTATAGCCAGGGCTAAGTGCTGTTCGTCTGGCTGCTGGGGTTGTGTATGTGTGACGTGGCCTGTGAGAACAGTTGTACAAGTGGTCTTGGCAGAAAGTCATGTGATTAATACATAACCTATGTGATAGATTTAAAATAGCACCTGCAGCTGCAGTATGCTTCCATGATTTGGTTGCTGTGAAGGTTTTGCTTAGACCTTGTGTACACTTCAGTTCACACATTTATATATTTATAAGTCAGTTGACTTTTCCTTGGAGAGAAGTTTTTGCCAGTGTAAGCTCCCTTTTTATCAGGGATATTCTTTGATTAAATCTCAGATGTCTGCTTTTTTTAGTGTAAATCATGCTGCTCTCCTAGGTGGAGGATTAGTATTTTGGTTTGGGTTTATGTTTGTTTTATTGTTGAGGTCATGTTGGTAGATTTGAAATTAAAGATCTGATTTATTTTATGTATTAATACAATTTAAAATAATTGTCCTGAGTGACAGTTCTCCACAAAAATCTGGTTTATAGCCGACCACAAAATTACTAGACACTTGCTACTTCTCGAACTGTACTGGGGTTTCGATTTTTGAAGTATTTGCTACCAGGCTATTTGATTAATGATTTGTGTAGAGCATTCCAATGAGGAATTGTAACTGAAGTGAAGAACCAGAGCTGATGTGTTCCCATCTCTAGAATACTTGTAATAGAGACCTCTCCTGTACCGTATGGGATAGTTGGTAGTGGCTTGGAAAGAAGAGTTACTTTAGCAAAAAGGTAGGCACTGTCGTTTTACCTCTGACTTCAGTGGTAGTGCTTTTAGTGTTAGTGAAATTTGATACTGCATAAAGTTAAAAATCAAGTTGCAAGGTGGTGAGACTGTCACTTAGGAAGCGTTATATCCTGATTCAACATGATAATTATGTAACTTGTAGCCTGTGAATAATCCATGGGACTGAACATACCTTAAGTCTGCTCGTGCTTACATAGTCTGCTAAATCATAATTTCAAATCCATTTCAAACTCAGAACAGGGATCATCTTGCTTTGCTCACTGATTGCCTGATTCTGCTAAAACCTCTGTGTGCCGGTAGCACAGGTGATTAGTGTACGCCATGGATTGGGCAGATAAAGCCACTTGGTGGCTTGAAAACCTGAAATGTGACATTTTATGTATCCGTGTCTCTCTATAGCACATGGATCAATTACCAGGGTGATTTAGACATGATGGGTATTATTGGTGTACTACAGAAATCCAGAGGCAAGGAAAGGTAGTGTGCAATTTATTAATGGTAGAATTGAACAGCTACTATCTTTTATGATAGTATTTACTTATAATAGTATTAAATAACTTACCAGAATGTGACCCTTAAGTGAAAACCCACATGAAATGAGATTTCTGTCCTTGGCTCTTAACAAAGGACAGTTGTCCTTTCTACCTGCCGCAGTGTGGACTGTCAGTGCAAGCTGCAAACTGGTTACTGGTTTGATTCAATCATTTTCCTGTTAAACTCCTATGTCGCTTTCTTGCCTCTCTGGGATGTAGAGAGGGAGGAATTCTTTGCAGGTAGCTCTAGGAAGCAGTCTGAGAGACTTGGAACAGTTGTGTAGTGTTTCCTGGAATACCAAGCAAGGTGTGCATGTTTGGCACCTTGCTTGTGCTCTGCCTGCCTCTCACAGCTTCTGCTGCTTCAGGTATAATCATGTTGAGGGTCTTCTCCAGTGATGCAATGAGCAATGTTTTCTCTTGCTGCTGATATGGCACAAACATGACAGTCCCTATAAGCTTCACTTCTAAACACCGTTATGTAAGCTCCATCAAAAATTTGGAAGGGCTGAGGTCAGAATGTCTTGTTTTGGATTAGCATCGCCGAGTTTTAACGACACGCAGAAGGGAAATGTAGGCTTCTGCTTTCCTCTAAGATGTTTCAAACCCAAGTGATTAAAAAGTATTTTTATCTTCAGAAATGAACTACTACTGGTGTCCAGTATTGTGTAACCTGCATTACTTATTGGTCTTATTTTCATGCGCCATAGTAAAACATGATTTAAATGGAATAATCTTTATGCTGGTAGTTGACTGAAGATAGCTGAGAGCAATATTTGACATCTTAAGACTGAGGATGAAATGCTTTGATCAATATTAAAAACTCTGTGGAAAAGCCAGGAGAAATTGATGTTGGAAATATTAAGTATTTTTTTTACAGGTGGGAAGGGTGATGAAAGGTGAAAGGCTGTTTAGCTTTTTGTTCTAATTTGGTTCAGGTTTGGCACACTGTATTTAAAGTAACTGTTGGATCCTATGACCATAAAGGCTCTCCAGTGTTCTTGAAGCAATATCAGTTCTGACAGATTTTTTCATGAGAGGTGGGGAATAATGCGCAGCCTAACTGCTACAAAATACTTGTTGGAGAAAGGAGCTGTGCTTCTGCCTGGGATGCTGTGTTGCTGTGTGCAGTGAGATGTGGAAGGGCTGCAGCTGCTGGTGGTGAAGGGAGCGTCCTGCAGAGATGGCCAAAGTGAACTCCTGCTCGTGACCGTCTGACACAGGGTGCTGCCATGGCTCCAGTGCTCACAGCTGCTGCTGCAGGGGTGCCGCAGGTTCCCTGGGAAATACAGGTCTTGTACTGCCTGTTCACCTTTCCCAGTGTCTGTGCGTGTTCCTGAGAGGGATTATCTCTGTCTGATAAGCTCCTTAGCTGCTCTGCACAGGCCTTCTCCTTCACAACTCTTCCCTTGAGATATTTATAGGTAAGGCATTAACAACATAGACCTTCTTCTTACAGGGCTGGGGTGGACTTTTGTGTAGGCTTCTGCAGGCTCATTTGCTAAGGAAATTCAGCTATTGAGTCCTTAAATTTTGGAAGGTGGTTGTTCATTTAGAATTCCATTCATAAGGAATGTTTGTTTCTTGTGAGCAGTGGCCCTCAGGGCTTTTTTTACCCTTCTTCCTACATTTCTACAGTCTACATGGGACAGAGGTGGCTTGTGAGCATGCAGCAGAAGAAAAGAGCAAATAGAGGAGGCGAGGTTGGAAAGAGAGTGTGGTTTTTTTTCACTTACATGTTGGAAAGCTGTGAAGCCATAATAGCTGTTTCTCTTTCCTTATGATACTTTGCCATGACACTATGGAATCAACCTTCAAGAGATAGAAAATGTCCTTGTGCTGCGCAGAATTACTCACAGGAACCCATTCATTCTAGAAGGCAGACCGTAATGTGGAAAGGATGTTTTTCTGCTATAATTACCTGGCATATGTTTATATATATATCATCTCTTCACAAGAAACTCTTTGAGAACATGACTGTGCCTTCAGATCAAGTTAGGCTTTTCAAACGGTCAATAAAAAGCACATGGAAAAGATAACAACAACAATCTGTGAAAAGGTGACTTAAAAGCAGAAATTATCCCTTTTCATGGAGGAGGCTCTCTCGTGTAGCTTACCGTGATTCCCACATGAAATATTCAGGCTAGTTTTCTTTCCACACTTAAGTGTGCCTGTAAGCTATCATTAGTTACTGCATTCTTGTACAAATCTGTGGAGGACGTTCTTCAGCTGTTATTTCTGTGCTTAAGCTCTTCTGAAAGAAATTGCTAAGCCTAATTGTTATTATTAGGCAATTTTAAAGAAGTGTTTCCTAACTGCTCTTACCTTTCTGGCAAAACCAGGAAACACATCTTGTCTTTCTGCCCAAAGCAGAAACATTATTGCTGTTGAAATGGGTTTAAAAGCATTAATGTTAGAAAGGCTTCAGTGGTGCCACCTGGTAAATCATTTCATGTGCTTTTATGCTTTACAGTATGCAGGTTGTTTGTGAAGCTTTGGACTGTCCAAGAAACAGCCTTCATCACTATTTCTCTTAGAGTGAACACCCCTGGGTAATAGCATAATTTCAAGGAATGACTTGTGAGTTTGGATAATATAATTCTGTGTGGCTTATACTTGTAAACGAGTATCTCTGGACAAGTACCTTGCTAACTTCATAAATTTTGACGTGGTTCAGACAGAAAAGCTTATTTGGGCATAATTAGGTTAAATAGAACCTTTTTCTGAACAAGTCAAGATGTGAAGAGATTTGAAAAGTTTTGAAAATTTCAAAAATGCAATGAAATGTGCTGAGCAAGCTCTTCTGTTGGGGGTTCCCTTTGCTGGAGGAGAAAAAACCAAAATTGCAACCCAAAAATTCAGAGTTCATCTAGAGAAAAATGGACAATTGAGGAACTTGCTCAAGACAGTTAGATGTCTTTTGCCCAGACTGTGAATCAAAACCTTTGTGAAGTGCTCACAGAGGAAGGTGAATGGGAAGTGCTGTAGTTCTCATGTACCATGGAGAAACTGAAGGTACTTCTGAAGAGGAGCGTTCTTTTCTGTCCAGACAGAATGAGGTCTTGACCCCTTTTAAACTTGCTGCTGTATTTTTGGATTAATATTCTTCTGGATATTAAAGAAGAAATTTTACTGAGCCTGAAGGAACTGAATCGTATTTCTGCCAAGGCTGTCCTTCATTCCAAGCTAGTGATTACCTTCCCTCCCTTCCCCTTGGACAGGTTATGTTTATAGGTCATAAAGAAGCATCAGCCAAATATAAAACAAACTTATTGAGCAGAGGAGTAATACATTATTCAATATTTATATTGAAAGGAATGTAAATACTTTTAAAATTCTGGTGTAAGTATTTAACTGTGTGATTCTGATACCCAGTTATGGAACACTGCCACTATATTCACTACAGCTGAATGATTGATGTGGCTTTGCTGGCTTTTCTTTTTTTACAGGTCATCTACCAGAAATTTTCTTTTCTTAATTTGAATAAATTAAATTTACACTTCTGAGGCATTTTTATCCTACTGCTACCACATGCATTCAGTGCTAGCAACTGTTCAACAGCTAGCAACTGGATTGGTGAGATCATATGATTATAAGAAAATAAGTGAATAACAAAAAACCTTCCAGCTTAGAGGTGGGTTGGGTTTTGTTGGATTTTTTTTTCCTTTTATGTGTATGTTCATTATATGCTTTTCAACAAAGCTGCCTTAGCAAGTCTTCTGGCCTTAATGAGAATGCTTCTCAGTATGTTCACTCGGCTGGCTGCGTACTGATGTGCTAATCTCTGGAGTCATCTGAAGAGCCAAAGAATTTTAACAGGGAGAGAATGTGAGTTAGACACAGCTTTGCTGATCAAAGGTTAACTTGCTCTTTAGGACACTTTTGATTGGCAGCTCTTGGAATGCTTTTTCACCATGGAAGTCCTTCATGTTTCAACCTGGTCTGAATCCTCGGGCGACGTCCAAGATCCAATCCAGTACTTTTGTTACTTGAGGTGTCTTCAGTTGAGACCAGATTTGAAGTATTTGCTGTGGATAATACTTCTCTCTTCTCTCATATCCCTCCCTTGCTCCCTCCCCTCACTCTTCATCTCCCATTTGGAGAGAGGATGACACCTGTCAACTTTAATGGGCTGTCTCAGAAGGGTTTTGTACAGCCCATGGAGTATAATTTCCAAAAACTGGGGTAGCTGATAAAGCATTTGTACAAGGAACTGTCGGGGAGCTTTTGGGCTGCCAAGGCCAAAGTTAGACTTGCCCAGTGCACTGAAAGCCAAACGTGGCCATTTTGTGATCGTCTGTTGGAGCATTCTGATGCGCTGAAGCCTTAGTTCACAAATAACCAGATACTACATGGAAATTCTTACAATACATGGATGTGTAGTGTCTAATTGCCATCAGAATACAGATTTTATTTTTATCTGATAGAATTCAGATTATTATTTCGTATTTTTGGAATAATTAGAAAAGAGATAAAGGAGCAAAATTTCATTGTTATTGATGAATGGACAATTTTGTTCAGTCTGGAATCACTTCTGCATCCTATTAAACCTTTTGAACTGTCTAATGTGATCTGTAAGCAGAAATATTGACACATGACCCTTAACTGCAGATATGTTAAATTGAGATACGAGTGGGCAATTAAAAATGTATCTTGAAATAGAAGCGCAGTCTATACGGTATCCAGTCCATTAAGCAAACTGTCAGACTGTAGCTTGGAATTCTCTTTGCTGAGAGAAATTGGAAATTAAAGTTCTTGAGGTAGTTCAGTAGTGACAAAAATAAAAGTGGGGCTGGGGGGGTAGAAGATGGGATTTTAAAAAGATAAACAGGCTTCAGTTACACATGTTTATTGCAGTAATTTGTAAGTGAAACACTGAACTTAAAATCCTTTGTGAGAGATGGTTGATATCTCACATTATTACCCTCTAAACAAATACTTCAAGGAGGAAGAAGAATTATTTTGAAGTTTACACTTGAACCATGAAACAATGAATTCACATCACTGACGTGCTGCACCTGGCTGGTAACTTGGGTGTCCTTCTGCATGCTGAGTTCTTCAGCCCACTCAGAATGTTTCGTGGCTTTGGATAACTCCGTGATCCTTGTTGGGTCCCTTCCAACTCAAGCTCTTCTATGAGTCTATGAATTCATGGTAGTCTTTTATGAAGGCCAAGAGAAAACGTGATGATGAGCTCTGTGGACTGGTGCGTGTTTACTGATAAGTTGGTACAATGGGTCCTGTTAAAGCAAACAAACCCCAGTTCCTGCCGTGCTGCCCTGAGCTCTTCTGGTGTGTTATATATAGAGATGGGGGCTGGGCAAAGGGATTTCTTCAGTGTGCGCTCTGCCCTGGCGCTGGCACAGCACGGGGAATTCACATAGGCTCCTCATGCTTCTCTTTGCATCTGCTGATGGATTCCTGCAGCGCAAGAGCTTAGCTTGTTCTGGGGAACCATGTTTCTTCTGCACGGAAAAACCTGGAGCACAAATGCAGAGGGAAATCCCTTCACACTGTAGGGTTTTCTTGTTTTCTTCGTTTTTGTTTTCCCTGTGGGAGTTACCAGAGCTCTCTTTGGTAGAGACAACAAAGCCTAGTACACAGTGCTTAAAACTATTTGAGGGTTTGACCCATTGATCTGGCTTTCTTCTAAGTTAGAATGAACAATTAATTGGTGGTAGAAACCTGATAAACTTCCAGTTGCTTAACAACGTCAAAGCAAACAACACTACCATGTGTTTTCTCTGAGCTTGTTTGTATTTAAAATAGCTGTGAACGTGTCAAGTGGGGACATGAATAAAATGCTGTCGAGATAAATTACTTGCAGAATTAAATTGAATTGAATTTTAAGTACTCATTTGTTTCATTTGATGATGTTGCATTGTGCAAACCTCTTAAGCTGGGGGTTTTGCAGCTGTTTCACTTACACTGGGATCTGAAGGGCGGATCTTGTGTTGCTTTGTGGTGGTCTCCTGTTTATGTGCAGCAAACATCAGATCCGATGTTAAAACGCTGGCACAGTGCCAAAGGTGCCCAAACTTGTCCGCTTTTGGGAGTCTCCTGATAGGTTGGGAATGATGAAGAAAATGAATGTTTAACAATGTCTAGTTACATACCTACTTTACAGTCAATTGGCATTGTGTAATCAAACCACGGATCATTTGGCTTCATCAATTAGGAGTATTAGTGCTGTAAATAAGGCCAATACTGATTGGTGCAGTGGGTTTAGTAGGTTACAGACAATGGTTTTGCGTGAGGGTTGCCAAATTAACCCAAACCTTGACGTTACCTTATTTAAACAAAGGAAAACGTATAATCATAAAAACTCAAGTGTAGAGCCTGCGTGGCTGAAAGCTTACACAAGAATTCGAATTTCAGTGCTGTCGTTGATTCCCTCCCTTACCTCGGAACTGCTGCGTGCAAAGGTAATGCGGTTTCTGTATTGCAGCTGGATGCTGGCAGGAGCCAGAAGCTTGTATCCAGTTGTGCACAGGAATGAGCTGCAGGCATGTTTTGACATGCAGGCTGCTCTTCAGTGTCCAGTTGCTGTTTTCACTTCCAGAAACATTGGTTGGCTTGGTGGAGAAAAATTCTGTACCTCCAAAACAATAGCCCTGAAATTCCTGAAGTTATTATGTCATAAAATAGTTAAGGAAAATAATTTTGTGGTCTTGGAAGTTGTAAGTGTTTCAGCTCTGCTGTTTAGATGGAGTAAATGAGCCCAGAGATTCAAATATTGACACAGAGTATTTAAGACCTTATTTATAGTGATATGTGCACACAAGAGAATTTAAGTGAATAAGAGTGTGAGCAAAGATGAGTTAGTTCTGTGGAACTTTGACAGGTTGTATGGGGAAGTTCAGAACTGCAGAGGAATGTTCAGGTGAGCTGAGCAGACTTGAACAGCAGAAGAACTTCAGCTTGAGACCAATTTATTCTTGGATTCATTACTCCGGATGGAGAAAAGAATAGGAAATTACTCAATTAACCAAGTTATGTGGCATTTCTTTCCTTTTGGATCAAGGATTCCTTAACTGAAAGCAGATCAGAATATTATTCTGCTTGACATCAAAGTAGATTTAATCCAAATAACAAATAATTGTTTTTAATTCTGCTGTTAGTTCATGTTAGTGATTGCAGTGGTTAATTTATCAAGTAGCCTGTAAGGATCCTCAGATAACGCAAAGAGGATTAGCAGTGTTATTTTTTTCCTGTAGGAGTTTAAGAGGGCTTCCCAAAGGGAAGGCAGCTCTTGGGCCCTTTGCAGTTAATACAGGTAGCAGCTGCATACTTGTCTTCTGTTCAGTGTCCCTTACACAGACGTTGCTGCTGGATGTCAAACAAAGCTTCCTGGACATTTTCCTAAGGAATAAAATGAATGCAGATCAGTCAGATCGCGGCTGCTTCAGGCCAAGGATTGAACCGTGCAGTCAGAACAGCAGATCTTTTATGCAGTGAGAAATGAGAGCTTTTTATGACTCTCTGTGGCTTTTGTCTGGAAAATGTCGGTGTGTTGGACGCTGCTTGGCCTAGCTCTGGTCCAAATTCCCTGTTTCCACATACTGCTTTCCATGGGCCTTGTCTGCAGAGGGGGTCAGTGCCAGCATTGCACAGCACTTGGATCTATCACGCTTTTGTTAGCAGAGAAGTTCATTTTACTCTGTAGTTGCTTCTCTTTGCAGCTCCTAGGAGTGGTTCTCCCTCGTCCCTGTTTAGTGGCTCATTTTTTAGTTTTCTAGAGATAACGTTGGATGGCATCAAAGAAAAGTCTCATCGTCTGTACCAGTGCTTCCAGGTATAAATAGCAGAGTTGCTGTTGATAATTTATAGCTGATGGCTGTGCCAGTTTGCTGTTTAATCTCTTCCTCACACCTCTGATAGATAACTTGTGACACACGCTGCCTCTTGTAAGGGGACTTTTTAACAGATGCTATGAACTAACAATATTTCGTAGTGGAATTACCGATGTTTCAAGATGTGTCATTCCCAAGGGAATCCAGAATAGTTATTTTCCCCTCTCTTTCTTAACTGAAATTAATAAATTACTGAAAGAGATGGTGTTACTTCAGTGAAATGACGGCATGCAAGGTGTGCCCAGCAATTCACACGCTAAATAATCTTGTTTCATATTTCAGCTTGAGACCTTCAGGTCACACCTGGTCATAAATTTGCTGGTGGAGTAAATTTTTTTTCTTTGAGGAAATGCTTTGCAGTTGAAAGTGTGACACAGGAAGTTTCTGCTTTATGCTAATCTTTTATTTTGCAAGGCAGCTGACAGCTGAGGTGTTCTGTGCATCTGAACAATGTGACTTTGCTGACAGCCATCTCTGTCAGGTTAGGTGTTCTGACACTTGGCGCGGTGGTATTAGGAGTCAGTTGTGGGGGATCTGAAGGATGGATCCCTTCCTCTTCCTAGCTGGCAAAAAGCTGAGACCATCTTCGTTGTAAATGCTGCAAACCACCTTCTCTTCCCTAGGATGAGGTATGGGAACAGGGGTGGGAAGAGAGGAAGAGGAGCTGTGCGAAGGAAATGACACCTAGAAGAGTGCCATGAATAAAAGTCTTTGAGAAACACTACATGGTAACTCGGAGGTGTGACAGCACCCTTGGAGAGGATGGTACTTGAAGAATGAATGTACTTGAGAATTTAACTGGGTTTGATACCACAGCATTACAAATTTAATTTACTCTACATTTACTGAAAGGAATCAGGCACATAATATTGAAGTAATTCAACATCCTGGTGGAGGAATGCTGTCAGGCATTTGGATTAGTCTATAAATAATTGTTGGATTTGATTGCTTAGAGCTGATCATTAATCTCTAAGAAGCACTGTGGGACTTTTTTTGTCAACTGTCTTCTGATCTCACCAGTCATGCTAAACTAGGAATGTATTTAGTCATTAGCTTTTGTTTTATTAGAAACAGTGTTTTCAGATCAAATAGAATCTGAAGCATAAGAGGTTTTCATTTTAGGCCTGACTTCTCAAAACCTTCCCAGTTGCCTCTCCCTTAATATCAAAGCACATTCCTGAATATCCATACGGGTGCTTTTTCCACATGATTAAACTCAATTTTGCAGAATTCTCAGTAACAGAAGCGAGTATCTGTGCAGGTGTCCGCACCTTTGGCTGATATCTGGAAACCATTGTTGATGTGATGGAGCCCTGAGATTGTTTCTCTCTGTACTCTAACATGGCTTCAGAAATGTCTAAAATCTGTCTGGTTTTGTGAGTGCTGCATAGGCATGTGTACCAGCAGGAAAAGGGAGGTGTTCAGGAGAGCAGGGAAACCTGTCCCTTGGTTTAGCCATGCAGGACCAGTGGAGCTGCGGGAGACTGTGGCCTTGCATCAAAACTACTGGTCTTGCTTCTTGGAGCTGGGGCGGGAGCTGGTTTTTCTGCAGATTTTCAGCCAGACATCCTGTCTCCTGTGGGTCCGTGCACTTTTTCACCGTTCTCTGCATTTTTTTCTCTCATCTGCTTGTCCATGTTTGTAGACTAAAGCACCTCCAGGAGAAGGACCACGTGTCCTCCCCTCTCTCTGTGTCAGTAGGGCTGGGTCAGAGGTGGTGTGTGGGTCCTGGGGCAGTGCAGGAAGTTTACCCTGCACACGTGTGGAGCGTGAATTCTCGGGAAGGGAAGAGTGGCTGGCTCTGGCAGCTGTGAGGCGCACAAGTGGAATGAGGCATAGCCATGTGATGTGCCTGGTTTCCTGGTAATGTTTGATCAGCACTCGTGACCACGCTCGGGACATGGAGCCAGCCAGCCATGCTCTGCTTTGTCTGGGAAGTGCTGCAGGTCCCTGTGCTGGCTTAACGTGGTCAGCTGGGTGAGAGCACTATTTGGTAATTGCAGACAGCTAGGAGTGGGTCTTTTTCAAGTGGAGTATTCAGAGTGGGGAATTGAAAGAGGTTGCATTTAAAATGACATCTGTGTGGAGGTGATCTCACCTTTCAGTGTTTAAAGCATGAAAGAATAACTGTTTTTAGTGGTTCACCACTTAGGTTGCTGCAAGGGAGATTTGGGGTTCATAACTCACTCTGAGCACATCTGAAGTTGGTGAGGGTAATTAGATTAATATTAGTCAGATTTGAATGCGGCATGTTAATCAAGGCTGCTATTTCAAGGGGCAGTAATGCCTCTCTGATGCTTTTCACTCCTGCTTTTACTGCAGGGAATTATGTTCAGAATTTTTACTCTGTGATTTTTTTATGTGCATCAGCACTGGCCTGATTCCTTGCATTGTAAAGAGGCAGTTGCACAGAGAATGTTCTTGGCAGACAGAAATAAAAATAAAGACCCAGTTTTGTTCGCTGCAGTTTTGTAGTTGGTAGTAATGCAACTTGATTTTTGAGTTCTAGGACAAGATTGCTTTTCAGAAAAATGCTAATTTTGCTATAAAATCCATGTGGATATAAGGGAATGCAAGTTATTTTGTCCCTTTTTAAAAAAAAAAGCTCTTCAAGAAGCAGGATCAAAGTAATAAAATGAGCCATAATATCTATGTTAGTATGCTACCAACAGAATGCTATCCTGGTTATACTCAACACAGATAATTACTGGCTTGAATGCCTCATTTCTGGCATTAGATGTTGAATTTCTTTCAGAAGTAGTGGGTGTTAAGCTTCAAAGATCACTTGCAAAGTATCTAAATGGCCTAAAATACCGTGTTCTAGAATAAAATGCTCAACCCAAGAAGGTATCACGGTTCAGTTATTTTTGAAAGGAGGTTCCAGTGTCGTGGATGCGTTGCCTCCCTTGCCCTCGCTGGCACTGGTCTCTGCCTGGCCACTCAAAGGCAAGAGTGTTTCCAGCTCAGCAAGGCCTGGCCATCCATCTCCCTTGATTCTCTTTTACTGGCATTTGCTTGATTCTTCAAGCTGTGAGTCCTTACAACTCCTACTGAGGTATTTCAGTGCTTCTATTTCAGCCTTCTAGTGTATTAAAATGTCCCCGTGGGTATATACTGCAAACACAGGCCTCATTATCACATTTTTGTTTTGCTTTTTGACAAAGTGATTACACATTTAAGAAGTTTGTTACTCGCTCCAAGCTGCTAATTTTCATAATCTATCGAAGATACCGAGTTGATAAAAATAAACATGTCTCCTAAATCTTAAACGATGGATTGCCAAAACTGCACATGGTGGGTGGCAGCTTCTTAAAACACTTCTTCCTTACACCTGAAGCTGTAAAATAGCACTTTGCAAGAGCTCTGCTTCTGAATTCAGGCTTGTAAATCTCTGGAGTTGGGAAATCTTGTATTTTGTTGCAGAATTGACACGTTGCTGAGTACTGCAGTCAGATGCTTTAAGTATGGGAACTCCAGTGTTAGCAGTGGTGTGGTCTTATTTAAAATACATTCCAAAAGTTACTGCTTAGGGAAAGGCATTTATTTTATTGTAGAACAATGAAAAAGTAGGAAAGAAACGACACAGAACTACCAAAACTACATTTATGTCAGTGTTGCTGAAAATGCAACGTGAATGAATGTATTTTTTAAAGAACCACTTAGTGCCGTCTTAGTCGTTTGTGTCAATGAAATGTTTTAGCTTTGCAATTGTTCCTTCTATTCTAAGTTTTGCTTGAGTTTTTATAGGTTAATTTCCCTGAGAGTAAAGTCTTGCTTGTTTAAATTCTTAATGGCCAGACCTTTCTTCACATAGGATTGCGTGTTATTATGTGTATTCACTATGCTGTGAAAACAGTGGGGTGAGGGTGGGGGGTACTTACACGTACGTCATGTTAGCTCCGAAGTCTGACTCCAGAGGGGAATTCAGCACCTTTAGCTGGGACAAGAAGAATCCCGATATTACTGAAGCTGAAAAACTTGCTGTACCAGATGGTCCAAACAGACTTAACGTTGTTCTTTAGTCCAACTAACTGGATTTGTGGCATTTCCTATCGGTGAACTCTTAAGTTGTGCGATGGGTTTAGTAGCAAGTTGTCAGACTGGTGCTAGGCCCTGGAGAGTGTCTCACTGCAGGCACTTGGGGTATTTCAGCTGGCACGGTGAAAAACCAGTTTCAGTGGGTGCAGAGTCTGCAATGCCTGGAAATCCTTGCTTTTTAAGGCTGCTCCAGCCTGAGGTGCACAGGTGAAATGGAAGCCGTTCCGTGGTTGCTGCTTTAGCACTGCAGTCAAGTACTTTTTAGATCTGTTCATACTCCCAGTGCTCTTAACACGTCCGTGGTTTGCTTTTACCTTTTTTTGCTTCTGACTTTCAAGTTGGCGCTTCACCCTTGCTCAGTCATTTCGTATTTGCAAATTCCACATCTCCAGCTGCCTCATACCTGTATCAATGGGATGCACTAAAGCACACTTGAGCAGGAGAGTACTTTCAGTGGTGACTTTTTTAAATTTTTTTTTAAACTTCTCTGTAGGATTGTTTACAGACGTAGAGCAGGGAGTTCTAAATGCGCAAAAGTGAACGTAGAGGCCCAAAGCCTGTAGCTGGGAAAGGGCATTTCTAGGAATGGGATCCATGATTGTAAATCTGTTTCAGCTTGAGAATTAAGAGGAAAATGCAAGTCTTGCATCTGAAACCTGTGTAGCTTTCATTTTTGCTATCTAGCTCACTGATTGCTGATAATACGTTAATATTTCCACATTTTATCTTGAGAACCTGGGATTCAGATAAGAACTACCTTTGTCCTTTAGACAGATGTTTTCCTGAAATTTATTTGTTCAAAAGTTATATATTCAGCTGATTGTGACTTCTTCCTGGTATAGGACACCAGGCTGTTCCCACAGGAGCAGAAAGCAGGTCACTTGGTGCAAATAGCTTGTACAGCCAAGTGTTTTGTGGTGAACATACAGGGGAGCTTTTCTGGTTTCACACTGAAACCCCACAGACTGAAGTACTTAACTTCTGTGTACTTAAACTTCATCTGCTGTGAAACTGCACAGTAAATTTTAGTGGTCTTTTCACTAGACTTTGTGCTCTTTCTCTCTCAGGATTGTGATTCTCTTGGCCTCTGAAAGCCTGACAGAAGTGTTTCTGCTGTTGTTTCATGGCCCTTGCAGAGGTGAAGCCTTAATGTTTTTATTAGCAGTGTCAATACCTAAATATTTTTGCATGCTGGCAGAGTTTCTCTTACAGCTCACGCTGTGACCAGCAAGGCCAGCTTGACTGGGAACACCGGGGCTCAGGAGTGAGGCTTAAAACCTTGAAGGAAATACTGCAGTGGCTAATGATTTAGAATTCAATTAAAAGCTTCATTTGGACATCACAAATGGTGAGAAGTGCCTGTGTTCCAGAATGAAAGACTTGTTAGTAATAGAAGAGTCAATTTCCTGCCTCTGGATTTTTAAACATCTAAAGAATAGCATTTGCAGTCTAGTAAAATTGGGGTTTAAAGGTGGAAGTTTTTCTTCTTTTAAGTCTTTTGTACTTCAATTACAATATTAGTAAAAGTATTGGTTTAGGTTTTTATTCTTAGTAGGAATGTTGGGGATTTTTGTGTATTTCTGATAATGATTGGATTTATTTTTTCAAAGGCCAAGACAATAATAATAATAAGTATTTTCATCTTCTTCTGGTTTTATCGTTTCTTAGTGGTTAGCGCACGCTTAAGAAACTTCAAGTGTCACTTCCTTTTAGCAGCCATCTGCCAAAGACTTTGGTTATACTTTGATCCACAAGGTCACATCAAGAGACAAACCCAAGAGATCTTTTTTGCAAGAGAAAAATGTTCATGTAATATTTTCTCTTATTTCTGTATGCCTGATAGTTGCACAGGTCACCAGATCTTCACTGGTATCTTTGGACTGTCTTTTAAAATGAAAAGTAGAGCAATAGAGGAAATTCTCCAGAGAGTTACATTAGAAATAAAACTAATAAAGATGAATGAGCTAAACATTGCTTCAAAACATTCAATTAAAATTAAAAGGCGACAGAAGGGTTTGTACAAACCCCATGGGAGGAAAAAGTGAAGCAAGCCATGTTCAATAAATCTTTTAGGCTAGCCTAAAATACATGGCAGCAGTTTACTTTGTTCATATGTGTTTCTTTTACGCTGTACCACTGCTGCTTTCATGGATTCTTGGAGAAAAAAAAAATCCAACCAGATAGCAGCTTAATTTCTGGCTGCCTGTAACTGTGGCCCTTGAGGAGAGAGGCAACAAAACAGATTATTTTCAGTATCTCTTTCAGTATTAGGTGTATTTGCTACCTCTACAGCCAGTTTGTGGTGCTGAATAGTCTTTTGGCTGCAGACACAGATACTGATACTGTTATGGTAAAAGCTGGATTGTAGGATGTTTGAGTGAATTTTAATTAGATGGGAAACAACTCCAGGAGCCAAGTTTTTGCAGCATGAGTCACGATGTGCGTGCCGTGGAGCAGTTCCATCAGTGAGAGTTCTCCCAGAGTAATGACTACAGTGCCTGGCTCTCTGCCAAGGAAGGGTGTGAGTTTCTGGCTTTGTTTACTGAGGTGACTATTAGCTCTTCTCTGAGTAAGAGCTCCTCTAAATGCCTAATTGAAAAAAAATCTACCTTTTGACAAGTGTTAAACTCAGGAATGAGCAGGTAACAGTGACCTTTGTGACAGAGGTAATTGTGCTACTGGTATTTCCAGTAATAACCAGGATTTTGGTGCTCTGTGGTACCTTTGGGATATGATGGTGGGTGCTGTGCGAGGTGGTGTTCGCCTTGCAGAGCAGGGCCTTTATCTGCAGCGTCACACGTGTGGGAGCTGGGTGGGTGAAGGGGGGAGGCGCCTGTGTTCATATATGGTGCACAATGACCCTGCACACAGTTCATCAGGAATACAGCTCATGAATCAAGCTGGAAGAATGTGAAAGTTGGGCAGTTCAGAGCCATGTTTTCCATGGCACCGTCACTCCATTCGGTATAGCGTAAGGGAGCCTGTCACAGTCATCGTGCAGAAGTTTGAGTTGCCTGAGGAGCAAAAAGGGGGCAGATTCCAGAGGCAAATCTGCTCAGCTGTCTTTGTGGTAGATACCACTGCGTGCTCTGTTCAGGAGGTGCAGCACTAAGCGCCAGAAAGCAACCTCTCCACCCCTAGGCTGGGGAATTCAAGGTATTTCTGCTAGCAGCCTGGTCCTGGTGTTCTTGCCAGCAAGTGTCTGTCGTGATGGACACCCTCTTTAGCTAACAGATGGCTTCCTTTCACGCGTGGTTACCTGAGCAATCACAAACTGGTCCGGTGTGCGAAGGGGCGGAGTGGATACAATTAATAGGGATAGCTCAGAGCAGCAAGTTCATGGCAGATTAGTCAGGGTGCTGTTAATAAAATAACGATTGCCTAAGCAGCAAACTTCTTCTCTGAGTTCTAAACATGGGAAACATTTACTCAGTTGCACAAGTGCAATCTTGATGTACCAGGAGGTGAGGGCTTTAGGAATGTGTGTCCTCTTACGAGTTCCTGTGGTGGCATGAAACAGGTAATTCTCCTTGGAAATGAGTGTCGGAGAGCTTGGTTTAATACCAGTCCAGACTTTGGAACCCTCTCTGGAAAATGCCTACAACTGTTTGCTCAAGGAATGAGGACTGTGCCGGTCATTTAAAACACTTGTGCGTGAAGACACTGCAGCCAAATGTCCGTGACAGTCAGTTGGTGTGGTATATCCAGCATCTGGGATTCCTTCAGGCCGAGGGCTCCCACAATCACTCATGGCTGAGGCTGGAAGGTACCTCTGGAGGCTGGCTGCTCCAGCCCCCCTGCTCAAGCAGGCTGCCCAGGAACGTGTCCAGATAGCTTTTGTACGGCCCCAAGGAAAAGGATAGATACTGCCCAGCCTGCCTCGCTGGGCAGCCGGTGCCAGTGCTCAGTCACCCTCAGCAGCAACTGATGAGCTGCACTGGAAAGAAGCTGAGAGTTGCTTCTGTGCAACATTTTTTATCAATGCTTTTGTGTCAGTTCTTGGATGTTGTAGAAGAGAAGGTGCTGTGGTCCTTTTTCTGTGCTGAACTACAAAGCCTTTCCATCTCTGAGAGCTGTTCCATACTGGCTGTGAGCTCGTGGAATTAGCTGAAAGGGCTGTGGGCAAATACAGCATATGAGTAATGAACTTCTGTTTTATAAATTTGGTATAGCAGTGGGACTATTTCCCCAGTGCTTTGCCGGCAATTTAATTAGAAGTGGCAGTTTTAATTAAATAACGCAACTGGAGGCTGGGTTATTTCTCTCCTCCGGTTCCTTCTCAGTTTTAGAAGAGAAAGGTTGGGGTTTTTTCAACAATAGTTTCATTTTCTACAATAGTTTCAGTTATTCTATACGGTAAGTAGAACATTGAGCTGTACCATGGAAACCACATTAAATGTGGTGGTTTAATAATAGTGATATGTAACATTCATAATTGAAAGTATTTCCATTAAATAACTTTTTCAGTTATTCAGCAGATTCTAGAAAAATGATGGCACTACCAGAGGCTGATAATTAGAGGGAAGAGGATTTGAACGAAACACTATTTTAATTTTTTATTTTTTTTTAAGTAACCTCTATCCGGTTGAGAGGTTTTCTGCTGAGTAAATTGAAGTTCTGTCCTTTGACTCTGAGTTACATTTACTTCTCGTGGTTTAGTTGTGGTTTGGGCTGCTTTTTTTTTCTGAGGGGGGATGGGTTGTCATGGGTGTCTGCCATTTTTTGTCAGTGCCCCATGCTGTGATTTTTTTCCAAGCCGCACTTGCATCAGTGATTGGAGTTTGGCAATAGAGCACCTCAACGACACAATCTCAAATCAGAATAATAAAATTCCTGACTGAAAGTGACAGCATGGGTATTTAGAACAAATCATGTTGCTGTAAATATATTCTTATATACTTATTTTCTCTAAATCATCAGGCTAATCAGATTCAATAATTTCCCAATTAATATTGATTACTTTCTTATTTTCTTTTATAACATCAGTAAAATACTGTGCAATGCTAATATCAACGATACTACAGTATTTCCCTCTTAGATAGCTACTATTTGTCACTGCGCCAGAATTTGGAGTCTCTGGGATATTACAATATCTTCCCTGAGTTCTTTTTTTACAGAAAGGAGGGGTAAACATTCATTATGTGGAATGGGCTATTGGCTGGGTTTGTTATATCCCTGAGAGTGTGTGGTTTTAAAAGATTGATCATATCTTCAATGCTCTTTAAGTGGTAGCAGGGATGAACCTGACACCGTGAGAAACTGGAATGGATCGAGTGTTCTTTTACATAGTGGGATTATTGGGTGGTTCTTTTCTTTTCCTGAGGTGCAGAATGATTTGCTTGTCCTGTTTGTTTTGCCAACAGAGAGATAACCCAGTTTCCTACTGTTTCCCAAGAAGCTCGGCGGCTTGGGAAAAGGCCAGCAGCTTGGGAACTAACACTACACGTGCAAATAAACAAGTGTTAATTCCATTAATAGTGGGAAAAAGCTTAAATCCCTTTAGGCAGGTTTTGTGCAACCACTGTCCATTAAGGAGGATGGCTGTCCTCCTGGGACTTCCTGCCTGCAGCACTAGATGATGGCTTAATCTCCTGCAGGAATTCTGTATGCTTACACTTCCTTTGGTTATCTTATATATCCTTTTGATTGTCTTACGTACTTTGATTATATTCTGTTTTTTCTGGGTGTAATGTATGGCACACATTATAGTGCAGAAGCTGTGGAAAGCACACATTTAAGGGAGAGAGTTTGTTTACACAATAAATCCCACAAATTTGTCAAAAGCTGCAGTTTAACTACCTGTTAATGCTTGCTTGAACTTCTCTTTGTGGCTGGTTATAAAAATCCTGTTTATTTTCTCCTCACCTTAATTAAAAGAAAAAAAAAAGCCTCCGACTTCCTTGCCTGGGAGCTTTTTTATTCACTGTCTGTAGAACAAGTGGAATGATGCAGCTCTTGAGTCAGGCAAGCTATTTAGGCATGTCTTACTGAAATAAGACAAAATTAGGAATTAGGAGGCAAAACACGTGGAGGATTTCATAGAATCCTAGAACGGTTAGGGTTGGAAGGGGCCTTGAAAATCATCTCATTGCACCCCCTGCCACAGACACCTTCCACTGTCCCAGGTTGCTCCAAGACTCATCCGACCTGGCCTTGAACACTTGCAGGGACAGGGCAGCCACAGCTTCTCTGGGCAGCCTGTGCCGGGGCCTCACCACCCTCACAGGGAAGAATTTCATCCTTGTATCTAGTCTTACCTTTTGTTAGTTTGAAGCCCTTCCCCCTTGTCCTGTGACCCAAGGCTCTTGTCACAAGTCCCTCTCCAGCTCTCCTGTAGCCCTTTAGGCACTGGAAGGGGCTCTCAGGTCTCCCTGAAACCTTTTTGTCTCCAGGCTGAACATCCCCAACTCTCCCAGCCTGGCTCCAGAGCAGAGGTGCTCCACCTCTCTGAGCATCTTCATGGCCTCCTCAACTCACTCCAGCATGTTCCCATCTTATTTTGGGGGCCCCAGACCTGGACACAGCACTGCGGGTGGGGTCTCCTGAGAGTGGAGTAGAGGGGAGGAGTCACCTCCCTTGAGCTGCTGGCCACACTTCTTTGCATGCAGTCCAGGATATGATTGGCTTTCTGGGCTACAGTCGCGCATTGCCAGGTCATGTTGAGCATGCATTTGGCCTTGCTGAGCCTTCCTGAGGGTCACAAGGGCCCACCTCTGCAGCCTGCCAGGGTCCCTCTAGATGACATCCCTTCCATCCGGCGTGCCAGCCACACCCCGCAGCTCCATGTTGTCGGCAAACTTGCTAAGGTGCACTCAATCCCATTGCCCATGTCACTGATGAAGATGTTCAAGAGCACCAGTTGCAACACTGATCCCAAGGAATGGCGCTCATCACTGGCTTCCACGTGGACATTGACTCTCCTCTGTGATTTGTTTTTTAATGAAGAACCTCCTTTGGGGGACTGTCTTTTACTAGTATTTGTTTGCAAGGCTAGTATTGGGTTTTTTTAACATTGGTTTTACAAACAAAGTGAACTGAGTTACAAGAAGGTGATTCTAAAAATAATGTCAAGACAATCCTCTTGCAAAAGAAGACCATAGTCGTGTAGCTTAGAGGTCATGGCATCAGCGTCCTGGTATCAAAAGATTGCTGTAATATAAAGCTTCAGATGGTTAAAAGCTATTCATGCACATAGTATTTGAGGAGGAGATTTGTTTTTATTTTGAGCAAAGGCTTAGCTACTTGACAGAGCAGAAAAAAATTAATACCGTGGGTTAGTCATAATCAACTTCTTTGTTTTAAAACAAGTTAATGGACAGAAGACAATCAAGTTCAAACTTAATGTGGAACTCCTTTTTGAGTTTGTTATTTCTGTTGTTTTAGCTTTTTATGGGCCATGTAGAAATACTGACTTTACTTATGACCTGCTGTTTGATAAAGACTGAGGTTTAGGCATCAGGATAATTTTATTAATGCAATCGTATCTTTAGTCCTATAGTGCTAGTCCAGCCTCCTGTTATTTTTGAGGAAACATTCCTGTAGGCATGTGCTTATGTATTCTTAGTGTTTCTTTTTGTTATGAAAAGCTTTGGCTTTGATGTGCTGCTTAAATTTCCTCTGAGTCATAATGCTAGTTGCCAAACCATTGTTTTTGTTCTATTTGAACTTGATTCTAGTTCTACAGTTGTTTCCTCCTAGGGGGTTAAAGTCCATGAGCTTTTATTAAGATAAATGTCAGTGATTTTGAGTGGATTTGCATAAAAGAAGCCCTTAGTCTCTGGTAGGATAAGTCATGTGTAATGTTTAGTTTTAAAGTAACAGTGACTACAGGAAATATTGGAAATAAAAGTTGTTGACCTTTTCTGCACAATGGAATTTCCTTTTCTATTAAGTATGGAACACTCTCTCATCCGTAAGCTGTCAGCAAACTGAACATCCTCACTGGTCATCCTCTGTTTAAAAAAATTTAAAAGTTTCTCCCTCACAAACAATTAATGCAACGATCTTGTAGAAATTACATCAAGGCAAAAGATGGTGATCATTGATTGGATTTCTAAAAATAAACATTGCCAAAGTGAAAACCTAAAGTCAGAGTTCAGAATTTCCTCTTTGCAGCAGCTTCAAAATCAGTAACTTCTGCCTGTCCCAGCCAATTGGCTGTCACAGATCATGACTTGACACCAGTCTTACATGGAGTAATTACTCATTTATATTAAAATAAGCTGGCGTCAGTCTGAAGGTCACACTTTATTTCAGATTAATAATTTGCTACTATACTTTACATATGGCTGTAGCTGTCAGTGGGTTTTGACTTTATAGTAAGTTGCTTTTTTTTTCTTTGGTTATTAGACAATATTGTTTTAATAACATTTGGAAGGACAATGAGTATTTCTCATGCATGTCTCGCTGCATCACTTCAGAACTTTGAGGGTGCCTTCAAAATTATAGTTGTCAGACAGAAGTCTGCTCAGAGTTTACAGTGCTGTTAATGGATTTAATGTGTTTAAGATGGGCTCTGTAGGACTGGAGTTCAGCGAGGCAGTCAAGTATATCCTGCAGCCCATCCCTCTCCAGTGAAGTATTTGAGGGCAAACAGATGCTTTAGTGTTCATTAGACTGATGAGTCAACACCTCAAGTTCCAGGCATCTCTTATGTGATTTATTTTCCTGAACTTACTTTCAATTCCTAAGATCTTTTTTCCAAGTATTGTTTCCTGAAAACTGCGACTTTCTGCAAGAAATGAGCCAAGAGAGAACTGAGAAGCCTAAAAAAATTTAAACAGCCCAGTAGAAAATAGAAGCTAAAACAAAATGAGGAATACTGAATGCACTCACATATTTATCAGCAGAATTTAAAAAGGTAGGGGGCAGGCAGCTTAAAGTTGAGAACCAAAATTGAAAGGAGGGCAATGAAATAAAGGAAGAGCTTCCAGCATGAAAAATGAAGGACATGCATTTGTTTAGGGATGGAAGGGGAATGGTTGAAGGAGACTTGGCTGACCATCAGCTCTAGGAATTGTCAAGTTTGAGTCACAAAGGAAAATACACTGCTGTAGGGACAGAAGGAGGCAGCAAGGGGAGGTTTAAGGATGAAAAGTGCATTTGGGTTTCCCTGTTAAGGCAAATGTAAGCCTTGCATGAAGATGTGTCAGGGAGGTGCTACAAGGTACGGCACTGGGTGGGTCAGATCAAGAGGCGATACAGAGAAGGTGGGACACAGGGTGTACAGAGTTAAATGTCAGGTGCAAATTGTTGGCAAACAGATGGAGCTGACCAGGTGATCAGACTCACACTTCTGGCTCTCAGGCCCTTTGTTTACTTTGGCACTGAAGAGTTTACAGTGCATCCTTCTGTTTCAGTAGATGTGTTCTTTATATAATAAAAGATATAATAGATATAAAACTACTATATGTAATTGTGCACGTATCTTAGATAGAAAACAACAATCTATATATATAAAAAACAGTAGTTCTGGACTTTTACTAATACTCTTCTTGCTTTTCTAAGTCAGAAGAGTGAAGTGAGTGAATTG
This sequence comes from Mohoua ochrocephala, assembly GCA_013398855.1. Classification (NCBI taxonomy): domain Eukaryota; kingdom Metazoa; phylum Chordata; class Aves; order Passeriformes; family Acanthizidae; genus Mohoua; species Mohoua ochrocephala. Next base: position 595,796 of record VZTA01002781.1, read on the forward strand.
CCAGCTGGCTGTTTCAATCCACAGCAAATGAGAGTATAAAAAGGTGAAAAAATAGGATTTCTTAGCTTGAATTCAGCACCGTGTGAATGTGTGCTGTTGTTAGGAAGTGTTTAAAGGTTCCCAACAGTTGGGTAAAGTCCAGTTTGCATTCATACCATTCTGTTGATCTCTTCTCTCTGTTCATTATGGACATCATTAAACACAAATCCTGGAAAAAAGTGAAATCATGTGGGCTCGGTGCTTTGCTGTTAGTGTCATGTGTTGTCTTTACTCCTTTTGTCAGCTCACTTGAAGTCATGTACTCCTCAATTTCAGCAGGGTGCTAGAAACAGCACGAATGCAGGAATGCTCTGCACCTTTTGGTCATAGCAGGTGTCGTAGAAATCAGGGCTAAAGTGTCTGATAAAGTGGCCTAAAGACACTTGCAGTGTCTCTGCCTGTGTAATCTGTGCTTTGTAGATGGAAATCAGGTCTCTGTGTCCATTTATCAATTTCTCTCACACTCTGAAGGGTAAAATATTAGCACAGAAAGCGGGTGGGAAGTGGAAGAAAGCCCTGCAGGAACATCAGCCAGCCGAGAACTGTTATTGTTGGAGGCCTTTGCAGCTAAGCGCAAATGTGCCTTTTGTTTTCCTAATGCCCTGGGGCAGAATTTGAAGCTCTACAGGTGTGGGGTTTATTAATTATTTTACAAAGCATCTTGAATTAATATATTTTGCTTTTCCTTGATATTCAGCAGCTTGGTGAAGAGAAGTGTGTATGGGAACACAGCCACAGAAATAACTGGAGGCATACTCAGTGCCCTGATTTCTGCTCTGTTGATGCTTTTGACCAATGGCCTAATAAAAGAATTGGCTGTGCTATTGTTGTTGCATGCTCCTACCCATTACGGAGCGGGGTATCCATGGAGAAGATGCCTTCATAACAATGAACACCTGGTGCGTGATTCTGCTCGGGAAACATTAGGAGGGGTGGGTCAGATGAGTACTCGCAGTGTCTGTAATTGTTTATTCTAAGAATGTCCCACTTTCCGAGCTATAAATACTAGGAAGAGAGGAATAAGTGAAGACTTTGTTCAAATATCTCCCCAGGAGCAGGTACTGAATGCTGGAGCATTCATTTTGAAAAAGTGCTTTTGGGAATTGAAGGACTGTATTCCTTAGCATTTACTTCTTTAAGAATAGCAGAAGGGGTAACTGAGGTTTATCTGTGAGCGCTGCTGCAGCATGAACTCAGTAATGGAAAATTCAAAGGGCTGCGTGATGGGCTCTTACGTGAATAAATGTGGTTCTTGTTTTATCTTACAGGCTGAAAATGAAGGCTTGCAAATTGCTTAAGGTCTGTAAATTGCCTTTCATAAGAACCAGCTCGGGCAGGGACTTAGGAATGCTATTGGTCCCCACTGTTGTGGTTTGACCTGACAGGCAGCTAAACACCACACAGCCTCACTCTCTCCTCCCACACCCTGCAGGAGAATGGGGGAGAGAATCGGAAGAAATAAAATTAAGATCTGTGGGTTGAGTTAAAAGTAGTTCACTAAGACAGAAAAGGAAGGGAGAATAATAATAATAATAAGTAATAGGAGGAGGATGATGACAAAAGAATTAAAGTATACAAAACAAGCGATGCATGATGCAACTGCTCATTGACCAGTGCCCGCCCAGTTCCTGAGCAGCAGCCTGCAGCCAGCTTCCCTCCAAGTTTATAACAGAATGTTGTGTTGGAAGGGACCTCTGAAAACCCTCTAATCCAGTCCCCTGCTAACGTAGGTTCACCTGGAGCAGGTTGCACAGGATGATGTCCGGGTGAATATTGAGTATTTCCAGAGAAGAAAACTCCACAGCCTCTCTGAGCAGCCTGTTCCAGTGCTTAATCACCCTCACAGTAAGGAAGTTTTCACTCATATTCGGATGGAACTTCTCGTGTTCCAGTTTGTGCCCTGTGTCCCTTGTCCTGTCACTGGGCACCACTAGGAAAAGTCTGGCCTCATCCTCTTGACAGGCACCCTTAGGATATTTGTCTGTATTGGTAAGATTCCCTCTCAATCATTTCTTCCCTAGGCTAAAGAGGCCCAGTTCCCTCAGCCTTTCCCCATAAGAGAGGTGTTCCAGTCCTGTCATCATCTTTGTAGCCTCTGCCGGACCCTCCCCAGTCCTTCCTTGTCTGTCTTGAGCTGGGGAGCCCAGAACTGGAACCAGTACTGCAGATGTGGTTCTACCAGGGGAGAGCAGAGGGGGAGGATCACCTCTCTCATCCTGCTGGCCACACTTCTCCCTGTGCACTCCGGGATACCATTGGCACCCTCGGCCCTCAGAGCACTGCTGGCTCTTGGACCCCTTGTTGTCCACCCAGCCCCGCAGGTCCTTTTCTGCAGAGCTGCTCCCCAGCAGGTCAGCCCCAGCCTGTGGGGTGCTGTGAGAAGCTGACTTCGTGCAAACACTGCTTATAGCAGCAGCTAAAACATCGGTGTNTGCAGATGTGGTTCTACCAGGAGAGAGCAGAGGGGGAGGATCACCTCTCTCATCCTGCTGGCCACACTTCTCCCTGTGCACTCCGGGATACCATTGGCACCCTCGGCCCTCAGAGCACTGCTGGCTCTTGGACCCCTTGTTGTCCACCCAGCCCCGCAGGTCCTTTTCTGCAGAGCTGCTCCCCAGCAGGTCAGCCCCAGCCTGTGGGGTGCTGTGAGAAGCTGACTTCGTGCAAACACTGCTTATAGCAGCAGCTAAAACATCGGTGTGGGATCAACATGATTCTCATCCTAAATCCAGTACTTAGCACTGTAGCAGCCACTAGGAAGGAAATTATCCTGGCTGAAACCAGGACACCCGCCAGTGACTTCAGCTTACAGAAATGGTCAGGTCTGAGAAATAGAACTGGGCTGTTTCCAGAGCCTTAATGCTTCATCAGAGAGAGTTTAGAAACTGCATTTGATGCAGTTAGATTGTGTATAAACCACATTCCTGGACTTAAAGCAAGTCTCTGTTGCAGCACTATTCCTATATACAGAATGCCCTTAAATCACAAATATTTACATTCCGTGAGACCAAGGATACTTCATCATGCTCTAGACAGTTGTCAGCAAAGTTGACAAAATCAGGGTGGCGATGGGGGAAATTTTTGCTCTGTTGACCTGTCCGTCTCCCTCACTGAGTTCCAAGCATTGGTTTGCATAACTGCCAGGGAAAAATGTGTACAAAGAACATGGCTGCCGTTTCAGTCACCCAGGCTGCACGTTTGATGTTTTGATACTGCTGAAATGTAAACTTTCTTTGACACTTTTCCCCCCCCTCCAAAAATTTTGCAGCTTCGTGGCGTTTTTTTGGCTGAGAACGTGCACATATTGAAGGGTTTGTTGTGGTCATAACATTTCAGTTTTACATATTTGTACTACAGGCAGCACATTTATTTCTCAAGGGAGGAGTTCCATTAACTTCATCTGTGCCACTGCATTATAGCAACATTGTGCATAGACTGGTTCCAGGTCCAGTTCTGAGCCCTTAATCTTACAAATGCCCTGGATGGGGTGAGTAGGGCTCAGATCTGACACAGGTGTAAGTCTGTTGTGCCCATGCAAATTCCCATACAGTAGCTGTCTGCCTAAATGGTGCCAGGTATTCCACATCTCTCTGCACACCCCAGAAACTCCTCACAGGCTGGGTGGTTAGGTTGTCCCTGGCCCCTGAGCTGCCTAGAAATTATGTGGAGCAGGGCTTCAGTTTCTAGGGAAGGGCTTCATCTCCGTAGCAGCCTCTGGTAGGATAGAAGAGCTTATTCTGGTGAGATTTTAGGTGCCCAGAGGTTATGTTCTTTACCAGTAAAATTTAAGTCATAATAAAATACAAAAAAGACATGAAGAGAAGAGAGTTTTAATGCATCACAGGGTTGCCTTTTAAAGCTTTGTTTTTCTATGAGGGAGAGTGAGAAAAATAAAATCCTTTTAGTCAGTCTAATATCAGAAAAAAAGTGCATCTGTGTCCTAGTACATCCCGTTGTCAGAATTTCTGGAGTCATTTTCTGATTTCCATGGCAGAATGTAATGGCACCGAGATGGTCTGGGGTTGCAGTGCAATCTGAAGAGCCTCTTCCAAGTTAGTGCTCCTCGTTTTCTCTTCATTTAGCTGTGTAAAGAAACACATGGAAAATAGAAGTGTTGAACTGTATTGCACAGAGTAGGAAGCAGGTTGTAGAGACCGTCCTCAAAAAGATAAGCAAGCCATTTGACAACACATGCATCACCTCATACTGACTCATAATCTATCCAGTTAATCCTGGGGGGAAAAATAAGAAATGTACAAACAATGAAAGGGGCATTGGGAAAATGCTTTTATATTGTTCGCTGCTCTAATAATAAAATAACAAAAAGCAACTACAAAAGTTGCTACAAACAATTAATAGAAAGCTTCTTTGCTTTAGAGAAGTTTGCATTTTAGATACCTGTGTTGATAGGTGGCGAGAGGTGCACATCTCTGCCCTGGTGATCAACTCAGTTTGGGTGGTCCTGCAGGATCAGCACTTTGGGTGAAGATTCATGGCACTTGAGTAGAAGAGATATATGCTGAAGACTTTAATTATATGTCTTAATATATTAAGGCACACAATGCGTAATTAAAGACATACGTTACATGTCTTTAATTATAAAATGTTATGATGTAATCCAAGAAATGTGTGTAGCATACGTATGTAAGCTTTTTAAGAAAGCAAATATTGATACTAGTGAAACAATTAGTTATTTTATTTGCCTACCCAGTAGAAACTCAATGCAGACAGTCTGATTTTCTGATGCAGGTGTCATAAATTATAATATTAGCTTGTGGTCTATTAGAACATCGTCATATGAATGAGGATTAGTTCAAGATTTTACATTTATACAGTCTATGAGTACCCCCAGTTTTACACAGCTATATTCTGTTTCAGATTTCACACTGTTTCATTAGTTATTGTAAAGGCTGAGATTTTCATGGTTCAGCGCATTAAATCTTTTTGTTTTCTTTTTTTCTTTTTCTTGGCTCCATGTCAGATTAAACTTATTTGTAGGTGGCTGCAAGGTTTTTTCCATTAATAAACCCGCATTATTCTCATTGCTGCCTTCCTTCTGATGGTATCAGTGGTTGACAGGCAGTGATCTTTTTCCAATCTTGGCACTGGGCTGTTGCTGTGGTAGAGGCCATTGTTCACTAATGGAGACTCGCTTTCATAAAATAATCTAGAATTTGTAGAGCGTTCCTTCTTCTGCATTTGCTTTGCTGCTTTTTGAACTTCCTACTTGTATTTTTCGTTTAATTACAGTTTCTTAAGTAGACAATGTAGGAGATCTGTTTATAATTGAGTCTAGGTAATTAAAAGAGAGGAAAGGAAACAAGTCTATAAATGTTTTTGTGCGTTCCCTTTTTATTTTCTGTGTGGCTTTCAAGCTTGGCTTCCTGTTCCTGATAATAATTTTTCCTGTTTCATGTTTACCTGGCCGGTAACACAGTTTTAGCTGATGAATTATAGGCTGTCAAAACTGAGAGGAATTAACTCTTGACTTCAATAAGTGACCTATTATTGCATTTATTTTTTCTAGAACTTTTCCTGTGATACTGTTGTAACATAAACATTTTACACCAGATGCTATCCCAAACTTTCTCAGGGTTTGTGGGGGTTTGTGCCTGCTCGGTAGTTTCCCTGGCTGTATGGCAGGGCCCTTCTTTCCCAGTGAACTCTGCAGTGGCACACCTTACACTTCAGATATTTGGGAGCTGAGTGCTCGAAGTATTTCGGTGTGCCCTGCCCTCTGACATTCACCTTTAGCTCCCCAGCACTGGAGCCCTGGCAGGAGGCAGGGTAACACAAATAGCTCCGGGTGGCACAGCAGTCGCAGTTGCGAGCACTTGTAAATAAACCGAGTGGAGAGAGGAAGGAACACGATTTCCTGAAACTCATAGAAGAAACGTGCAGATTTTACAGGAGAGTCGTTTTCTTGGATACCCCACGAAGTTGCATTTGCCTTTGGTCCCACCCCCAAACACTTACATACTGCAGACTTACTCCTCTAACAACACTAAGGAATAGTCCATTTCTTTGGAAGTGCTGCTGTCATCTTCTGGACCTTAATGTCCGCTTAAATCCCCGACTCAGGGAGTATTTAATGTTCTTTCTGCTGCCTCACGGCACAGCGTGCAGGCTGTGAGGTACCTCCAGTCACCCAGCAGGTGTGATAACAATTACTGTGACACAAGCAACTGAAGGAGTTAAATGCACAGAGCTCATTATTCTAATTTACGTGACAGCAGAGAGCACCTTGTTGGTATCCATCAATATACCGGTTCAGTTTGGAATGAAAACCTGGGAATTTATAATGCAGTCCACAATGATGATGATGTAGATGTAACCTTCATATATTGCAGTGCATCCAGCAGCATCTCTAAGATGTTTTTACTGTGATTCGAAAAATAGCAGGTGTGCTTTTTTAAACAATACAGTTATTGTTCTTAAATCATGCAGTAACATTTCAGCCTCTCCTCGTACCTGAAAGTGTTCAGCTCTAGTGTTTGTTATCTGAGCCCACTGTCATGTCTGTAAAGGAGAGCTGAATGTTAATCGTACCCGGTGTCAGTTCAGAAGCTGTGGTGCAGCAGTTAATAGCAAGGAAATTTCAAATGTTTATACTTCATATTCAAAGTTGGAGATGAAGTTCTTTATTTTATTTGTGTTATTCCTGAAGAGTCAACACAGGATGTTTTTAGCACTTCATAGAAGGCTCTCGGACACCTTCCAGGTTTCTGGCTGTGCTGGCGGAACCTGTAAATGTAGCTGGAGGTGGTACAGAACAGCCTTGGAAAGTAGAGCTGGTAGCACACCAGCGATACAGCTCCTGTGCTAAAGGGCCAACAGCCCCTGGACTGCTTCTTTGCTTTTGAGGCAGTGTTCACATTTTCATCTTTGTTCTCAGCCCATCCTAGTTCAGTTTGCCTTTCAGATCATCTCCCTGCTTGCTCTGGGTGATGTGCCAAGTGCTCAGCCCACGATTAAGTTACAGCCAGAGCTGCTGGACGTGAAGGTGCTGTAACTGTAGATGTCTGCGCTTATGTTTCAGCCTTGCTGCAACTGAATTAAAAAATCTTACGGGAAACCTCAGTGGCAGAGTTTAACTTTAAAAAAAGAGCTTTAAGCTTATCTTGCAGATTTATATATTTTTCAATGCTTTTAGCGTCTGAATTTTTTTTTTTTTAAATAAACATTAAGGTAGCCATGGAAGAAGGCTAAGCTGAAAAATTTTCCTATATAAGTGATGGAGGCTCTGAGGCCTCAGAAAGTATGATGGGTCAGTTGACAAGTAGTGACTAGCTCAAGAACTATCTAAGTTCTTTAAACCATATAAAAATAATCTGACCTGTTAACATATGTAAAATCGACTCAATTATTGTTAGAGTTGATTGCAAATGTTAGGAAGTACAAATTACAGAAATATTAAAGAAGTTTTCCTTCTTGTTCTTTCCTCGGGATTTAAAAAGTGTTGTAAGAAACTCGAAGTGTTAAATATTTTCAAGATGGTGTTTGCTTTCTCTGTTTCATTTTAAATCTGTTGTTATAGTTCTTTTAAGCCTACATATCTAACTGGACCCTTTGCAGTAAGGATTGAACTTGTTAATTTTAACATCTGATGCTGAATTTTTTACTCTTTAGAGTTGTCATCCAAAGGAACATTTTCTAAACTTGTTCACTTTTTAGTATTTTCAAGGTTCAAAGCATATATTTTACATTTCAAGCAGTTCTGTTTTCCAGAGTTAGTATCTTGGAATATTTGTGTTGTTTATTGTAGAAAACAGAGCTTGACACAAGCAGTAGTATTTTATCTCCAGAAATGTTGTTAGGGCTTGGTGATGCACAAGTCCAGAGCTCCAGCCTCCTGCTCTACCCAAAGGTTAAAAATAATCAATTCAATATTACAGTTTGGATGTAAAATATTAGTGGATCTAAATAAAGGGAATATTTTTTAAAGATCGCATCAGATGATGTATTAGTTTTGCTTCTCTAAAGCGAATACATTATGCTTATAAAGAACAAATAAACTGTGTTCATCTTCATGCTAACAGCAACTGTTTTGCTTTCTTTTGTTGCAGATCACCAGAAACTGGAAAGAGAAGCTAGAATCTGTCGCCTCCTGAAGCATCCTAATATCGGTAGGAACATTTCATTGCTTCGTACAGTATTTATCAGATTAGAAAATATAGGGGAAATGGAAATTAACAAATACAAAGAGCAGCTCAGAGAAGTCAAGTGCAAATATCTCCAGGCAAGACTCTTTATAATGTGGTGCTCCTTACAAATTCTGCTATTGGATGCAATGTTCTGATGGATCACCTAAAGCAACGTGCAGTGTTCTCATCTCTGAGCCATTGCTCTGCCATCAATGAGCTTTCTGTGCCAGGTGTTTGGGGGTTTTTTGAGCAGTGTGTAGGAGGGGTGATTTCCAGGATTGCCCATGACTTTTGGGGACCTGCAGAAGAATTTCAGCTGACAGTGTCTGTTGCACCATGAGACAGACCAATGTCAATAGTTAGGGCTGGTTTTAGTGAGATGCTTATGTTACACTGTGTTTTGTGTTTGAGATCCTGTCCTTCCGTAGATGAAGAAAGCTCTGCTCCTTTTACTTCCAGAGTTGTGTTTTCTAACCATGTAAAGCAAAAAATAAAGCATTTTGGAGGGTGGGGTGTGTCTGTCTCCTTGCTTTAGAAACAGTGTAAACAGGTAAGTACCTTCATCTTGAGGGAACTGTAGCTGGGTTTATCAGTTTTTCAGACACTGAATTATATGCCAAGGGTGTCTCTCACAAGGATATTTGCTGTACCTGAGACTTCTGCAGAAGGGTGGGAATTTCCCATCCTTTGTGGTATTTGTAGACTAATAAAATTGTTTGGTACCTGGGATGAAATCAGCTCCTTCCTTTAAATGATAAATGGAAAGTGAAAACAAGTGTACCACAGCTCAAAGTGACATGTCAAATTTCTGCTGCATCTCTCCTAAGCTTACAGGTTTGACCTAGAAATTTGGTTAAGGAGGAAGAGGAGTGTTATCTGTGCTCTTTTATCCCACCAAAGGTTTTGCATTGTAAAGTGGTGAAAGATGAGGGAATGTACAAGTCCATTTGGGGAGGAGGTGCAGCCCTTCTGCAGCTGTGGTTACACATATGGTGCAGCCAGACTCCAGGGTCATTCACCTGGGCCTTGCTGGAACCAGAACGTATCTGTGAGCTTCCACAAGCCAGGGAAGATGAACAAAAGACAACAGTGAACTGATGCAGGGGAAGGGCTGAAATGCACAGAACTCCGTTGAAACAAAAGTCTAAATTGGTTCCATGTGGTCACAAGTCTTCAGCTTGTCGGGTGGCTTGGAGCAGTGTAGGATGGAGTTCAGCTCCTCTGTGGCAGGCCAGCTGTTCCACGTGCACAGTTTGTATCTGTGAGGTTTGGCTTGGAGTGCAAACAGGCAATGACAGCTCTGGTGACAGGCAGGTAGGGCTCTGCAAGTCTGCATAAACTGTGTGCATCACCACCTGCACCAAGGTGCACGGTTCAAGGGATAATGGACAAAGTGTTCTGCTCCTGTTTCAGAAAAGGTGCCATCTTCTAGATCTGTCTGGGAGAAGATTTTCATGACCTGGAATTAACATGCCAGGGTTTGGCAGCAGGCATTGTATTCTGTCATATTCCTTCTCCTGCAGCCATGCCCTCAGCCAGCTAAATGATGACCCTAAAATCATTCCAAGTGCTGCCAGCACCCCACTGGCGCTCTTACACTTGGGTCGCTATCACATCCCCTTTTAAACTGTCACCTCTGGTGAGTAATGGAGCTGCATCACACCAGGAAGCACTAAGAGTGAAAAAGGAAGTGTGCCGGAGGAAGGGAGCTCGGCTCTGACATTAAGTATGTGTAAGTTAGGAAAAATAAGAAAAAAATTGTAACCATTTTTTTCAGTGTGCTTTCTGTAGGATAGCAGAGATCTAGTTTAATTGATTGGATGGTTTCTCAAAGATGACGTGCATAGTTTTCTTCATTTTCCTCCCGCATAGCTTTTTTTTTTAGCTACTTGTCTTTTTAAATTACACATTCATTGCAGAGCGACAGATTTCTGAAATCAGAATTCACTAATCCTTTCGCTGGTCTTTCAGGCCTATTCTTTATTCTTCCTAGTTAGCTTGATTCAATGTCCCTTCAAAAAGTGACTTAGTGTGAAGGTGTCAGTTCCAGGTTAACTTTATTACCAAAATAATACATATATCATAATAGTACTCCTTTTTTATGGTGTTGTATGATCTCTTCTATTAATTACCTTCCAAGTCTTAGACTGTACCAGATACTCCAGGGTGAAAACCCCTTTTTAGTTACCTTTTACATACTTATCTCCAGTCAGAGGAAAGCAGCACAGCTGTGGTGAGTCACATTTTTTGATTTTAGCCTGTGAGTAAACACATTGTACTTTGCATATGAGCAAGATTTATTTCTTTAGAGAAAAAGTTTTAAAAATACTCTAAACACTGGAAATATTTTCCAATTATCTTTCCAGAGAAAATAGAGAATTATCAAAAACTTTTGCAGGTCGCTGGTTTTGTGTTTCCACGTTAGGCATCCAGTTAGTACCTAACTAGAAAAATATTTAGTATTTAGTTATTTCACGAGGATAAGAAGGATTTCAGGACTAAACTTCTTAACAATCAACATACCTACATTTTAGCTTCCCAACAATGCCATATTTCTATCTAGTTCATATCTGACAGGATGGTGGGTTTATTTAATGAGTGCCATTATGCAGTTAGGAAATCTTAGGGTGACATTTTAAAAAGGCTTTCCACTGTAGTCTGTAGTCATAGGTACTAAACTTCAGAAGTTCCTCTGGTATTGGCACAGGAGTCTTAAAACTGGATGTGGGTAAATCAGAATTTTTTCTTTCAAAAAGATAAAACTTTGAAATGTGGAAAGTAAGGAGACACACATGGAAATATTTTCACTTCAGTTCCTGATTTGGATCTCCCGAAGCAATCACTGCAAACAATAAAACCTGAGGAAACAAACTTACTTTCTGCTGACGACTTTTTGGAAGTATTTATGACATCAGATTATTATTTCAGGAATCAAGGTATCTACCAAATATTCACAACGAAAGTATTTAAATATGTTTGGAGGGAGACTAATTCTTCTTAGGCATTTCTGCTGAAGGAGTGATTCTGAACTAGGAAAGGTACCAAGTTCTGAATTCACATATGAAAAATTAAATCACAGATTATTCCCACTAGACAAGTGTTGGAAGGGAAGCTAAGAGCTCTTCCTTCCACTTACCCAAGAATGTGTATCAGCCTTAAAAGGGAAGATAGTTTTTTGGCAATGGAAGTGTGAGGATAACTTTGGGGCATGATGTTTTCTGATGTGTAGTGTGGACTCTTTTTTTGAGCTTTATACTCAGAACTTTCTATTCCTGAAGATGTATTTATTCCTGCTATTCAGAGCCATGTACAGGCAGCTATTTTTGGAAAACTAAATATTGTTGAAGAAAGGCCGAATGTTAAATGATTCTGTTTCTGTGCAGTCCTTACTGTTCATGTTCATAGCCGAGAAGTGTCATGAAAATCTTCCTTGAAGAAGTTGGTTTCAATTCTTCTACGAGCAGGGCTCCAGTACATCTCTGAAAGCTGAACTTTTCTGTGCAGACACTGCCTTGCACAAAACTAATTTGGTTCGTTTTTCAGCATCTCTTTCTTTAAGTCATCCTTTTAATAAATCTGTGATTTCTTCTCCGTCCAGCCTTGTAGTTACGATGCCTAATGAATGGCGTAGAAATAATAAGGAAAGTGGATTACACGCAGTATTTTCTGTTCTCCTTTTTCAAATCTCCATTTCCCACTTAAGTAATATATATGTGAAAGTTTGTTTAAAACCCACAGAATTTCCTCATCCTTTCCACTTACAGTTACTCCTCACCAATACCCACTGTTGAGATTTCTGCCTCTTCTTACCTCAGTCGTTTGTATCGTTGTAGTAGGAAGCGAGCCCTGCTGAATTTTGTTTGGGAATTAAAATGAGGCAAAAGCCATTAGGTGAACTTCCAGGCCTTGAGAAGGAACTTTGAGAGGGCTCAGAATCCTTTCTTCCCAGTCAGTCTTTGGCAATACTCTCTCCTCCCAGCTTTGCTTGAGTAATCTGGCCTCTGCTACACTGCGGTAGGAAATGTCTGGGCAAACACAGCTCATGTTCCTGTGGTAACAGAGCTGCTGGGCTGCAGGAGTTTGTGCATTAGTGTGATTTTCAGCATTGCTGTGTGTCTCACGTTCTTACCGTGCTGACATGGCTGTACCTCAGCACATACAGGGTTGCTTTTTTACAGGGAGTTTAAAATGGATGGAAATGTAGGTTAAGCCTTGCTGTTCGGAGAACCTAGTGCTTTTTCTTTGTGAGATTGCACATCAAGTTACATTAAAAGCTTACTTCTCTTGCTGAGCAAATACCCGCAGAGGATTTGTCATCTTGGGTAACTATTACTTTTCCAGCAGTTCCATGTGTACTAATGCTCCCAATTTTTTTAATTTAGAAATCTGGAAAGAAAATTGGTGAGGAAAGTAACCATCTCTTCGCCAAGAAATCCAGTGTCATTTTCGTAGTTTATCTCCTTTATCTTCTTTTGGTAAACTTTGATTTTTTTGGTCATCTTTTAACCTTAGGTAAAGTTGGTTTTTAGCACTCTGGTTTCTAGTCTTGCAATCCACATAATTTCGGTGGTGTAACACTGTTGCACCATCTTGTTATGACTTTTGGCATTGATTTACAGCTGCTTTGCTAATTTTACTTTATGAGATCCCAAATAATGATAAAATCTGCATTAGCAACGATGCAAGCTCCAGCCCAGTCTGGAAAACTGCTGATTCAAACCTGGTAAAACCATCGAGTTTTTTTCCCAAGTGGAGTTTGCTCTGGCAGGGTTTGTGCTGAGTTTGGGTAATATTTTCCTAATGGGAGTCACACTGTTGAGATCTCTCTGTAACTACTGGAGGGGCTTCTGCTGGCTTTGCATTCCCACTTCCTTGCAGCCCATCATTCCCTGCCTCTGCCACCTCCTCCCTTGGCCTTACAGACAGTGTATAAGCTACGGCAGGCCGGCTGGGTCCATTAGCCAGCAACATCAGGCTCAAGTCTGACTCTGATCAATCTTCATCCCTTCCCCAAAGGCAGCAGCAGATTTTACTGACATGTGGCAGCCCTTCAGGTGATAAATGAAGTCCTTTTGGCACGAGGCCAGGCTGTCCCCGAGTGGCTCTGTAAGTCAGGGTACTTAGAGGTAAGTAGGACTGCCAGGCAGAGGCGGGGCCGGGTCAGCTCCGATAGGCCTGAGCCTGTTCCTGCGGATCTGCTTGTCCGGCCTGGGCAGGGCTGGAGCTGTGGCATCGCTCCGAGCGTGCTCCGGGAGCGGGGAGGCCTCTCCTCCACGAAGAACCGGAGCTGCACCCGCAGATGGGAACATGGGGGCAGCATCTTTCTAAGGCAGGCTGGCGTTGCAGCAGGCCAAGAGGCGGCCTAGATGAAGAACGGGCTGGGACAAAGGGAAAAAGACAAATCCCTAATCTGGTTTCATGAGTGTGTTGGTGTCTGTCTGGAGTCTGCTCGTTTCCTTTCTTTGAGCTGGGAACTTCTCATCAATGGCTGAGGAAATTGATAGCACCCAAACTTGGCACTGCTCCTCACCACACTCTGTGCTTGTGTCCAGCTTGCTTACTCCTTTTGCCACAAGGAAAGGAGGAAAAGCCTGCCTTTGGGGGTTACTTCCTCTCCCCACCGTAACGCAAAACATGAGCTTCAAAGTTGTTAAATTCCTCATGTGGGGCAAAATAAGAAACTGCTTATTGCCTTGTCCTTTTTGAAAAGAGGGCAGTTAAAGATGTGTGGGGGTTTTGTGTCCTTTATGCACAACAATATGTCCTTTGTGTTTATATTTGCCAAGTATGTGCACGGCACTTCATAAAGTCCCGAGAGTCTCAAGAGAAACACTATTAATATACAGAAAATGTGGATGCAGTAACTCCTTTCTGAATTTCATTTGTCTTACTGTGGCACAGTTGTGAGTAGCTCAGCTGGTATTAGTTAAGTTACTCTATAAACCAAACACAGGGTGAAAATCAGGCCTGTTCAGGTTGAGTAGATGTAGTTCTTTAGCACAATATTTTTTCTGAGCTTAATTTAAGGTTTCACTCTTTACGTCAAAAATATATAGTTCTTTCCTGATGCAGTGAAAATCAAACCAATCCCCAGCTATATAAATTGATGCCCAGTAAACATGGTCCTTGGGGATGTATTAACTATAGCTATGCAAATCAATAAATACAGGTTTTTATATAAATATAAAGCTCTAGTTTGTGTGGGACTGATGCATTAGCGAATCTCACTTCCTTTAATTATTTTTATTGCTTAGATGAGCTGATCACTTCAACAATTTTAAATCTCATCCATTCTGTTGAATTAATTAAATTTGCAATTTCCCTGATGAATAAGGTGAACCATAGTCCTTGAGAGAATTAAAATAAAACATCAAGGAACCAAATAAACCGGTGATATAACATGATTTCATACTTAATGTAAAAGCCAATTTAATGAGTATTATAAAGTAACAGATTGAATGTTTAAAGTCAGCCGTGGCTACAGCAAGTAGCTGACTAGTGAAGTGCAACAACAGAATACAGAAGCTGGTTTTGCAGTTGCTATTTGTGAAATTAAATGTACTGGAACGAGACTGAACCAGGCAAGAGCACACAGGGGGGCATAGTGGGGTTTGTTGCAGCTGGGTTTTCTGCAGGCTTTCTCCTTCTCAGCAGTTTTTGTTACTGCTGTGCATCCGATTCCTTTTAGTTGGTGAAGTTCTTGTGAATGTATGTTGATGTTTAAAAGGAATAAAAACTTCAGCCTGGAAGTTTTCAGTGCTGTTGTTGTAAGGATTTGGTGTGGAAGGGCTTTCTGTGGAGCTGTTGGTGGCCCTGAAGTGAGTGGAGTCTCAAAACCCCCCAACAGTTAAAAGACTGTAAGTTATTTAGTGCTAATCAATGTGTCAGTGGTTTCCATCATGAGCCATGTGAAGCATCAGATAATGTGGTCTGAGTGTGCCAGCAGGGAAGGGGAAAGGCAGCTTTGTTGGGTGTCACAGCTTTTGTCTCTTTTGCTTGCAGCAGAATCCTTTTATTCTGCTAAAAGTGGCGTTGCATCTTCAAGTTTCGCTCTTCTGGGTTACTGTGGAGCATAAAAATGTCTTTGAGTGCAGACAATGACACCACTCTTTGCCATGCTACATTAATTCTCTTTCCTTTTAATGGAGCACAAGGTTATTTTAGCTCAAGTGAAGCATTGCTGGCTGTAATATCCTTGATAACTGTAGCAGCATCCATAATAGACCGAGGAAATGAGGTTTCACTAAGATTTGCCACCAGTTTTATAATTTTTTGCCTCAGAAAGTATATGCCTAATTTGCACCAAAATAGGTAATGATTCAGTATAAATCAAGTGTGAACCAGGTCTTGAAGCACTTTCCATCCCTACTTATAGCTGTGTTTGTATGTTTCCTTAAATGCATGAAAATTCTTTTCATTGCGTGTCCAGATTATCTTAAGCATTTTTTCTTTCTATGAAGTCCACTCCACTTTTGAAGCAAGTCATTTTAAATGTAAAATCGAGTAATCCACAGAAACAGGAAGTGGAATTTAAACACCTCTCTTGAGGATCCTGCCGTAGGGGGTGAGGGCTCGGGTGACTGCCACACTTCCCACTTGTATTTTCATCTCTTGTTCTGCTTTACTTTCTATATGTGTTTCCTGGAATTAGGAGTTTCATAATTGGCTGCGTTGCTGACTTCAAGAGCCATGGAAATAAGCTCGACTGAAATGAATCGCTCTCTCTCTGCACACACAAGATGGATCTTTGGGAACTCACATTTTTTTGTTGTTTGAAAGCTTTGTTTGTTATGAATCTGCAACCACGTGTTATGCATACGGATAGACATCATGACTCCCAGCTAAACCACAAATATGTAATTTTCCTCTGGACCCTTTCCTCCAAAAACAGAGATCTCTACTACTTCAGCTAAACTAGGCTTTTTCTTTCAGTAAAGCTAGCACAGACATTTTTAGAGTATTTTTAGGGGATATTGTAAGTTCTGTTCCCTTCGCTTTTACAGACAGTGTTGTCGATGGTCTAATAGGTGAGTTCTGTATTGGGTCTTGGATTGATACCCAAATATTGGAAATCTTTACTTGATCTGGAGGTGAGGAAAAACCACCCCCCAACTGAAAAAATGTTGCAGTGTATTGGGTGGCGTGGATGGGCGTCACTGGACAGCGTTAGAGCAGCTCCTGCAGGGGTGGTAAAACTGTTGTGTGTTTTCCGTGATAATCCTGCCCCAGCCTTGACATTTGTGGCTGTGGGCTGAACCCACTCTGTGGGGCACTTTTGTCTTGGCCCGTTCCCTTTCCTGAGAGAAGAGAGGGAGTTATCATCCAGGCAGCATTTGTTTCCCAGGCAGCCTAAATCTGCCCATTTGGAGTGTTTGGCATCCTAACCCATGGTGGGTGAGCTGTCACCCAGTATGTCACCCTATCACCCTGCTTCTGGAAGAGGTCCCTCCAAGGAGAATGTGTTGGGCTGTCTGTGCCACCTGAGAGCTGCATCCTACCTCACCCTTACCCCCCGCCTCCCCATTTCCCTGTGGCAAGCAGAAAAGGATCTATTCAGACTGGGGTCAGAGAGAAGGAAAGGGATGGGGGAAATGCTGGGCATGTGAGCTGGGAGCAGTAAGAGGCAAAAGGAAGGTCTCCTGACTTTGGACCGTGGATTATGTTTTGACTTTCAACCATAAATCAGGAGCGGTGCTTTGGGAGCTCACTGTGGAGCTTTGGAATGTCTTTGCTCCTTTTCCAGAGGCGATACCAAGCTAGGAAACTCATTAGGAGAGGCAATCCGTGGGGCTACTCCCATCTGCACAGACATCTTGCTTTACTTACATACCCAGCCCCCTGCAAAAAAGTATCGTGGATCATGGAATCATGTGGGTTGGAAGGGATCTCTGGAAGTTATCCAGTCCCAACTCCCTGCTCAAGACATGTCCAGTAAAATTAGGTTACTCAGAGCCCATCCTGCTGAGTCTGGAGACTCTCCAGGGAGGGAGATTGCACAGACACTCCGGGCACCACTCCAGTGTTTGACCACCTTCCTATCCATATAAATAAATAAATAAATAAATAAGTCTCTGTGCCTAGCTGGGATTTTCCAGACTCCAGCATGTGTCTGTGGCCTCTTGTCTTGCCATTTGCACCCTGGAGAAGACTCATTTCAGTCTTTGCTGCTGATCAGCAAACCAGGTTCTGGAAGGAAAAGTGGATATTCCCAAATACAGCTGCATCCCTGTTAGGATGGTTTTGTTCTTTTCTTAAAATTCCATTTGCTTTCATTTTTAAATATTGTGACATAGATTCCTAAAGAAAGTGTAATTTGACTAAAAACTATGAACAGGGACAGACTCTTTGGAATGCAGGATTTCCTTGGTTGCAAGGTGTGGATTTGGAAGTGCATTTTATGGGCTGAATTTGTCTGTGCCATGTCACATGCAGAAATCCCTTTTCTGCTGGCATTTTGCATTTCGTATGCATCTTCTGCATCTTTACTAATGGAATGCCCATTCAGTAACGGATTTTATGGTGTCTTAGATATTGGAAACAGCACATGGAAAATCAGGACTCTGACTGCCTCTTGGCCCAGCATGTCCATAGCTCTGCTGGGATGTCACCCTTGCCTGTCCCTGAGCATGGCAGGAGTGTGAGAGGCTGTTGCCAGCCTGGCTCATCTTCCCCTGGTGCCCGAGGGCCAGGGGACAGCACCAATGAGTTCCAGGCTGACGGACATGCCCCTAACCACCCCTGGCTCGTGGCAAGTGTTTCAAGTGTCCTTTAGGATTTTCCTCACTCCTTCAAACTTTGCCTTTAAAAAGTCACAAATTCCCTTTTCATCCTGATTTTGTTGCTGTGCTGTTGGGAGTATCTGTCAAAGCCATGGCATTCCAAAGGATGCAAGCTGGTCTGCTCCTCGGCTTTCCACATGCTGCATCCTGGCACAGAGTGAGTGCTCTGACCCTGCAAATCCCACCAACCTGCATCACTGGCAGTGGATAAATAGCTCGTAATTGCTCCGTTCAGGCTGGGCTTTTTCAGATTTCGGCGCTGGAGATTTTCCCTCTCCTACAAAACTGCTGATCCAGGCATTTTTTTCAGTCGAGAGGGGTTTAATGATACCTCTCTCCTCCTAGTCACCTTCCAGATTTGGAAGTTCTTTTTATAGTGGCTTCACCAGAGCGTTAGTATTCTCATGGACTGCCCATGGGAATGTGCTTCTAATTTTAGTTTGTCCTCTACATGTCTGTCTCCTTTAAATGCATCCAGCTTCTCTTTCCAGCCACACTGGGCCAAGCATGACACTCTGCTCCTGATACTTGTGCACTGAAGATGTTCTGGTATTGCATTGTAATCAAATCCACAGCTCCTGCCCTTGCGTTGCACGGCAGTGAGTAGCACTCGTGTCTCAGCAATTGTGCCACCCAAGCAGTGCTGTTTAATTAATAGAGTTGGTGTGCATTTATTTGCTGGGGAACCTTGAGAGTGATTTAATTGTGTTTCAGCAATTTATACTTGGTCTGATGTCGATGGTGTTAGTGCTGGGGTTGTGTTGAATTTGACTGTGCAGTCTTGCCAGGAAGGACTGGGTTGATGATCTAAAACCATAATTGCAGCTGACTGGCTTGCAGCTATCTTCTGTAGCATATATGTATTTCGGGAGTTACTGGATGTGCTAAATGAGAGGAATATTTAGAAAGAGATTTCAACTGCAGCTAGTAGTCTGGGTTTGTGAATACAGACTGACTTCAGCTCTCTCCTGCAGCATTTCCATCCAAGTTTATGTGGGTTGTCACTGAGCTAATTACAATCTTACAAATGGTCCCACGGGACAGGACAAGCTCTCTAATTTTCATTTATTGTGAAACTGTGATTAAAAGACAATGGCAGTTTCTCATCATAAGCCTCAAGTTTGTCATCTATTAAGTCAATATGCATTCCCTGCTTTTTGTAAAACAAACACTTGAAATCATTTGGGATTATCAGTCAGTTGTGAACTCGCACGTTAGGAAAATGACAGTAATTTATAGTTGTCTTCAGCTGTGGTAGCATGACTTACTGTGATAGTTAATTGATAGAGGGGGAAGGCACATTCACTCCAAAAATAATACAGATGGTTTTGAGCCCAGCCCAGTGGATAGAGATGGAGTGGGATCATTATGGGAACACTCTGTCTGGGCATAGTACTTTGAGCTGCTCGGTCTTACGCTCTGTTAACTTACTGAGAGCTTCTACAGCTTAGATGTTGTCCTGGGTAATTGTAGAAGCATTTGGTTCTCCAGGTTACAGCGAGGTTTTGTTCGCTGCATTTGATGGATGGGTGTCTGCAGCACCACACAGATGGAAACAGGAGACCAGTTACCTAACCTGAATTTTTTCTTCTTCGAGACCTTTCAGACGGTGCTTTTTCACATTTGCTGTGAGTATAAGAAAGACTCAGTCCCTACATTTCCCCTCTTGCTACCATAAAGAAATTAGGAGGGGACAAACTGCAGTGGTGTGGATGGAGCTGGTCTCTGGGATGCTCCTATTGCTCCCATTCAGGATATTCAGGATTCATGGTTGTGAAAGAGGGCACCAAGGGCAGAGATATCATTATAATCATGCTTTAGGTCTGTAGCATCCATTTTAGGTCTTTTTCCTCAAAGCTGGTAACACAAAATTTGGGGACCTGATCCTATGAAATTGCCTCTAGCCTTCTTTGCTTGCATAGATATAAAAACCCCTATCAGATAAAGGAAGGGAGAAGCTGAATTTAGAGTGGTACTGTATAACATGAGAAGGCAATAGTTAATTCCATAAAATACAGAATTTTCCATGAAGTTGACTTTATTGTCCTGGAACTCATTTTTTGCTGGAGCAGGTCCATGGCCTGCAAATGCTGCCATCACTTCAGAATAAACCATTTTCTGATCTCCGAGGGCTACTGTGCATTAGAATAATATAGAGCATAATCAAGAAGTGATTTACAGACGATGTAAACTCGGTCTGCTTCAAGAGAAGACTTGGTGTCTTAGTGCTTCTTTTGGTTTTAAATTAGGTTTTTAATTTGGAAAAAAATCCAGCATTTAAATGCCATATTCTGATACTTAGTATTGCCATCACAGGTGCCTGGAGTCTGTCTTAGTCCCTGGAGTGGAGGATAAGTAATTTGGTTGTCCTGTTACCAAACAAAATAAATAGTCATTAAAAGGTGGTACCTACTGTGATTAAGTGAATTGGGGGTTGTACTTCATTTAGTTGTGTGTGGGTCTTCAGAAGATGAGCTTAAATCTGTCTGATGTTCATAACCACATCACTAAAGGGTGTGACTACATTTATATTGTAATTTATGGGGTTTCAACTTCTTATAGAAAAGATGATACAGTGCATGATCCTCACTGCGAATCTGGAATATTCGAAGATCCCACAGATTCCAGTTCTCCACAAAGGCAATGATTAAATGAGGGACTGGCAGTAGTGTTACGTTTGATGTAACACTTCCAGCACGGTGGTAATTAATGTTACACTTAACCATGTAGGAAGTGGAATGTTAGGTCTGTCTGCATATAAAAGCTCCCCTAACTTAATCAAAAGCTAATTTATTTTTAAACTGAGGTAGCTATTTCTTTGTGGCCACCTACTTCTCTGTAAACTAGGAAATTGTTTCAGTTTAAATTAGCTGATGCTTTGTTTTAAGCTGAATTAAGAGAGCATAAACTGTGGTTTTATGCCAACATAATAACATAAACTAGAGCATTTTTCCCGTGTAGACAAAGGTCTTAACAAGTAGTATTTGTAATGCTCACTCCACAGTCTACAAGAAATAAGGGCAAATAAGGTTCCTTTGTATATTCTTTTGTCATCTTCCCACAGGGAAGGTTGGCAAGAATTCCCAGAGACAACTTTATTTGAAAATGAGGTTTCCATTTTAAATGTTATTTATTCCAGCTTGAGGTAAAATGAACTTTATAACCTTATAGTTATTTGTTGTTTACAAGGTCTTAAATGTAGTTTTTGTGAAAAATCAAAGCACAGTAGCAGCTTTTTCTGAACTACTTCAGGAGATTCAGGAGATCAGCATGACAGAAATGATAACTTTGACATTTAGATATGCATATGTCAAAAAACTGCATTCAGCCTGTTTTATGCAGTGTCTAACATATATTTAAGGGCAGAGCCTACAAGAGAGGGTTTTTCCCTCTGGCTCCCATTCCACAGTTGGCACTGGGAAGGCACGGGGAGTTGGATGAGGCAACTCCAGTGCACTTGTGTTTTCTGTCCCCCACCACAGTAATGTTTTAGCAGTGAAATTTGCTGGTTTGGTTTTCTCTTCAAATGCATGCTCTTGTTTGGAAACTATTGTAGGAAATGGAAAGTTTAGCCTCATGGAAATATGGTTTGGGTTCTTTGTAGCTGAAGTGAAATGTGATGGGATTCCTTGAACATGAGTGTCAGGGATTTGTTTCTGCAGGGATAAGTAGTCTCCCTGATCTACTTTACAATGCCTCTTTGCAGAGCAGTTCTATGTCTAGGATGAATAATGTGATAAAAGCACATCTCTGTGTGCAGGATTATTACTTACCTGGGAAGATGCTGTGGCGGATTCTTTACAGGCTCATTGGCCTGCAGGTCCTTGTGAGCTGCTTAATGCAGAAATCAGGGCAGAGACACTTTCATGGAGACAGTGGGTCACACTGGAATGGTGTGTGTGTTCTTCCCAGCAGATGCAGTCCATATGGAAAGGACTTCTGCAAATGTTTACATGTGCTTATTTGTAGGAGTGTATTTGTTAAAGCTTTTTGTTCTGGTCAGGTTCTTAGAGTGGTTAAGTGCCTCGGAACAGCCACGTGGAATTTTGTCTGTGGCCATTTGCATCACAGCTGGGGGAATGAAATCCTTAATAATTAAGGAATGCATTCCATTAAATAGCAAATGGCCAGCTTGCTCTGCAGCATTACATGATCATTTATTAAATTCCTCATGAAGGTAGTTTGTTAAAAACATCTTCTTTGCCATAATTTATTGATCATATTCCATCAAAGTGACCAGGACACTCTTCTGAATAAGTTCTAGAAAAATTTCTGTTTCAATTATTTTCTTTATAATATGTCTGCTTTACAACAGAAAATGCCTGTTTAGTCACAGATTTCAAAGTACTTCCTTTAAAAAATGAATGTTTGTATTTTAAATCAGTACCGGGTTTGAGTTTGGGTTTGGATTTATTTTATTCTTTTCATTTTTTAGACTGAAAATAATTTTTAGCATTAATAATAAAATGAAAAATTCTGTGCATCTTGGGGGGAAAAAGCAGGCAGGAATGTCACGTTTCCATCAGCCTTTGGAAAGAGAGGGGTGCAACATGTTTATAGGTGGTTCACTAATTGAATGAGGATAAATTTGCATGCAATTTCTGTCAGGAAGATGGGAATTTACAGGGCATTTAATGCAGTCATCAGACTTGAGAGTTGGTTCTTCAGCCCTGCTGCATTTCCATCGTGCTGCGAAGCAGGTGTAGTGTAATGATATGAAGGATAACTGTGGGAGAAGGGCAGAATGCTTCAGGTGCCTCCAGTTGCCAGAAGGAGCTGTTTTAAAAGCCCTTGTTCACCTAAAGCAGTGAGAGACCAAAAAGCAATGACTCTGTGTACAAATATTACCTTTTCAATATTCCCTTGGTCAAAGTTGAGATTAATTATAAATATTTGTTGTGAGGATATTTATATAGCAGTGGTCACTGGATTCAAATTGCATGCAAGAATTGGATTATGACTCAGTTATTTAAAAAATCGATATCTGACATAAACATCAGTAAAGATAATTTTTTATCTTTTCTTACTTCTTTATACAGTTCTAATCAACTTTCAAATGAATTTTACTAGGTTGCCTTGAATCCACAGTTACCACCTTTTGGTTTTACTTGATGGTCTTTACTGTGATAAAGTAATGCTTTTAAAACTGAAAAACAAAAAAGGGTAAGACTGAAAAGTTTTAGGAAATTTAGCTGTAGTTATTGCTGCTACTGACTTAAGGATTTAGCCTAGGTTTGCTGAAGGTAATTGTTACTAAATAAAGGTGCCTTAAATACGGTGGTAATTGCTTTGCAAACATTGTCTAAGGCTGCTTGGGGCATACCTGGGTCCTGTGTGAGAGGTTTCTTTTCTGTGGTTCCTCTTGAGTCATGCCACAGGATTGCAGTTTTCTGCTTTCCTTTTGTTTAAAATATTTAAAGTAGAGTGACTTTGTTTTCATAAGCCGATGCCTTTAAATACCTCGGGGATTGGTCCTCATGAAAGGGGAGCATTTAAAAAATAAACATACATGCTTCTCCGAGTGGTCATTATATAAATTGTTTATATGTCTGTCTTTAATGTATTTTAAGGGAGGAGGGCCAAGAAGGGAGGCTGTGTCCTACCCAATGATTACAGCTCCCCAATAGCCAACTTTGTAGACGTGTAGGCCCTACATATTATTTATATAAATCTGTTCCCAGGGTTTTTTAGCACTGTAAGTATTAAAAGGGATAAAGTCTAATTTTGATAATTGGGTAGTTGCATTCCCTCCATTGAAGTACACTGTGTGGTTTCCTGAGCCTGTTAATTTTAATTGATGGAACATCTGTGTTACAGCTTGTCCTTTTATTAGTTAACACTCCATGAAATTCTTGTGTCTTTATTCCTCTTCTTACATGTTCTGATGAATGCTAAAACAGTTAAAAAATGTTAGTGCTTAAAGCATCAACACTGGCAGCTGAGACATCAGTTTGCTCATAGCAAAAATTTGTGTCAGACTTGCTTTTAATCCATGCAGTTATCCTCATAAGGCTTAATCTGATGACATTTGTAAGGCTTTTTGTTGCTTTGTAAAAAATCTTGTTCAACTTACAAAATCAGGCCTTCAGCTGCAAAGAGGAATTGGCTCACCCTGAAACACAAGATTTCCAGTAAAGGACACGGTTGTATGTTAAATGAAGACAGGAAGGTACAGGTGTACATTTTAGTCCCCTGTTCTTCTTTGCAACAACTCCATACAATTTTGCTGTTTTCATCCATGAATAATTAAAGGTGTGTAGCTCCAGCTGTTCCTTTTAACTTCATGGATACGGGATATAATTCCACAGAGCTGCTCTGGGCACGTGTGCACACATAAATGCACACGCACCTGTGTTATGGTGTGCTGAAAAGCAACTGAAGCCTGTGGGATAAAAAGATAAGTGTCAGTTATCACAACTGCTCTCCCTGGGGACTGCCAACACAGAAATATATATTTTGGAATACCTCTTGGGTTTGTGTTCTTTTTTTAATTAGTTAATTTTATTTGGGGTATTTTATTTTTAAAGCCTGCCAGTCTTCACCCAGCAGAAATGAAGCAAGAGTCTCTCCATGACAAAAGAGCTGGTAATTTGAGGCCATCTACTTTGACATCAGTACCTGGAGTCACTCAGTCCTGCTGCAAAATGTGATCTCTTATCTACTTTGACAAGTAATTTTTCATTTTCTCTGTAGCAAGCATCTTTTGCCAACGTTGACACTTTGGTAGAGTGACTTCTGCACATGCAGTAAACTGGCATTTAATCAGAATACAGATGTTTATTGTGTGAGGGCCTTTTTGGGGGTAGGTTTTGCTCACAAATGAATAGTTTTGGAATACACAGCATTTTGTTCATAGTACTCAACATTTGCTGTTGCAATGCCTTGGGGAAAAAGTATTTCCAAGTATTAAATTCTCTAATTATTTTTCCCATCATTTTTTATTATACCAGTTTTTGAGATGCAGATGAATAGGATTTTTTTCTCAAGTTTTTGGCCCTAAAAACCCATGAATTTGCACTGTAATGAAAAAGTTACCTTTTGAATGAATTTGGGAGCTATGTAGTTTTGATTCACTGTTGCTGAATTCAGGCCACCTGTTAATAGTGTACACAGCCCTGCTGACTCGCATGAAGTCGTTTAATGACTGTAAGTGTTGCGTTTTACTGCTGGTGTGTTTGACAGCATGGGGGAGGATTATTTTCTTAGATATGCAAAGCATTACTCTGTGTTTAATGTTGTTCAGAAATCAGCTGCCCTGGAGCATTGCTACTGTACTAATCTCACCAGATTAGCCTCTAAATATTTCAGTTTCTTAGGTAACAGCTCTTATTAATATTTGCCAGGTTCTGTCTTCTGTACCTGATGAGCTTTATTATAGAGGGCCCCAGGCTTCCGTGGTCTCAGCAGAACAGTGTTGTTTGGGAGGAAATGTGAGTGTAAGGAGCAGTAAGGACAGCACAGACTCCATTTTCGTGCTAAGTTCCCTGCCTGGGAGCTATAGCTGTGACTCTTACGCACCACTGATTTAAGGGGTTTGGTGGCTCAGTAGAGATTATTTATACCATTTATACCAGGCATTCGAAAGAGGACGTAGGCACACGATGGAGCGCTGAGGTGCCGAGAATGGTGCTGCAGTGAGGATGTTTTGTTTGAAGGGAGCAGATCAGTGCCAACAGCAGCACTCCTGGGCAGTGGGTCACAGACTTTGCATGCTCAGTTCTGCTCCCTCATGCACCTTTATTGTGCTTACCTTGGGATCCCAGCATATTTCTCTTGGGATCTAGATTAAAAGCTGTAGGATGAATGCTGACTTTGGTCTCAGTTCTT
Organism: Mohoua ochrocephala; assembly: GCA_013398855.1. Classification (NCBI taxonomy): domain Eukaryota; kingdom Metazoa; phylum Chordata; class Aves; order Passeriformes; family Acanthizidae; genus Mohoua; species Mohoua ochrocephala. The sequence continues at coordinate 621,585 of VZTA01002781.1, forward strand.
GGCACTGCTATAATGGCTCCTGCACTGGTGTCCACACGAGTTTCTGGTAAAGTTCAAGCAGTAACTTTGTTTTCTGTCTCTTGTCACTTTGGTTTACGCAGTAGAACAGGAAAGGTGGCAAAGGGTGACTTTGCAAGAAGATGTGGGTCCTGACAGTGCTAAGCCACAGCAGATCTTCCACTTCTCAGCCAAGCAGTTCTGCTGAGCACAAACCTTTCTTTGTCAGAGACAGGACAGCAGAAAATGCTTATAGACAGGTGTTTGAATAGAAAATTGAATGGATCAAATATGAGTAAAAATGTACCTAGTTATGGCTTTTTAGTGACTGAGGGGTTTTCTTCAATTTTTATTTTGCCTTTTCATTTTCAAATGCAGCAATTTATCCCATACCTACTGACAGGCAGGTACCAATTCATAGAACACCCAAAGTTAAATTAAGCCGTTCCGTGAAGTTCCTTTCATTAAGTAATTAAGTTCATTTTTGAAAGAGTGTGGGGGTTTTGGTTTGGGGTGTTTGTTTGTTTGTTTGTTTAAATAAGAGTGGTCTATGTAAGGTCTGCACGAATACTCCAATACGCTTTCGGAAGTGAACATGGAGGGAAAGCACCTTTTTCCCTTTTCCCTATTGCAGGAAAGCAGAAACTTGAAGAAGTAATTTGCATATTTCAGCAACTATGACATAAGCTTTTGTGACTTTCAAACCCATTTTAAACCTCTACTATGGATGAATGAGCCCTGTAACTTCCTAGTGGTGCACTAATTTGAGACATCAAACTTCAGGGAGTTACAGGATCAGTGCTTCTGGGGGTCCTCAGATCTTAATCTTTAGCACCAAAGGGAAAATTTAATGTCTTTACCACTGACTCTGTCAATCCCTTTCCATGCTCTGTTAATAAACACAATGAATGGGATTGCACGGAAAAAGTTTTCCCCAGGAGCATCGCTCTGGCAGTTTGACACCTCGGTGCACATCTGTGCAGCTGCTGTGTTGACCTTGCACCATAACTTCGCTGTGAAGTTCAGTCTTCTCCAGTAATTTGTCTTTGTAACGTGAACTAATTCGAATACCACCTTTAGTGAAATGATCACTTGAGCAGTTTCACACAAATATTTTAGGCACTAGGTTTAGATGTGGTTAAATATCTTTATCATCGAGAATTTCTCTCTATCTACTGTTTGACTTGACTCCTTGCCTGGAAAAATTTGATTTTCAGTGGAAGTATGTGGAATACTATTATTTTGATTTTTTTCCTTCTTTAAAGGCAGAAATTCAGGAAGGAGATAATAAAGTGATTTGGCCATTATATCAAGCTATTTTCTGTGGGGTAGGCACAAAATAGTGCAGTTCAGCACAAAAAGTCACATGAAGGAGATCATTTTACTTTTCAGTCAGGTTGGAGCTGGCCCACACTAATGGCTAAATGGAAGCTAATCAAGCTAATAGGAGTTCTCCCTGAAATTATTATAAGGATGTTTCCAGTGTGATGATTGGAATGTATTTCAGATGAAAATCAGTGCTGAAGGCAAAGCAGGGGTGTTCCTGATGTTTTGTGGGTTTACAGTATTTCTCCAGAAGGAAGAGCTGTAAGCTCCCTGGATTCCTGTCAGGCATTCCGAGTGGTTTGCTTAGGAGCAGCAACTTTGCTGTCTGAGGTTGTTAAGCACCTTCTCTGGAACCCAGCGGAGGAGAGTGACCACAGGGCTACAGCAGGCAGGAGGAAACGGAGTTACCCCAGTTTCCTTTCTGCCCTCTCGTGTGTTTGTTGATAACAGCATTGATGAAATATCTGCACTTCATAATGATGTGGTCTAACTGAAATCGTTTCAGAAAAGATAAATGGAGCTGTTACTACTGCTGAATGCTTTGTGACTCTGGAGAAATAGGAATGGCAGTGTGAGCTTCTGATGGGAGTTCTTCTATTGGATGAATAATCTTTGTAATTGTTGCCTTTTGGTTTGTCATGCCCGAATCCTGCCTGGTAGGTGTGTGTGAAGAACTGTATCTGTCTGCAGTGACTGCACAAATACTTCTTGTAGTGCATCCCCTCTAAAACTTAGTATCTTCTCAAATTGTCATCCCAGCATCCCTTGTCCTTCCCATGGCAGGCTGAGTGCAGGCAGAATGTCTGGGCCATGCCGGATTAGCCTCTGTGCCGTCGTGCACCCTTTGCTCTGCACTCAGGCTTGTCTGCACCAGAGATTCTTCCCTTCTGCCCTCACTTATTTGGCATTTTCACTTCAGAGACATAACCCTGTGCCTGGATTGACCAAAGACGCCAGCATAAGCCCTTGCCAAAAGGCAGCTCTGATCTTCCCTGGCTGCCTCAGCCGGTTTTCCTTTTCAGAAACAAGCAGGGGCATATGATCCTGATTCAGAGAGGGATTTGTTCCATCTCACTTCTGTGATTCAGGCATTTGGGAGGAAAGGAAAAGAAAGAATGTGATCCTTGAAGAAGATATCCTTGAAGGCGTGTCAGACTCGAGTTTGGCTAGCAAGGAATTAGGCTTCCCAGGCTGAGCAAAACATCGTCCATCATCTCAAACAGCAGCCTCTTTGTAGTCCGAAGGGACAGATCTGTGGTTCTGCAGGCACTTGGAACCAAGTCCTGTTCTAGAGAAGGAAGTGACGAAGCGAGAGCACCTCCTGCTTCAGGCAGGCACCGGAGCTCGAGAAGCCCCTTCCCATGGTGCCATCCTGTCCTGCTTGGTAACAGGGGTATGACCGAGGAGAGTGCTGCTCTGAACTGAAAAAGTGTTCACAGAAGGCCACGCTTTGAGTTCCTACTAGTCCATTTCATGAACAGGACCTTTCTATCAGAAGGTATCGTTTGCTATGTATTAAAGCTTAAAGAGTTTTTAACTGTTTTGTAGATGTATATGGAAGGCAGACCAGCTGCACTCCCAGTTTTACAGGTTTAGGGCTGTTTTGCATCTGTGACATACCCAAGGGTCTGTAGTAACTCCTATTTCACGAGTAGTACCTTTGATGCTGCAGTACAAAGCAATGTGCCCAACAGCCAGATGTTTTAGGGGTCTCTGTCCTCAGCTAGAAATGTGAGGATGCTCTTCTAAGCTGGTACGTGGTGTCTCGTCTCACGTTTGGTTTGTGTTAAAAACAAGACATTTGGGGGTATTGGAATCTAAGCTCAAAGAATGCGACCAGACAGAAAGTTGATTTGGGGATGTTTGGGGTTTTTTTGGGAGGTGAGGGGTGGTGTTGGCTGGCCCTTCATAAAAACATGGACTAATCTGGAATACAGAACCAGCCAAAACCACAAACTCTGATTTAGACCTACTTGGCTCTTCTGAATCATCACAAGCTCTGCACACTGAGTCAGCCAAGAGCTGGTTTTCTCTTCAGTATTGTGTAAACACAAGATGTTTCTCTGGGCTAAATATTATTAAGTTAAAAAGTCATGTTTATTTGTCATGTGTAAAAAATGATTAATACATAAAGTTACCATCTGGGGAGATCTGAAAATTCTTTTCTTTTACACTTTCTTCATCAGCTCAACTTTGAACACAGATCACTTTTAGGGTACCCTGATTTTTTCATTTGCTTCCATAAGTGATAATTATTTGGATCAAAGTACTGACAAAGCTTCCTGTATTACCTTTGGAAATTGCAATTTCATTTAAAGTAATAATTTAGGATAATTATTTTCATTTAAGGAAAACCGCAGGACTTAATTCATAGTTGTACCACAATGCGGTGTGAATTCTTAAAATTCAAAGGGAAGATTCTGCAGCTGACTAGCACATTTTCAGGGAAAACTCTAGATCTGGACACTGAGGGCTATGTAAACATGGCATGGGGGCTTAATTAGGATGCTCTACACTGGCCAGGAGACGTATCTCTTTGCAACTCTTCACAGTAGAAATTGTTAACAAGCCCTGGAAGGTTGTTACTCTGCTGAAATGTGTGACTAATTGTGGGGGGATTTTCCTCATCTTGCTTTATTTACAATTTCTAAGATGTAATACTGCTGAGAAAAAAGTTGTATGGCATTAGGAAGATAAGAACTACGGAAAAGGCAAATTCTGAGGGTAGGGAATTTAAAACAAAGCCCCAAACCCCACAGCTGAGAACACACAGAGATGCAATACCAGCTCTGCAGTAGAATTCTAACCCCGCCTTCTCCCCCAAACCAGCAACAGCCATCAAGGACATGAAAAAGGTGACTGGTGTTTATGTTTTCTTCCCCCTTTCCATAGTGCGGCTCCATGACAGCATATCAGAAGAAGGATTCCATTACTTAGTCTTTGACTTGTAAGTATTTGTTTTGCATATGTTTAGCATGTTGGGGATGTGCTGTTCAAACTCGGAGATGCAAGTGCAAGCTCACGAGATAAATGCATGGTTGTGGTGCGATGAGCTGGACAAATAGATGGAAACAGCTGGAAGGACAGGAACATATTTGGTCATTTGCATGTGCAAGAACTCGTTTCTTAGTGTCGCTGTAAGGATTCCATATTAAAAGCTATTAAAAATCCTCTGGTGAAGTGGATTGTAATATAAAATGTAGGTATGTAAGTAAAAGTTGCATGATACCTGCCAAAACTAAGCAAAGATAGAAAAACATATTTGCTGCAAGCCAGTTGTCTAAAGGAAAGATAAAAAAAAGCATGTGGAACACTAATTTCTCTGCAGAAACTCGCCCCTGCTGCATTAAAAAGGTAAGCCTGAGTTTAGAGAGGGAAAGATTGTTTTAGTATTTTATTCCCGATTGATATCTTACTGCTCTATAATGTTTCATTTTGACACCACTCAGAATGTGAAGTGCCCAGCATATAGAAACGAAGTTTCCTACTGATGTCCTGTTTTGTTTCAGGAATTTAAGTCCCACGAGTTGTTCATGTAGTGACTGTGCCTGTATGGAGCTTGTTTTTCCAGATAAGGCCGTTTAGTGGAAGCAGGGATGGTGACAGCATGAACTGTATGTCTCAGGCTCTTAACTTAAAAAGAGAAACTGATTTCCTCATTCTTCCCTGGGATGGGCAAACTTTTCCACTCACTTGAAAAGTTACTGCTTATGGTTTTGGATATTGACAAAGCTGAATGATAGGAATTGTATTGCAAAACTGAGTTACTTAAGTAAAATTGTCTCTTTAAACTGTAAATTTTTCCAGGGCAGTTTATAGTTTAACAGACAACACACCCACCCACCTACCCGAAGAGCTTTCTTAGGCCCCCCGTGGTTTTGCTGGTTAGAACGAGAATACATTATTTCCCCAGAAATGTGAAATAGCTCATTTCTAAGCATACAAACAGAAGTGTTTGCATTCAGCATGGCTAAGTTAGAACCTGGATCTTCCACAAGCAATTGTGTGCTTTCATGTTCAGGTTACGTTCCGGTTTACTTTCTGACTTAACTTTTTTAAAAGAAATCTGTAAAGACTTCTTCAACACTAGACTTTAGACTAGAAATACACCAATATTGAATAGTCTGTCTGCAGTGAAGGCATTCGGGATTCAGGACTCAAATCCTAACTGGGCTCAACAGAAGCTTGTATGTGATTTGTGTCTATCCCAGGTAAGTGCAGTGACTGTTGGCTTGGAAATGGCTCCAGGGCACAACACACATATTTGTTCTCTGACATGCACTGGGTTTGTTATGCTTTTTTTTTCCTTAAGGGCTACAAAGGAAATCTTTCTATGTGGAATTGGAAAAAGCTTCTTAATCCGGAACTTTTCTAAGAAGTGCATGCAGAATTCTTAGTTCTAGGGACAATATCCCTTTTAAAAACCAGTGGCTGTTGTTTTTTTTTTTTTGTTATACTGCTGTACTGTGAGAAACTAGGGCCTACTATAATTGCAGTTAGTCCACGTCTGCCTTAAATTTAATATATAATGCCAGACTTATCTCAGGGGGTTATGATTGTGATGTGAACTAGAACATTTGAACAACTTCAGAGTTGTAGATAACAGTATCTAGATCTCGATAGTAAAGGAGCAAATAGAAGCCTGTGTTCTGCAATAAAATATTAATGCCTAACTCAAAGATACTGCCTTGGCCGAAAACTAGATTCCACAGGAAGTATTCTGCATTGGCGGGAACTTCCTCCGTTCCCTGACGGTCCCGTTCAGGACGAAAACCAGCCTCAAACGTAAATAAAGCTTTTGTGTTTTGAACGTGTTGTTTTGAAGGTTTTGTAAAAATTATTTGTTTTGCAAAAAAGAAAATGTCTAAATGGCAGAGGCAATGACTTTGCTGACTGATCGTTGTCTTTGGAGAAGCAACAGGTTGCATCCTTGAGGAACTTTTGCCAAATTACTGAGAATGCCTGTTCACAGTTAATTTTTTACATTCAGATTAAGAAATCAATGTTTTAATGCTCACTAATATTATTTATTAGTGAAACTTCACCTTTTATTGCAGTGGTTACTGCCCTGTTGACAAGTACATAAAAGAGCTGCCACGATAAAAAGGTACCGTATGCACTTCTTGAACACGAAGGCCAAGAACCTGCTTTTCTTTATTTAGCTTTAATTCAGCAGGAGGCTGACTGTGGTGTAACACTGTCACTCCACCCACACAAGCCATCATGTCATTTTCTTAATGATTTCTTTCAGACTGTGTGGGATTTGGTACGACTGTTTCTTCAGAAATTTCTTTCAGACTGCATCCCACGTAAGAAAGTGAAGGGGAAGACTGCCCTTTCCGTGGATAGAAAAAACCAATTGTTGTTACTTTCTATTTTGAATTTCTAATAATCTCTTTGGATTAAATGCCATAGAGATGTCTGCAGCCTGTTGCTTCACTTGTATACCCCAGGCATAGCTGTGCTTTTATCTGGAGAAAGAAACAGTGTTTAATGTACTCTGTTACAGACGTGCATTTGGGTGAACAGTTCTGGTGTCAAATGGGAAGGTGGGAGTCTCTGGAAATCCGTGTGGAAAATGGGTATTGAACAATGGACTTCATGAATTTAATAATGGACTTCATGAAGGTTTTGCTCCCCTTCCCCATTGGTTAAGGCAGCAGCAGTCAGGATTTGCGTCTGTTGGACCATTTCAGTTGCTAAGCACGAATGAGACTGTCTTCAGTGTTAATGATGTTAGATGAGTTCAAATCCAATCAATTCTGTCAGTATTAATTGCTGTATCTGAATGGAAACAGCTGTAGCACTTGAAGACTCTCTTGTGCAAGTCAATGAGATTCTCTATTTTCAGTGTCTCCCGTTTTAATGCACTTGATGAGATGCAACAATTGGTACATTAAGAATCCTGGCCTTGCTTTTAGATTCTGAGTGCAGGGACCATACTGTGTAGAATAAGCAGAAAAATACAAAAAAATAGCCTGATTTGCAAAGCAGTGTTTGCCTCAGGTAAGTGCCTGAACCTCTGTTTCAGAAGTGGAAAGGCTACAGATAAATGTAAAAATTCTATGGCCACTGTAAGGTGCTTCCTCCCAGCTCTGTTATGAAGACAATTGAAGAAACAAATGTAAGCTAGGAGGAAACCACACCAGTGTGATCATCAGCAGAGGCTGGTTTAGCTGTCTGTGCTAATTTGTGTGTTCCTTTTAATTGTTCTCTTATATTTGTAAATATAAACCAGCAGTTTTTCTGAAAGTGGTGCAGAGGGCCTTGGTGTTTCTACATGCTGCCTTGTAACTCTTCTGTGTAACCAAACCCACGTGCTTTGCTTGGTGCCACTTTAGTATGCTCTTCTGAAAAGTCACAAAACAACCATAGCGATTTGTAAGAACCAGTGGGTTTTAAGTTGTATCCTGAAAGTTACTGGAGCTTATATAATGAATGGCCTGTCAAGAAATACAGCTTCCCAGGATCCCGATACACATGTGTGTCAGAAGGGCATTGAGATCCATTCCTATTTGCATCCTGCGGGGAGATAGTACCTTGGCACCTGTTCGTGTAGCTTTGTAGTGAAGGACCAAAGTCGTTTGTGAGTGGCTTCCTGGCACCTGCGGGCTGTCCTACACTGTGGTGCCCGTGACCTTTATTGCTGCAGGGGCACCTTGCTCAGGGACACTCAGTGAGCCCAGGCCATGAGCACGGCTGTCGTGGTTTGCCCAGAACGCGCAGGCGGGGTCTGGCCTCTCCTCATGCCCTGCGCTGCTCTGCCTTCCTTCATTGTGGCCATTGGGCTGTCTTGGAAGAGCTGTTCCTAAGGTATCCTTCGGAGTGACAGAGCATGGGAATTGCCGACTGCTTGTTTGGTTGCCAGTGAAATTCACCTGCTCTGTTCCTGCTTTGATCTTTTCATCATTTAACAATGGTTGTGCATACCAAGCAAATGTTTAGTGTCAGCAAGTAAGATTTCATAGCCCCTTCTTCCCTCCGTGCTGGAGAAGAACAAACGTCAGTTTGGTATTCTCTTCCACTGAAAGGCACTTTGATGACTAAAGCTTCCTGTTTTCTTTCTTTGCCTTGGATCAAAATTAAGTGTTTTAGGAAAGAGTAAGATCAAAGGATGCTTTGTTTTTTCATTCATCACAGAGTGAGAATTACTCCTCTTTACCAGAACTGTGGCAGACAAATATATATGCAAAAAGGAGTTATGAAAGACTGTCAAAATATGCATCAATCAAACATTTTGTGCTACAGCAACCAAAGCCATTCTCTGGAAGGTAGAAGGCAAAAAGAAAGAGAATACAAATTAGGCAACAAGCCACTTTACCTCCTCCAGATTTTACTGCAGACTTTCGTACAAAATAGCATTCTGTTACCTGAAAGTCTCTACGTTGAGAGTCAGTCAGGTGTAAACCCAGAAAAAGGATGGTGTAACCCAAATATAAATGAAATCATGAAAATCAAGTTCTTGAACTGGCCTTCTCAAAGAAAGGAGCAGTGCTGCTCGTTGAGCAGGGCATTTCTGTCATCATCTAACGTGACTGAAAACTGGGATCCTCAACGAACTGTTAGTACAACAGTTTGCAAGGGAATGGTACAGTTCTGAACGTTCCAGGTATTCTCACCTCTAATTTTTTAATCCTACTAAACTTAATTGTATTCCATAGTAATTGTGTTCACTGTAGTATAGATTTTTAAGCATCTCAATCTTTAAGTATTTTGTTGCCCACTCGAGCTTTTACGTTTGGGAATTTTTTGGGAATATAATGTGCTAATATCTGCGTTCATAACCAATAATGAAATACAAACATTGATCTCTCCTCTAGGAATTATTTATGTAAGCACCTGTATATGTGAAGAATTGCATTTAGCTGTGCAAGTCTGTCAGCCTATCCCATGGAAGAGAAATGTTACAGGAAGGGTCTTCCTGTGCTATGAGTCCACTCTTGTGACACAGGCAGACAAGTTTTATGATATTATTGAAAAGCTCATTAATCTTCATCTTACAAAGATGGCTAGAACTCTTCTCCTGATTTTAACCTTGTATTCACTCATAGGTATTGTATGCTCATGTATTATTGTACCAATATTATCCCTTACAAATCTCCTCTAGGGAGAGCCAGGCTTATGCTTCCCTTCAGTATTTATTTTCATCCCTCTTAACCATTGTTTTGCCAAGCTAAACTGGGTTTGCTCCTCTGAGGAGATCTGATGAGTGAGTGACTGGGTAGCCTGGTCGCACTTTTTCTGTTCGTGCTGCTCTTCCAGTTCCCTTTTCTGAGCGTGAGTGACCAGAACTGGTACAATATGAGGAGGGATTTTACTGCTGCGCTTGAGGACATTGCTGTCACTCTGTTTCAGATGCAATCCAAGACTGTGGCAGCATTCTGCTCAGGGCTCATTCTGGACTCTGATCTTTGGGATATAAAAACAGTTTTATTTCTTTTTAACCACTTTCTACCATTAAGCCGCTGGTGGTCCAATGAGCTCCTGAGTATGCAACAATGCACAGCCACTTCTGTTACTGGCCCTCAGATCATACAGTTTTTCCATTGTACTCTAACTTATTTTAAGTGGTGCTTTAACTGAGCTGTTCCTACTTTCTCCACAAAGATAAGTGAAATTTTCTAGGAAAAATCTGCTGTTGAACTGTTTAAGTACCCTGCTTCTACTGATACTTCCCTTCCAACTCAGTAACGCTCTTTCTAGCCAAAGCACAAAAAGCCAGCCCCTCTGGCACCTGGGTACACCTCTGTCGTGATTTGACCTACACTGAAAGGCCCTTTTCCTTTTTTAGCACTGTTGTGTTTTAGCATTTCTTACCTTTGCAGTTTTCAAATTATCCTGAACTGTTCTGAACTTCAGCCACAATTTCCCTGACTGGTCAGTTCCCTTTATCCTTGTAGTTTTACTCCTTCCTTTTGACATCCATAACTGATGTCTGGCATCTTGCCCAATACGCTCCTGCCCTTGGCTTTTATTTTCTATTTATGATTGCTCTTCCACCATATCCATTTTATTCATGTAGTGATTTGGATGGACAAACCTTCCACTTTAGTTCCTGCACCTTGCTGCAAAACCTCTTGCATTTCTGTACAAATATTTCACTTACTCCTCTCTGACTCCTCCCTGTCAAGTTAATTTAGGATGCACATTTTCACTTCTGAAATCTCCTTTTCCCCATCTTGCTTTTTGTAACAGAGTCACTGGAGGTGAATTGTTTGAAGATATAGTTGCAAGAGAATATTATAGTGAAGCAGATGCCAGGTAAGTAATTTGTTTTTCTAATGTTGCCTTTGATAATTCTAGGATAGTTATTTAAATACGTCCTGGTGTTTGGCATCAGTTTCCTAGTTCAGTCTGTGAGACTCTGGGATTTCTCCAGGAGTTCTCTTAGACTTGGAAGGGCACAGTTTGGCACTTCGAGCTCACGACCGTGTGGTGGAGAACTCACGGGAAGTCTTGGTGTCTGCAGATCTGAAAAAGCTGAAAATGGATCTCAATTTGTTAAAATTTTACCCATTTTTTTCCTCTGCAAACTGGACATAACAGTTCAAGTATCTCATCCATGGATTCTTACATTTGCTGATCAAATTTTGAAGCATAAGTTGGTCTTAAAAGAACTCTGCATTAAATACGATTTTTGTTCTCGGTCCAGAAATGCTAATTTCCTTTTCCTATTTAAAAATTTTTGTTGTGTTTCAGCAATAAGCAATTACACTGTGCTTCTCGTAATCTGAGCTCAAATATGAAATCTCTGGCAATTTTCTGCAAGTGCTTGTTGAAAAACTTGAAGAATAAGTTGACAATTATCATAAATTGCATGCGTAAAGTATCAGGGCCACTTATCTCATGTTTGTCCTCATACAATAATAAATCTTAAATATTCCCGTAAAATTAAGAATCTTACACGTTGTGGTCAATTACTTTAAAGAAAGGATGTTCTGCCACCACACTCTTTGCAGAAATTGATCTCGAAGTCAAGTTAAAGAATCCTCATGTTTTTGTGTGTTTAAAAACACACCCCCCGCAATGATACGTATTTAGTACATGTAATTTTAAATTATGCCTTTACATTTGGAATTAATTGAGAGATGACCGGAAAGAATTAAGTGTTCCTAACAACAGTGGTGGGATAATAACGAACAGACAGGAAGTTACTCTGAGTATTAGGAAGCTTCCACTGTTTTTCTCTTACTGCATCTGTAGGAATGGTAGAAACATCGTTACTTTGGGCATTTAAATATAGAACAACACATAGCAGAACACCCTGTAGAAGAAAAAACACCATTAGGGGTTTAGGTAGGGTGGAAGAAGAGGATCTATGTTTAAAAAATTTTGAGATCATTTTTTCCTGCTGTGATTGAAGCAAATTTCTAATATTGATGCCAAAGGCCAGTATATGGTGTCCTTGTGTGTTTTTAAGGTAGTTGGGAATTAAAAGGGAAGATTGCAGTGATGATTTTTTCTGTTCTAGAATTATGACATATTGGAAGGGGCTGTGCATATATATGTATATATAGAATATATATATATACATTTTATATATTCAGTAAAAATTTGACCAAATAAGTGAAATATCTAGTTATGATGCATCTCTGTATTTTGTATATTTTTATATATATATGTGTATGTCCATATATATATAAAAAAAATATATCTAGTGTGTGTATGTGTGTATCCCTCTAGAAATAGTTCCTGTTCTCTGTGGATGCCTCTCCCAGGACTGTCACACTGGTCTGCTCCTGCAAGCCCTTGCTCATGCCAGTAGTCTGTACTCAAACAGTGCAGTGAGTTGTGAACTACTTGCCTAAGAAAGGGTTTTCAGGCTTGGGCTCCAGTTACTGATTTATGACCATTCCTTCTGAATTCCGTGGTCAAAACCTTTTGGATGAGCAGCATCTTGACTACTCTGTATTACTTATTATTACTCTCTTGTGCCACAAAGATGTCTTTAAAAAAAATTTATAAGCTCTTTTAGTGCCAAAAAAAACCATCTGAAAAAGTTCCAGTGCTCTAAAAGATGAATATTTTAGTTGTGCTTTTTGGTGTCATAGACTGGCCAAAACTTGCAAACCTGGGCATGGAAAAATAGGTGCTAGTTCAGTTACTGGAAGCACCAAACTAAAACGTTGGTCTAAATTTCTAATGTGGATTTTCACTTCCTGAGTGACTCCTAACTAAACTAGAGCTGGACACTATTTTAAATGAAAATGCATGCCACCTTTTGGAATGACTTGGCTTTATTCTACTAATCCTTTTAAAGAAACCATTCGATTCAAAATGAAAAATGTTTTGCTTTTCCTTAGCTTTTGACTTTTTTTGTTTCATTTGTTTTCTGTATATCATGTCATTTCTGAGCATTTTCTGGTTTCAGCACTTGTTGTAATGTTAACTTCACCACAAAAAATTAAGAAAACCAAAACATGCCACTATTTGTTTTACTGCCTCCACTTTATTTTTCCTATAGCAGTTTTTGGAAACTGGAAAAAGCTTCCATACTGCTGAATGAAAATACAGTCTGATGATTCTGTCTCATAGGTGTCATATGTTCCATGTTAAACGTCTTTTTTTTGTTTGGTTTTGGTTTTTCGTTTTGCTTTGGTTTTTTTGGATGTGTTGGAGCTGGAAATATCTCTATATTCAACAATGCTGTTGTTCCAGTTCAAAGTGCAGTCGAGACTTGTCAAGAGGTGTAAAATCGTTTTTGTTCTTTACCTTTTGCTTTTAAGTTTTATTTTATTTTGTATTTAATGTGATTATGTGCCTTTAAAATGTTCTCCCTTCCATTCTGCCCTTGTATCTTTGCAGTCATTGTATACAGCAGATTCTAGAAAGTGTTAATCATTGTCATCTAAATGGCATAGTTCACAGAGACCTGAAGGTCAGTATCTGGTGCCCATCAATTGGATATAAGACTTTTGGGGTTTTCTTTCCGCTGGGTAGGGGCAGAGGGTGGGATGTCTGCGATGTTCCCTTGCCTATCCTCCTCACCCTCCAAACGACGAGTCCAACCGATAATGCATGACGCCTCTTTCCAGTTTGCAAGTCTACAGGCCTAATATACATCATGGCAAAAGGGGGAATGGTTGCCCAAAACCCTGTCTCGTGCGAAGGCGCTGGATTTTGCCCACGCTGTGCCAGGTGCCGGTGCCGTGCTGGGGCTGTCCTGTGTGGCTGTGTGGGCACAGGGAGGTGACCCCTGGCTGTGATGTATGTCAGCTTGCAGATGTGACCGCCACTGCTGTGCTGAGGCCCGGGGGGCAGTAGCAGAACGAGCGGCCGCACGCTGCTGCGCTCGGGTGTGACGAGCCCTCAGGCAAGTGCCGCTAATTGCCGGCTAAATTGGGCGGCAAGGAGCTAATTACTGACCTGGGCACCTGGCTTGGAGGGGGCTTGGGGGCTACCTCCGTGGCCGCTGCGATTTCTAACCACTTGTACAATTCTTCGATGCCTCTGTGAAGGCTCTGAGTAAGGAAGGAGGAGAAAGCACAGAGGATGCCAAATATTTATTACGACCCTGAATTAGTGGCAAAATTTCTTCCTTTTAAAAATTGTCGTTGAAAAAGAAATTGGCGTTAAAT
>VZTA01002781.1:635525-652432 GCA_013398855.1 Mohoua ochrocephala
AGCCAGCCCGGCCTCGCCCTCGGCCGCCGCCCCGTCGCCTGGTGCTGGAACTAACGGGCGCCCATGGTGTTTGCATGCAGTCATTGCATTCAGCAGATCCTGGAGGCCGTGCTGCACTGCCATCAGATGGGCGTGGTCCATCGCGACCTCAAGGTGAGTGCTGCTGCCCCGCCGCCCTCCCGCCGGAGCAGCATCCCTGCCCCTCAGGGCCGCCAGCAGCCGAAATGTAAACGCTTCCCTCTCTTTGTTTTTCCCCTTGGTTCATTTGTTTTTAACTTGGGTTCACCTACATGCAAGAACAAGCTCGTGCTCCCCAGAGGGAATCTGCTCGAGACTGGCCGGTACCTGGCTGTCCAGCGCTGGGCAGTACAGGGAGAACAGGAGGTGCTTTTCAAGCGCTGTGTATATTTGTTGAATACATGGTCTTCCTCTGTGTCAGCCAGAGCTTTTTGGGCAGGGCATGGGGGCAACTTCCCATCTCTCATCAGCAGAATTTGAAGTGCTTCTGGGAAGCACAGTAGCCTTTGCATGCCATGCATTTTAGTGACGGAAGGTCAGCTGCTCTGGGATCGCTGGCACAGAGACCTCTCTCCTCCAGGTGATGGCTGGGCTACAAAACATCTTTAAAAAGCAGGAATTTCTACAGTGTTCTCATTACACTCAACTGAGGAGTCCAGCTCCTTCCAGATGAGCTTTAGTGTTGGGATAGAAACCTTTCTAAAGAAAACTCTGTGCTGAGAGAGCATTCCCTCTTTCTTAACTGTATACGTATCCGGATGGCTAGAGGCATCTCCTGCAGGAATGCTCTCTGCATTTAAAATATGTTGGCAAGGAAAGAAGCGAGTCAAGATCATTTTATTTTACTGTGAGGCTCCAAGAGAGAAGGCTCTCCCAGAGCTCGTAGTAAGCTTACCTTTTGGATGAGGGAGAGGACTTCATTTGGGCACTCGGGCTTCACGGTCCTCGAGGAAAAGAAGATGGTTTATTTTGAAATCAAATGGAAGTCTGAACTACCAGATCCTTTATGAGGCAGAGAAAAAATGTTGTGTGGGCTAAGGCAGCAAAACACGCCGATCCCTTGTGGCGCAGCTTCTTGGGCTTTAGTTTTTCTTTCTGAATGAGTTCTGAGGAGCAGAAATTTCCTCCTAGGATAAGAGTTTCTAGTGGTTATCATGAGTAATAACGTTGGAATCAGAATGCTGTCGCCTTTCTTGCCAACCTTCACTCCTGAACAAACTGGTCTTGTCTGACTTTATAAGGTCTGTGTTGTTGTCATAAAGGAACACAAAGGGGCTTGCTCCAAAAGCTCAGGGAGCAGGATGAGTTTCAAAGATGCAGACCCCAAATTTTCTACCCATTTTGCACTTCTGGATTTTCCTGTGTCACGGTTGTACAACAGGAGACTGACAAATCTCTGTCCAATCTGTAAATCTTGCATGGCAGCTGGATAACGTGGAATGAGTTTAAATGGAAGGATGTCAGATTTGTCCAGCTGCTCCAGCGATTCCTGTCCACACCGTACATGCAGTCCTGTGCTTCTAGCATCAAAAGGAATTAAAAAACCCAGGATTGTAGCTACGCAAGCTGGTGGAATAAGGGATGCTTTCTATTCCTTTTCATACATTCACACAAAACAACTTTTTCTTTGGGAATGCATTAAATCCAGCTGTTGCCTGCTCCAGACCATGTGCGGATTTCTTATTCTGGCAAATCCAGGATGAATTGAAAAAACAGTGTGAGAAGAAGTGTTTCTGCCAAGCTGTAGTGCCCAGTTTCATTTGTGAAAGTGAAAACTTGAGGAAGCAGAAAACCGTCCTTCTTCAGTTACAACTTTGTGGCAAAAGCCAAAAAACCCAAAGAATTAATTGAAAGACTGTGGTGAAATCTGAGCAGAGCGCCATGTGCTGAAAAGAAGATGCCAGGAGCAGAACAGCAAGATGTGGAAGGTGGTTATGGGCTGGCATGGATCCTTAAATTGCAAAACTTGATGTATTTTTTTTCGGATAACTCAGTCCACACCATGATGGCATGCTTGCGGGTGGGGAGATTTTGGATGATCTCGTTTTATTTAACTTTCCTTCTAGGCTGATTTCATAGCAAACAGACAGGAGCTTTTGCAGCCTCTTATGACCTGCAGAAGTGTTTGTCGCTGCTCTGTTTGTAATCACTGGCGTAAGTCAGAGTGGTGGTGGATCCTAGACCCAGAAAGAAATTAACCTGTTAGTGGCAACCTGGCTTAACCAGCTAGTAAAAGTGCACTTCCAGGTAGGAATTCCAGTTCTTGTCAGGCAGCAGCATTCCTGCTTTTGCGAAACTTTAGTGATTTTTGTGGTTATGACCCTCTTACCTTCCGCCAAAGAGTGGCTGCTCTAGGTATGTTCAAGGAAAACGACACAGAGGCTTAAGTACTTGGTGTCTTAAGGATTAAAGACCTTTGGAAAAGTACGGCATAAATCACGTTAATTTGTTTGTAAGTAGTTTTAGCAGTTAACAGTGCCGTTGTGCATGCTTGGCTGCCGCCCGGCGCCGGGGAGCACAAGGTGACACCGCTGAAGCCAGGGAACGAGTCTTGTGCGGCGCCGTTAATGTTTCCCAAGTAATTGCACTCATTCCCAGTTAATGCATGGTAATTACCCACGTGCCTCTGGCCAGCCGCAGACGGCTGCTGCATGGTGGTTAAGCACATGGTCCCACGTGGCATGGCCCAAAAGGCTCCTGTCTTTGGCATGGGAGTAAATCAGGAATTCTGGTGGAACGGACTCACCTGTGAAAGTGGTACTTCTGCAGAGCAAAGACATGTGATGGAATAAAAAAACAATCCCAAGAGGAAAACAGAAACCAGAAAAAAATTCCAACAAAAAAACCAAACCAGCAGCAGAAAACACAAAACCAGCGTTTTGAACACAATCACTTTTTGGGAAAGCAGTAGTTGCTCGGTGGGGTAATGCTGGTATTCCATCCAAAAGGATGAGGCTTTTCACTGCTTTTGGCTTGCCTGAAGCTCACAACCAAATAGGATCATCCACTGCTTTAAGAGGTTTATACAGGAACAGCATTCCAGGAATTAATTACTGTAAAGGTCTCTCACTCTGAGAGGAAACCTTGCAGAACTATGTGACTAGCAAAGTGAGAACTTGTTGTTAAATGGCAAGGAGTGTGACATTGCCTAAATCGGTGTTGATGAACCTAAAGAGCAGTCCTCAGCTGTGCACTCGGTGTTTCGTATAACGTAGTTGAGGTGGTTACTGACAATTTAAGTGAATATAAAGATTGTATTTTGTTCCGAGTGCCTTTCATCTCAGTTTTTAAAACTGTGGAAATAGAAGATTCATCGAGTAACTATTGATGAAAGTTTTTTGATATTGTCTAATCCGTGACAGAGCGACAAACAGATTGAGTGAGAGAACAGCATTGGCAAATTGCTGAAAAAATGTTCCTTCACAGTTTGATTAGAGGGGAAAAAACCACCTTTAGACTAAAGAGTTTGTCAGGGCCCGTTGTGTTGTTAATGAATAGAAGTATCACTGTGGCTGAGGTCTTAATTAGGCTCAAGCATATTTTGCTGGGTACCTGACATGTATTAAAGATAGCCTTTGCTGAAAGAGGTTTATGATCTTAATTGTTTCCAGCCTCGGTACACGCATAAAGAGTCCCTTGGAAGTGATACGATTGCTGCTGGGTTGAACATGGAATATGCCTTGAAGAGTTTGCAGGACTGGGGGCCCCAGCACCAGCCTGGATATAGTGAAGTCCCTTGTCACAGACCTCTCCAGAAATTGCTTCTGAGGAGTCACAGCAATACCCATGAAAGTGGGGTTTTGTTATTCTGTAAATAAGAATAAATATAATATAATAATATTCTGTAAATGTAGAACAAAACCTTTTTTAAAAATCATGGGGATTGGAAAGAAAGACACGGCAAGAAAATGCTATGAGGGTCACAGTTCTCTGAAATGATCTGTTGATTTCAACAGTGCTTTTTTAGTTGTATTTTTAAAGCAAACATTCATACAATAAAGTTGTCTTTGGGCAATTTACATTTGATGTATTTGCTAACTGGAGTTAAAAGGATTCATTATGAACAGTAGAATGAACACAATTGTTATGTTCAAATCCTTTACCTTTAATTGTGCGAGTGTACTGTAGCGTTTCATTTCAGATGTGACCAACATACCCTGTAAAAAAAAAAGCAAAGTGAGAACTTTCACTAACTAACATTGTTGTTTGTAAAGGTTCTCTGCAGGCACAAACGTGGGTGTGCTGGATTTGCTGAAAGATTTGCAATGTAAATACACCTGCCCTCTAAATACAAATACCATCGCAGGGCCGTTATTGTTGGGATGTCATGCAAAACACTTCTGTTTGACAGTTGTAGGTGCCTGATCCTGCAAACTGCATGGGCTAGACTAGTCGTCAATGAATCCCTGTCTTTTGGGAGTTTCCTGCCTCATTTTTCCAGTAGTGAGCTCTTGGGAATCTCTGACCTGTCCTGTCACACCAGCGGGTGTCACAGCTCCATATGCCCGTTCTGGCCGTCCTCCTTCTCTGCACGCTGTCCTTAGTCTTGCTGGCATGGGCTCGTGAAGGCTCGTTACAGGCCTGGTGGTTCTTTCCAGATAGGAAGGAGAAGTGCAGTTTTTGCAATTTCATGGAGAAAACTCATGGGTTTCTTCTCTTTTTCTCTCCTCTAAGTATTTGTTCTTTTCCAGACTGTAACTTAAAAAAAAAAAAAAAGGAAAAAAAAGTGAAAACCTGTCTAAAATGTATTTACTTATCTTTTCATCTCAATTTTTTATTTTTTTCTCTCTCTGAATAAAGCCTGAGAACTTACTTCTAGCTAGCAAATCCAAGGGAGCGGCAGTAAAACTGGCAGACTTTGGATTGGCTATAGAAGTCCAGGGAGAACAACAGGCTTGGTTTGGTAAGTAAATACCATTTTTTTTCTCACCTTTATTCAGTGTAGTAGTTAAGCCTCCCAAACAACCCTACTCTCACCCCAGAGTGAAAGGTGCAGCTGTGTGACTCCTTGACCCTGGAAAGCTTGGGTTTCCTCATTCCTAGCTTGTCCTAGCTTCTGTCAGCCTGTAGATTTGACTTAGGCACACACAACCCCTTCTCTCCCACTTTCTCCCGAGTAGCTAGAGGCAGGAAATGCGGGTGTGGAGCCTGGGGGGGAGATGGGTGGTTTCCCTCAGGTGCTCAGGTGACTAAGGAATAAGACAGTAGGGTACTACTGCTGAGTGTACCTGCCCAGTCATCAAAACATTTTGTCTGAACAGGTCTCTGTCAGCTGGAAACACCTGAAAATTTGATTCTGAAGCACTTTGGAATGTGACTTGAATGAAAGGGAAAATAGGGGGGATCGAGCACCTGAGGCTGTAGCCAGACACTAATTACAGATTGCTTGTTACAGTTAATAGATGCCCCAAGGAGAATGGTGGAAAATATTTAATACTGGTAATTTTAAGCAATAGCGCATGTACAATTATGATACACGCGTCTCACGTACCACCCTCTTTGAACAGATGTGAAGCATGGGGAAAAATTTGTTGTAAATCCCAGGTGGAAAAAATGCAGAATAAAATATTTATAGCAGCCACCTATTCTTCCTTAGAGCAGCTAGAAAGTGCAGTTTGAAATGGAACAAAGTGGTTGTGAGCTTGGAACAGAAGCACAAAGGTTTTTATGGGCAGCGAGTTGGGAGGTTGAGTGTTCACAGCTATAAGTACATGTAGATGCACAGGCAGTACCATTGGACATATGTTGGCATCTTTATAAGCCAGCCTGTTGTTTTAAATCCAGTCTTTTTATAAATGGATTTCAGTAATCCACAAAAGACAGAGGAGATTGCTCTTGCACATCAACAAACAGAGCAGTACAAAAGGAGTGGAACAGCAACAAGGCAAAACACAAGTGGTTTGTTACAGCGACAAAAACATCAGGTAAACAGGAAGCATCTCAAGAAAAAAATCAGCAGATTGAAGTTGACTTCAGGGATCTTTTCTGTACATAGCGTGCCTGCAGGTAATGCAGAGGAGGTTGCAATGTCCTGTAAAATCTTGCACTTTATTTTTTTTGTCATTTGGTTCTTGTGAAGTGCTTGGTTTAGACTTGTAGCATCATGAGAACTTGGTAGAAGGGAACAGAATGTCTTCAAAATTTATGTGTAAGCAAGAATCAGCAAGGTAATGAAAAGAAAGTAGTCTAATGGGGCTCTTTAAAAAAAAAATATGGTGCTCGATGAGATGAGTGGGTTCTGTACCTTTTTTGGAACTTGTTCTGCAAAACCTGTCCAGAGTGGTCTGAGTGCCTGCCTTCAGCTTTAGGACTGCATTAACAGGGCAGAACATGGGCTCCAATGGACTGGGCATTTTGAACTTTCTCACTTTCTTTCAGAAGATCTTTCTGCTTTCTGCTGGCTTCTACAGCACTTAGTGACTCATGGCGTGTTCTGATTCTAATTATAGCTCCGCATCAGTATGGTTTTGCTTTCTTTTTTCTTTCTTTTTTTTCCTTTTTTCGGGTGTAGTCCTCTGGTGTGATGGTCCCTTTTCCTCTTGACCCACGGCTGTGCCTCAGCAGGAAACCGGCTCGAGCTCTGTGTGTTTGAATACCACGGAATACTTTGCTGGTTTGCGTGTTTGCAAAACAAACTTGTTCCTTGCTTATTTGTAGAAAGCGTTGCAGGGTTTAGTTGAAACCTGCCACCCTCTTAGCGGGTGTTTAATGTACTGGGAAGGTGTCAGGCAGGTCGAGCTCAACAAAGCACGGATTTTGTCTTGGGCCAATGGGCACTTAGAGAAATCTTACAGGGATAGGAGTACAAGGTGATGCAATCTCTTCTAGACGCTGCACAGTCACAGTTTCCAGCTTTGCAAGTTGCTTTAGGTGAAGGAGTTACTACAAGTAGCAACACTTTTCTGAAAAGGACACACTTGTTTGGGGGTCCTTCTGAGCAGTTATAAAATAACCTGATAAATAACAGTTACCTATTTCAGTGCGTTCTTTTTTTTTGCTGAAGTCAGAGCTGTGTACCCTTCTGTGTTTTCTGCTTTAAACCACTCAGAATATTGGAGAGAGACTATTTTACTCTAGAGCATGTAGTGACAGGACAAGTGGGAATCACTTCAAACTGAAAGAGAGTAGGTTTAGATCAGATAATAGGAAAAAATTCTTCCCTGTGAGAGTGGTGAGGCCCTGCCACAGGCTGCCCAGAGAAGCTGTGGCTGCCCCGTTCCTGGAAGTGTCCAAGGCCAGGGACAGGGTTTGGAGCAACCTGGTCTAGTGGGAGGTGTCCCTGCCCATGGCAGGGGTTGGACAAGATGATTTTCAAGGTCCTTTCCAATCCAAACCATTCTGTGGTTCTGTGTACTAAAACTGTAGCAATTATTTCTGTTTCGACCTCTTTTGTATCCTAATTGAGAGATAAGATTAGCTAAGTACTATTTTTGCTTTAAAGTTTATTTTCAGGTCTTGCATAGTAATGTTCATTGAGCTGTGGTAGGTTTTAGAGTCAAGACAACTTCACTTCCCCTTTAAAATGAGCACTGCACCCAAGAAGAGGTATGAAACAGCACTCTATTTAAAGCTACTTAGAACATCTATATTTCAGCTTCTCCAAGGAGCTTAAGATGTGTTTCCTGTGTGATAGTACTCCTTAACAATTCATAGCTTCCATATCAGGAGACTGCAAAAAACAAGCTTATTTTTCATGACCATATTTTAGCTCTTTTCTCAGTAGAATTTACAGAATGTGTTCCTTCATTTCCTCCTCCCACTCCAAAGTAATTGGCAACTGCAGGGCAAAGGATTCTTTTTTTTCTGTAGCTGTACACTTTATATGTTATCACCGTCTCTCATGAGTTTTGTGGAATCCAGGGTGGTATTGCACAAATGGCATGTGGTCCTTCATGAAAGCCACCAAATTCTCACCTCTCAGGAATTCCCAAGCAGTTATTTTAGGCAAAGACGCCTGAAAGAGCAGGCATACTCACTGAAATGGTGCAGACGGTTAATGGTCATTAAGTTTTTATCCTTTAGAGTGTCCTAAGAAAAGTAATATTTATACCTACCTTTTGCATTTCTGCTCAGCGAAAGCAGCACTGCTGGTGATGAATAAAGGATGAAGAACATATAAATTTTAAAGGCCAGATTGCTTCAGAGATGCTTCCTGTAAACTTTTGTAAGGAGGTTTCCAGAAGTGGAATGACTTCGCAGAAATGAGTTCTGCGGTGGAAAGATCGTGTTAGATGTAGCTCTAATTTTGTGTAAAATATATCTTTTATATAGGACACTGTAGCTGCCCCTCTGCTTTGTTAGCTGGTCCCCCATAATGTCAGCATTGCCTCTAGGTTGTGTGCCATAAAAAACAAATGGCAAAGGAAGCAGTTCATGGCTTGGGAAGCGATGTCCTGGCTCCTGTGGGCCGAGGTGAGAATCCCTTGCTTTTTGCAGAGCACGTACAGGTTCTGACCAGAGTTGCCCTGCCTTTTGACAGGCTTTGCTGGTACTCCAGGATACCTTTCGCCAGAAGTGTTACGGAAAGATCCTTATGGAAAACCTGTGGATATGTGGGCATGTGGTAAGAAATTACTCTGAAAGTCATATTCAGTCCACTGTAAAGTGTTTTAAGGGGGAGGAATTATATCCAGGGTACATTATATTCTGCATCAGAAAATAGGTATTTAATAAAATTCAGCATTAATTTCTAGTAGCGGTCGTTGGATTTTTTGTTACTCTACAGGACCTTTTTTTTTTTAAATTATTTGCTAATGTTGTGTTCTCATGGCATTGTTGGCCATGTCTACACAGCATACTTTCAAAAAGTATTAAATACTGCAGGTGTATGATGTCTAATTAGTTAGAAAACACTACAGTTCATACTGTGAGCTGGACATTTAGTTTTGATTCACAAGCAGCCTAAAATTTGGTCTGATCAATATACCCCAACTGCAGGGATAATGCAAAATTTAATGTTTTCTGAGCTGGAGTACGGAGCATTTACTTTATCATCCAGTTCTTGAAACAGTGCATTCTGAGGTACCTGCGAGTGGCAGCGACCCAGCTGAGAACAGTGGCTGGTTTCTTTATTTCACTTCTACCCACACTTAGTATGTGGTTGCATTTATGAAAGCACTTTTCTTTAGTCGTAGGGAATCATCTCTGTCAGACCAGCAGGTGGTCTGTTCAATTTCCTGTTGACCAAATGCAGAGAAATTTGAGTTTCCCAAATTTGCTTTGCATGAGAATAGTTGTAACACAAACTCGCAGACACCAGTAGAAGCCATGATAAAACCAAAAGTAAAAAATGCATTTTCCTACAACATCCAGAATCATGGAATATTACTCCTCCAGCTAGATAAACATTTCCATTGTTCCCGACCTGATGTTGTGTCAAATGCTCATTACTGTCTGTGTTTTCCATAAGATGTTACCTTGTGAACCCCACCTTTACTGTTTTCACCAGTATGAGGGGGCAGTATTCTTCAGTGGCTGGGATGAGACTTGTGAGCCTTTTGTTTTACACGGGTGCAAAATTAATTTCTGGAGTTTGTTTCCTGAAAGCCCTTAACACTGGTGTGAATTTTCTGCAGGAGTCATTCTGTACATCCTCCTGGTGGGATACCCCCCCTTCTGGGATGAAGACCAGCACAGGCTTTACCAGCAGATCAAGGCTGGTGCCTATGATGTATGTACCATACTCTGTCTATTCAGTTATCTATAATTGTACCTCTAAGCAGGAGTTTCCTAGAGGGAAAAGTTGAGTTAAGAGCTGACGATATGGTGGCATATGAATTTTTCAACATCATCTCATCATACTATGTTAAACAGACAAGAGGCTGTTGTTCCTCAGATTTAGGTAATTTGTAAATGATGATGAGGAAAAGACAGAGCCTTATAGTTTTTAAGCTCTTATTTGAATCCAGTACTGGATCCTTAGGTAAAATTGTGTAAAGATTGTACAAGACAATATACACCTGTGTAATTTTTTTCTGAAGTTCCCCTCCCCAGAATGGGACACGGTGACTCCTGAAGCAAAAGACCTTATCAATAAAATGCTCACCATCAACCCAGCGAAACGTATCACGGCGTCGGAAGCACTAAAGCATCCATGGATCTGTGTAAGTAATTTCCACAGGTTCAACAGGGTCACTTGGCAAACAGATCAGCTTAGGGTTTGCTTCAGCATATAGTGAAGGTGTTTAGAGGATAGTTTAGAGGATAGCTTCTGTCCTTGTTCAGGCAGCTGTGTAACTATAAATTGTAAAATTATAATTACACAGGTACAGTCAGTAGTGGTCTATATTGACATCTCAGCTTGGGATAAGATTTTTGAAGGAATTAGCTCCTTTGCTTTTGACTTTGTTGTGCAGAAGTTCCCTGCCAAAATTGGAGTGTTGTTTTAAATTCTCAATGAAAAAAAAAGCGCAGGAAAGTAACTTTGAGTTAGACAATGCTTCACATCTTCATTTCCCTGAAATCATTCAGATAAGCATGAAATGTGCAGGTAGGGAATTAAGGGAATTCTGAAAAGTCAGTTTGCAGGTAGCCGAGGCTGCCTGGCTGTTCCTGGATCCAGGACTCTTCTCCTGTTCTCAGTATATTCCACACAGTGTCTTTTCAAGTGGACTTGATATGTGGAAAAGGCTGAGTAAAATGAGCATGATGGGATAGTCAGACAAGGTAGAAATTCAAGGCCCAAGTTGTGGACCATGGGTTGTGTAGTATGTGTGTTGTAGAGTAAACAACCTGCTAAACAGCTGGCTGGGCACCTTAAAATAATTCTTTTCTTCTTCTCTCAGCAACGTTCTACCGTTGCCTCTATGATGCACAGACAAGAGACTGTAGACTGCTTGAAGAAATTCAATGCAAGAAGAAAACTAAAGGTAAGAGTGAAAACTTGTGCTTGTGTTCCATGTGCAAAACAAATGGCCTCTGTGCACAGTTTTTCTAGAATATTGTTCTTGAATAACCTATTGATAGAAGATCAGCTTTTGGCTTAAAGATCTTAAACTTTTCATGAAAGTGAATAGAATTTAGATTTTTTTTTTAATTCAACATAGTATCAATCCTCTGTATTTAGACACACTAAAAGTATTTTATTGAAGGAAAATACTTAAGGTTATTCTTCTGAATTACCCTTTTCTTTTTTCCTGGCCAGACAGGATAGCTTTGCAGATGTGAACTTGTCTAATGTGCACATTACAAATAAGCTCCTATTTCTCCCTAAAAAAAAGAATCTAAGAACAATAGTAAAGTCTCTTTCATATTCAGCCATGTATTTTGAATAATTACTGTGCCTCTGAATACTCCTGGCCTGCGCATTACGTGCTGACAATTGGTAAATAGTTGAGGTTATCAAGATTGCTGATAGGTGTGTAATTAAGATTAAATTACAATTTATGCACTCATGACATGGCATGTGCGAGGTAATGCACAGGTAATCCATTCCTCCCGGGTTAATTCAGTAATTGGTGTAATTTACTCGTGTATTTTCCTTTTTTTTGTGTTGTGTTGGCATTTGGAGTTTTACACAAGCGTGATGCTAATTTGAGAAAATGTGTGTGTACGCAGGGGGCCATTCTGACAACAATGCTGGCTACCAGAAATTTCTCAGGTAGGTTCATTGAGCTCCAGATTAATGCAGTCTTTATATTTTGATGTCTGTGAAGGCTGAGATCTAATTACAATTCATTCAGGAGCATTTAATTATGATTTATGTTGTTTCCTTTGATGAAGCAAACAAGAATTTAATCTCTTTGGGCCAAAGAAATTCTCTCGAAGGTGACAATCTGATTTTTCTGTAGAATTTGAGCTCCTTCCCTGCTTTTTGATTATTACCTGTCAAAAGACAGGCAGTGTTTTCATGCCTATTTTGGTGCAGGAAAATTGGAAGTTATGCATATAGCTCCACATGCATAAGTATCACCATACAACATTTAGAAATTACATATTTTTATATATGTGAGAAGTCATTCCATGATTCTGTTGCATCCTGTATTAGAAATAAAATCAGTACACATTCATGTCTTTATTGCTTTCCTAAGGAGTAAGAAATGTAGTAACACGAGTCCCCGTTTCCTTTCTAATGCCCAGCAGTGCCTAGCTGGATGCAAGGAGAGTTATTTCCTCTTTACGAAACAGTTTTGTCCTGATGACTCTGGAGATTTAGATCTTACACTGAACCAATTTTAATAGCAAAAGCTAAAATACATTTGCAGTTAGTAGAATTAGAATTGTCCCAGTAGTAGAATTGCCAGAATACTGATGGTGTTGAATTTTTCGTTTTGCCTTTTGAGATTTCCAGCAAATAGTGAAATAGAACACCAGATTTAAAAATCAGTAATTTTACATATCCTCCTACTCTGTGATGTAACTATTGGAGTGTAACATAAATTACTGTACAGACAAAAACATGATAGTGCTCTGGGCATGTTTTGAATAATAATAAGCACTGACTCATCCAAAAAAAATTACATAATCATGAATGCAAGAACAACTTGTTCAATTTGCATAGTACTTGAAATACAATTTCTTCCTTAGTTAGGTTCCCTTCTTTAATACACACCTAAACACAGAGGACTACACTTATCTAAATTACCTTGAGTTAGTGCTTAATGAATTCCAGTGCCTGCCAATTCATTTAAAAGCTGGGAAGGCTGTAGGCTGCACTTCTTGTAAAGATGAATTACTGTTAAATATCAAACAAACAAATCATTCCTCATCCCTTTTCATAACTGTCACTGTCTATATATGTAAGGATCAAATTCAACTTCCATGAACCAAAAAAGCCGAAGTAGTTTTAAAACAGTATTTCAGCTTGAAGAACAAACAGGGGTTTTGGCTTTTTTTGGATTTTTTTACCTGTCATCTCTTGTTTTACACCATAGCCGCCCATATTTTTTCTTGATGACATTTCATTTTTTCAGTTTCTTTATTCATTGTATTTCATTGCAAAGCATGCTTATGAAGGTCATTTGTCCATAATGATGTGGTTATAAAAGTGTTTTATTTTCCTTTTTTTTCTTCCTTTTATGTGGAATGTATATTTCTTGTGAGGTAAGACCCTCAGCACGTGAAAGGAACATCTTTTTTCTCTTCTCAATCCAAACTGCTGTTTGTCCTCAATCACTTTTAATTTCTACATGTTGTCACAAACCATTTGTTTCCAGTCTGCTTTCTGGCCTAGTAGCGCTGCCTTAGGTTTTATTTATAGCTCTTGCTTGTAGTTGCAAGAAATCTCTCATTGTGGGCTTAATTTAGAATATGCTGATTGCTTTGCTCCTGCAAATTCTTTAAATATTTGATTTGTATGCAGTATCTGTGATTAAAGAAAGATGAATCCAAATACTATTAAAAATACATTTCAGGCCAAAGCCAGCAGAGTCCCAGGATATGTCCTGTAACGTGCGGTGCTGCACAGTGATCCACCCCGGGCGCGTTCCGAGGGACGCGCCGGCAGTGCCACACACGCAATAAATGCTCGCTGTTATTGCTTGTGGTGCCCTCATTTTACTGCCTCTCATTCAGTTGTGTACATAGAACACGTAGTGTTTGTCAAGCGTTAAAAGAACTCCGAAGTTTCGTGCACAAATTTAGCAAAAGGACCCTACAGCAGCCTATAAGAATTAATTTATGTTTTCCCATATTTTTAAGGGTATAAAGCAGGCTTTGAAAGCAATTAACTTCTGGGTTTTTTTGTTCTTAGGTTTCAGAAATACCTCCTTCCCTTTGCTTTCCCTAAATAAATTCCTGGAGTTAATGGAGTGCCCACAATATTTGTGGTAATGTAAAATCTGAGGCCCTCTTGCCTCAGGTCCTGAAAGCACACATTGCCACAAGGAGTGTCCTATCTCCAAAGTATGTGGAGAACAATTTGGTTTCAATATTTACTTCCATGTTTCTGTAAACAAAAACGTGCAGTGGTCCTGCTGCACAATCCAGGCAAGTTTATTTTTGTTCATTTTAGCTGTAAGACATGGCCGTGTGGGAGTTCTAATGGTAGTGTTGGCTGATATCCGTAATTATTAAACTCCCATTTGGAGGGCTGATATATTAGTGAAGTTAGAAACATCAACCTGCCTTCACTTTCCAGGGTTTATTTGATGTAAACAGCACAATGATGGACATTAGTCATTTCTGTACAGTTGCTGGGGTGATCCTACATGTTCTGTGCTGTAAAATGAGCACTTAATGCAGATGTAGCTCAAACTTCAGTCACAATTACAAGAATTAGCTTTAAACATAAACCACATACCCAGTAACTCCAGTATCCTCAGCCAGTCTGATCAGCCTTGGGCATGCAAGGTCCAATTGTTTTGGGGTTTTGGGGGGTTTTTTTTAAGATAAGGATGCCAGGAATGGTGGGAGCTCCATGTCAGGACTGTCTCCCTTATATATGGAACAGCAATTTCTTACAGCCTAGGCTGTGGAACACTTTCTGATGGGAAGATTGGGTCATAAACAACAATAAAGCGCCAATAACGCCAGGCTTGTTGTGTAATTTATTATTCTTCAGGTCTTTGGCAGTGATTCATGAAGCATTTACGCTTTAGTGAATAGTTTATATGGATTTGGTAGGTCAGCCAGCACGTATTTCTGCTGTGAATGTTTTCAGGTTCAGAGCTGTGCTGTGCTTGTTTGCACGTTAGCCTTCCAAATTTAGTTAATTGGAATTATTCGATGCTAGTTTTAAGTGGTGGAATTTAAAGCCTGACACGTGAGTAACATCGTGGCAAATGAAAATTTGAAGGAATTTGATCAGTGTGCAACACGATTCAGAAAATAGCAGGTTTTCTTCATTAGGAGCTGAAGCAAAGCCTAGAATTCGTTATTATTGACTCACGGGCAGCAACTCCCCGAAACAACCCTTCACTAGCAAATCATCCTTCCTTTCTTCCCTGCAACTGCGCTGCCCTTTCACGCAAGGAGGCCGATGCTGTCACAGTGGGAAGTCCCCAGAGGGGGACTGTGGATATGGATACCATCCTTAGGATACCAGTGGGCTCTGCAGACACCTGGTCCAAGTCCCTGCCATCAGAAAAATGAGAGACCAATCAGAACCTTTTCATAGTCATATCTAACTATCCCCATCAATAAAGAGAAATATATTGCAGTTGAGAAAATGAATATATCCAAAGCTGCTGCTTTTACACTCACCCTGCTTCCATTTCCTCTCTGCCACCCAAGGAGCTCTCTCCTTGTATAAGTACAGTCAACCTACAGCTTTAGTCAATGGCAAAAGAGATGCTTGGTAATCGTAAGGATTGGTAGTTCCCTAAAGATTTCATTCCCATGCTCAGAGAAAATAAAAGGAGGAAATAAAAGCTGAGGACATACCTGGAGCTGGGAGGCACTGGGGGTTTGCTGGACAGCTGGGTGACCTCAGGGGAACCACCTGACATTGGAATTATTTGTCTCGTTTTACAGCAGCCAAGAGTTTACTGAAAAAGCCGGACGGAGTTAAGGTAGGTTAAACACCTGCTTTCAATTTCAAAGATATATTCTTAGTCTCCACCTATCTGTAACTTCTGCCAGGTTTTAGAATTGATTGTTGCTATTTCTTTCCTTCATAGAATCTGTTAGTAAGTGCTTCTCACTAGCTGTGTGGAGTAGTTAAAAGTTAGTAGGTGAAGCTTAAAAATGAAATAAATACTTGAAAAGCCAGCATTAAGTAAGCAGAAGATAGAAAACTACTGGAGAAAATGCTTTTTCTTGCCTTTTTAATGAAGAATGATTACATAATGAATGTCTCAAAGTTATCAATTAACTTGTAAATAACGGTTTGGTGGTGGGCTTTTTAGGCATCAGTGTTTATGTGCAGCTCTGTTGCCTCGGTGTTCCCCCTTGACTTTCCGTTAGATTTCGTGGAAGACCAAAAGTGTACGGGTAGGCTTGGCTCCACATGAGGTGTGTTCTGCCAGATGTACTTGCTATATTTGGCAGAACTTGAGGGGTTTACTGTCTCAGATCAGCTCATCCTGACTAAGAGACCTTGCTAAGAAGGGAACATTTTGGCAGCTTTCGTACATGATTTAGAGCTCCTGTTCTCATGTCACCAGACCCTGCAGGAGGAGAGATGCTTCACAAATGAACATTCTGCATAAATACTTTGGAGAAAAAAAAAAAAACCACTCAGCAGAAAACGTTTTATTTTTTTTCTCGGAGGACTCTCGAAGACTAATACAATGCCTCAAGCTTTCATTATAAGATTCAAAAGATACTCTTCTGTGCTCTGTGTGTTTACTCAGAAGGGTGTCTTTGACCTGAACTTTAATTTTCTATTTAATCTTAATGTCTTACTTTAACAAAACATTATAAATACTTGCTTAAATACCAGATTCACGGTATATTTGTGCCTGCTGTCTGACATACGCACACTTTTCTGATCCAAAAAATCCCGAGTCTGACCTACAAAGAAATGAGTACAGTACCATTTCAGTGCTTCTCACTGCCAAGCAGTGGATATCCCAGTCACGTGGAGAAGCACACATTTGGAACTATTCTATCACTGCTGGAAAACCCTGGACATGTTTCATTGTGGAACAGATAAATTTTATGCACTCTCTCTGACCACTTTTCCTTTGTAAATATCATTCCTCCTACAGGTCTACGATGCTATTTGTTCTATCGCAATCTCGATTATAATACGGGAAACAATGGTTGCCAAAATTTTGCCTGAATTGCACTTGTTGGGATTCAGTTCTTTGGTTTTCAGCACATGTCATGTGTTTGCTGTTAGTCTGCATGGTCATGTGGAGCAAAGGGAGTAAATGTACATCTGGGGAAGTCTGTTTTTGTCGTTTCTGTTAATTAAGATGCTGTTATTGAGATACTCCGTAGCATTTTTTTCACCCCTTCCAACAGCTGTAGCTGTCTTTTTCTTAGTTAAAAAAAACAAATAAAAT
>VZTA01002781.1:652438-685677 GCA_013398855.1 Mohoua ochrocephala
AAAAAAAAAAAAAAAAAAAAGCCAAAAGAGAAATATACTGTACTCCATGCATTGATACTGCAAATCCAACCAGTCACGTTTTCTTCTTTTCCTTTCTCTCTGACTGGTCAATTCAGAAAAGGAAGTCCAGTTCGAGTGTTCAGATGATGGTGAGGATCTTTATCGACAGATTTTTTTTCCTCCTGTGAAACGTTCACACTTAGAAATCAAACAGTTGCATTTAGCTTTGTTAACATATTGTGAGAACTGCAAGACTTTAAAGTACAACCTTGTGAATTTTAAGCCTGCAGTTGCTATATGCCATCCACAGTGAATCGTTCAGCCATTCTTTCAAGCAAGTCTTTACTTCTTTTTAACCTGGGGACATACAAAAACAAAAAAGTAGATGTAACATCAGCCAATGCAGCTGTTCTTAGTAAATAAGAATAGTAACAAAATAATAATCTTGTAACAGCCTTCTCTTCATTTTTAAAACACCTTATTTTGAAAGCTAATAGTATTAATATTGTAAAATGTAACACAAAACACGTTGCACAGTGATACGGTACTGCATTAATCGAGCCACTGTAGCCCGAGATGCCATGCTAAATGCTCAGGAGTAAAAAAGCCAATTTCCCAGCCTTTCCACACTAGAGTTTCCCAGCCGGCTTCCTTCAACAGCTCAGAGCTGTGTCCCAACTGACAGTCTCAATAACTTTTCTTCCTCCTCAACCTACTCTCCAGTCTTGTGTTCATTTGGCCTCCGTGACCCTACACAGTAACTTCCTCTATTGCTGTTGATGATGGTTCTGAATGCGACCTTTAAGGTGTTCGTGAGGATGGGCTCTGCCTGCTGCTGCTGCTGCTGGCAGAGAGAAGGCAAACAGCCCTCTTGCCCACCTTTCACTGGGAAGCCAACTCTCCTTGGAAAGCAAAAGCTGCTGGTCAGGTGTGAGCAGCCTTGCAGTTACATAGGTAAATCCTCTGTTCCTTGGGTGAATATAGAATTCCAGTGACAGGCTCCACGGTGTCCAAAGGAGGGGCACTGGGAAGGTGCAGTGTGGGTGTTGCCAGGATCCCAAACCTGAAGTGTGCCTTAACTTTTTGTTACAGAAGTACCATGTGAAAGATAAAGCCCCAAGATACAGGCTTTGGTTGTTAAAATATTTTCATATTCTATGGGAAAAAGGCCAATAATAATTTCTACAATCGTGCCCAGCTGTTTGGAGAGAGTGTGTGTGTGTGTCTGTCCTGCACTACTGTCACACATCAGAGAGTGACGTTTTGCCAAGCGATGCAGCACTAAAGCATTCTCCGTCTTCACAACAAACAGAAGGTCACTGCTTAAGCACAAATCAACTCTAAAGTGCCTGTATTGTATGAAAATATTGTAATCCTTCTGGAATTATTTCCCTTTGCTGTTTAAAATACATGCAAAATGCACCATGTGTTTGTAGATAGATATGTCTCTGTTCTATGGGAGAGAAAACATGTACAGCTTATTGCTGTTTTCTCTCAAAGTTTCAAAGGGTTTACCAAGTTCTGTTTACGTGGAAGAAGTAACTGTATTTTCAATCACATTCTCTCTCTCTGTTCCTAACGAATGCTGGATTCTCGATATCTTGCTGAAGAAGTTTTGAATAGATTTCCTGCAGTTTTCAGCAGTAGCTGTAATGACTATTGTTTATTTTCATAGGGCTTCCACCAAGGGACTGTGGACCCAAGCCTGCTCTCCTTACTCAGGCAAAATTGGAATTGACCTTTGACTAACCTGTTTTCCTTATGTATTCAGCCAAGAGCGCTCATTTGGGAAATCACTTGAGTTTTTGCATTAAGCTACTACTGAATAGGACTGTATGAAATCTGGTGAAATCTTCATTTCTTTCCTTATGTTTTTCCTTTGTGTCTATTTGCCTTTTGCTAGGGTCTTTTTATTCGTAGTCTCTCAACGACTACACTGTCACAAAAATACGAATTTGTAGTTCTGCAACGTGACATGCGATTTTTGTCTTGCTTGGAAGGTTTAGTGTGCTGTCAAGCAGTCTTGTTTGTGTTCCCACTGCTCTGCAGTTCTCCCGTAGAACTTTCATTTACTGAAATGGGTGGGGTTTTCTTTAAAGTTTTTTTCCCTGAGTGAGGAGTTCAGGGTTCTGCCCATCTCGGAATCCCATAAATATCGAAGCAAGTAAAATACTTGCCAATACTTAGATCTCCCCATGAAAGACTTTATACACAAAGGTGTTTGTTCTCTCCCTGTCCTGGCTTCAGACAATCCTCCTGCTTACAGCTGTAATTGTGCCCAGAGAAATGAAATCTATTTGACAATAACTAGGCCAAGCCGAGGCGTAAACACTTGCAACTCAATAGTGACTCATTTGTGCTCTTAATGACAATTTCTGTAGAAAGACCATTGTTTAAAACATAACTGCTCTTCATCCTCCTGCTGTAAAGCATCGTGAACTTTGCTTTTAAATCAAAGAAAATTATTTTTATTCTATGTGGGAAAATGGTTTCTATCACAAGTGTTATTAAATAGCATTTAGTGTCGACATAATAACTAACGAAACTACTTTATATTCTTCCAAGCCAGTTAAATTCTGGTTAAAATAAGAAAATTTGCAGTCTGTAATTAATTACTGCAAATCCTGTTGACATTTCCATAATTTAAATGTATCCTAAGTAAGATTCACTTCAGCTGCAGGCTCAGTTCCTGAAATCCACAAGTCAGCTGCCATGCCTGGCCCAAAGTAAAATAAACATCAAAAAGTGTTGAGGACATGGAGTCTGTGCATTTCATTTCTTTCCCTTCGGTAAAGTTAATTACATTTTTAGGAAAATCCATTAACAGAACAATTTCAGGCATTTTTTTTCATCGCTTTGCACATTTATTACTAAGTACTACCACTAGAAGGTTCAGTAGAACTTGTTTTTTTGGATCAAAGTCTTTTCAGATGATCTGTATCTGTATACCCAGTTCTGCATGGTGCTTTGGACCAGCCTTGTTGAAATTAGGGTGGCACGACCAAAACGTACATAATATTTTTTCCTAATTATTGTTAGAGAAGGAAAAATACATCTTTCAAACCAGTTTTATAATACTTGAATCTTGCTTCTTAGTGCACGTAAAAAGTGGCTTGCTACATTATTTTTAGTATCTCTGTTCTTCCCATACCCCATGGTATTAATGAAAGTTAAATCTTTAAAAATGTATTTAAAGGATCAGATACTTTTCAACGTCCTGCTAAGCAGTTTAATTTGAATTAATATTTTGTACAGATAAAAGCCAGAACGTGTAGCGCTGTGCTAAGCTTAAGGAGTATCCTGATGACCTATATGTAAAGTTAAACAGAGAGGTGCTGATTGCTGGAGTAAGACTACAGGTACCATAGCGGGAAACCTCGCACTTCCACGTCAAAGTACCAACACTGAGAAGCTGCCAATTATTTTCTGCTAAAATTAGCACCAAAAAAGCTAAAGTGGCACCAGTCTCTGTCTAGCGTCAGTCATATTTGTTCCAAAGTGGAATCAGAAGCCGGTAGAACAAATTACAGATTCTTGGAGAGCTACGAATGATCAAATATTATTTATGGTAGGGATAATCCATTAGAAATAAAGAACTGTTGGGTGCAATGACTTAATGCCATTGCATGTCACGAAATGGCAGAGGCTATTTAGGACTTTGTTCTAATTCTTTATTCTTCTTAGATGTGCTTAGCTGCTACTTAAGGGCTCTCTGTTAAGTGTCTCAGCGGAACTCATCCATCCCTTATCTAGGCCTTGGTGCAGGGCTCTGGCAGCCCGTCGGGAGGAGCTGCCAGCCAGCTCCCGGAGCTAGTGTTAGTGCTCCTGCGAGTTCCTAAGTTCATCTTTCTGTATTCTTTATTTCCATATCTATATCTATCTATAGATACTGATACCTGTCTATAGATGTTGTGTGCAGAGATATAGATACAGTGCCTACCGTGAGTTCTAAGGCCTGTCTGTTTCTGTTTTCTGCATACCTACAGATAAACAACAAAACCAACGTGGTAACCAGCCCCAAGGAAAATATTCCTACCCCGGCGCTGGTATACCTGGAATTTTCCTTCTCATGCTATCTGGAAGTTTTTGACTGTCTTCTGTTTGTTCTTCCTTTTTTTTTTCCTTTTTTGCTTTTTCATGCATTTACTCTGTTTGCTTTCTAAAAACAGGTTTTGGAAAACCTTTTTGTTTGAATTATGCTGTCTTTTTTTTTGTGAGGAAGTCCATTAGAGCGTGTTTATTGACAGACAATGTTAAATGGAAGCTGGATGCGGTAGAGTCGTAGCATTTGTAACCGTAGCTGAATTTTTTGCATGCTGTGCCAGAAAGTGAGTAGAATGCGCTTGGTGTTGCTCTTTGCTCTTTGCCTGATGACTGTTTCCACATTCTAATGCTAACCTTTTGCACCAACAAAATGTTTAAAAACCGGCTCTATTATTTTCTCTGCTTTGTCTTAGTTAAAGTATTGATATCCAGGAGAGCTAACAGGATTATTACTAGACTGCCATAAAACAGACCTTATTCAGATTTTCATTCCATATTTCCTGAAGCTCAGCAGGACTTTGCAAGTCTTCTCTGGGATCAAGAGGCATCTAGAGCTAAACATTTTGCTTGTTTCTCTTCCATTTAAATCAGCAGGAGACATGACTCATTAATAAGCTCTGTTAAGGACATATTACAAATCAGAGTGGTGTTCCTGGATGTTTACTGCAGTCTCGCTTTTATTAATAGCCCTATTTCTGAGGCACCTGTGTGTCACGGGGCTCACCGATGTAAATGCCAGTGCCTGAGTACATCGTGTTGTGACCTGTTGTTTCCCATGTGCATATTAAACTTTGAAAATGGGGGTGATTCACACACATTTGGAGGCATTTTTCCTCTGGAATTTTTTTGAGCAGCTGGCACTGAGGCGTACAGTAAGTACTTCCTAAGGCCTGGCCAGCAGGTTGCATGCAGGAGTTTATGGCAGTCCATTCCCAGCCGGAGTCGTGCCCGATGGTCCACGCTGAAAGCGTGCTGGCTAACTGCCATTTCAAAGATTATTGAACCTTTTTTAAAGGGAAAAGGATTTGGGGAAATTACACTTTTAAATGACACGAAGATCTCTCTCGCTTGCTTTTATGCAGCTCTGCCAAGGCACCCGTTGGGGGCAGTCCACACGTTCCAAACCACAGTAGAGTCTAGGGGTAGTCAACTCATCCCTAATCCTTATCAATTCCTCTCTATTTCGATTCGATCACTTCATGCTAATACAAGCAAACACGATTAAAGAGAAGAGGTTATTAAAGCTTAAAGATTTGTGGCTGCCCTGCCTGTCCAGGCTCAGACAGGAAAGCACACGGAGCATTTGGCCTGCCCTTGTGCAGAAGAGCCTCTGCAGGTCCCCAGAGCTTCAAAGCCCTGCGCACGCCGGTCCTGAATAAGGTCTCTGCATGCTGCTGCATTAGGTGAGATGGCCTTTTTTTGCTGGCTTGCTGTTGAGGAAATCTGTGTTAGAGACATCCAGTTTCACCCCCTGGCGACAGTTAGCGTTTGTTTTAACTCTTGTCAGTGTTCAGCATTTGTGAGCTGGCTCTTCTTGCACTCCCTCACACCAATGAAAATGTGTTTACCAATGGGAACTCTTTCTCTCTTTATTTTGTTCTTGCTCAGGAGCCCCAAACTACAGTAATCCACAACCCTGATGGAAATAAGGTATTCAGAAAGAATCAACTCCATCTTGCTTTTCCACACCACACATTCCATCCACTATTCCACAGCACAATAGGGCCGTTCCAAGAATTTGTGAAGGAAAATCTCATTCCTGCATTTGTTACACCTGGTGTCTCTCGAGCCTGTTTTCATCCGTGTCCATCTGCTGCGTGCGTCCTGCTGCTTCTGAGCTCCTGAAGCTCTTGGGGGAGTCGGGAGCAATGGGCAGAGCTCGCAGCCCGGCTCGGGGAGCGTGGGGAGGCGGGGGGGAGTCTCTCTCATTTCAGCCAAAAATGCTGCAGTCTAAGGGAGACCTAAGAATGCTGTTCTCAGAGTGTGGTGAGACGATCCCGGCGAGTTTTACGTGCAGTCGTCACCTCAGACAAAGATGTCATTTCAGTTTATCCCATCTGCTGTTTCTCAGCATGCTTGTACACCGTGTCGTGACGTGTCTTTTGCACAGGACTTTGGTTTTCTTCCATAACATCACTGGGCAGTTTCCAAAAAAATTTCACATTCCGAGTGACAAAGAGGTCTTTTGATTTCTACATGTTTTCTTCATGCTCTTTTCTTTTTCTCATGTATTGTGATGTTTGCATCTGGCAGCTGATCCCTAAAACGTGTTTTGTTTTGTTTTTTTCATGCATGGACTTGAAAAAGGGCCAGGAAATGCCATCATTTATATATAACACATGTTCCTAGGTTTCCTGAAAAGAATTTCTGCTTCAACAAGAATTTCACTGTTTGCAGTGTTGGCTTAATTCACATCCCATTTATCTAGTCTTAACTCCCCGTGGTTATCTCATAAGAGGAGGAGTGGATCTGAGTGACGAATTAGCGCATGCAGACATTCCTCGAGCATGGGAGTGCTGATGGTGTGTGTTGTGCTCGTGTGTCCCGATCCTTCATGTCCCCTGCATCTGTCCAACACAGAACTTTTGTTTTCATGTTACTACTCTTTCAGCTCCCCAAGTTTTAAACCCATAGGCCACGAGCAGCCTGTGTTTGAGCAGCAGGCTGATCTTTATCGCTGAAGTCCACTAAAGCCCAGAAAACCTAGATAAAATATTGGCATGACTACATCTACTTGATTTTATTACATAATCTCAGCAACTAAGATACTCGATGTCCCAAAAGGTCACAGCAAACAAATGAACCACTTAATGCGGAGAGCTCCTCCTAAATTTATCTGAAAGACTGATCCTTGTAGTATGGCAACTGGAGTGGATGCTTCAGTGTTAGAGGCTACATCTGCCCTGTGAGCTTTGCATGGTGTTTACAACTTGTATTTGTGTGAGGTTTTTGTTCGCTCGTAAGTACTTGATCTAATATTTGAAGTGCTAGAGCATGATACGTCCGTGTAGAGTGGAACGTCTAACACAGCCAGGACAGGGACAGCATGGTGCCTCGTTCAGTTTTGTTTGTGTGTGAATTAATTCCTCTAGTTTGACTTACCAATGCACATTTGGGTTTTGCGGGTCTGAGTAATGCATTAGCCCTCTTGAACATTCCTTTGGCTCAGCCTCGTGAGGACACAGTAAATGAAGGGCACTGGCAAATTTACCTTTTATTGTTTAATTGCAGAATCCTTTAAAGAATTAAATACAGTACCAGTCCTGTCTTCTCTCCCAGATAAAAACAGATCAGTTAACCTTTTTTCGTTATTGAGCTGCAAATTTAAAAAAAATAAAAAAATAATGTTTTACTTCTCGAGAAAGTACAGAGATAAAAAAACCATCTAGCTTAAAACTTTCCAGCTCTCTGAAGCTGTTAGATTTGACAGTGCCCTGTTGAATTTGCCCATTATATTTCATGTTTCTGGTAATTAAGGAAAGACTGAGATACAATACCCTTGCCTTTTTAAGTGCGATGGCTTAAGAATAAACTGTCTGATAGATGAGTCATTCCTCTGCATGACTGGTTGGTTGGAGAATACTGCTACAAAGATGCCTTCGTTTGTCAAAGTTCTTACCATATGTTTATCAATTCTCCATCTCCTTAAAAAAAGAAAAAAAAACCACAAAACCAGTATGAAAATGAGTTAATCTGATCCAATGTGCTTCAAATCACTGTGAGACTTCATTTCAATATACATTTCGTAAGTCGCATGAACAGGAAATGGATTGTAAATTGTAGCTTGCAGAAGCCTGCATATTTAGAAGGTGGAACTGGAAGGGAATGACTTATTTTGCACAGTTGGTTTAATCACTAAGCTTAAAATGGCAAGCTCTCCTACTTGGCTGAGGTAATTCATACATTTCAAATGGACTTTGTACAGTGGGATGTTAAAGAAAAAAAATTTTCCTGTACATTCCTGTGAAGTAAAAGCATCAGAGTGCAGGATTTGTGTTTCTGTTCCCTCCTGTGGAGAATGGCGATGTTTGACATCCGTTTCAGGTGGAAATGTCTCAATCAGTGTGTGACCATTTGTTTGTGAATGACATCCCACCCCGCTTCGAGGCTTTGCATGATTCCTGTAACTAATCCTGTCATTTTCCGAGGCACGCAAGTAAGGCTTGGCTTGTTTTATACATTCGACTCATATTTACTTCTCAACAGGAATCAACAGAGAGTTCCAACACCACCATCGAGGATGAGGATGTGAAAGGTATGATTTTAAGCTTGAAATGTTTGGAGAAGCAGTAACGTGAGTTTCATGGTTGTATTTCAGTAGGTCATTAAACACAGAAACCCCTAATGTGTCTTACAAGAGAGCAGTATTTTTCCTTTTGTAGAAGAAATTACTTTTGATATGTTTCGGACTTAACTTTAACTTTTCAGTTCCCAAAACACCATTTCCCATGATGTTTTGGGATTAAGAGTATAAAGTTACTGCTTTTTAACTAAGATATTAGTTCCAGTAATAATAGAAGTAGATTACAAATGTCTAAGTCGGTGCTTTGTAGCTTTTACTTAGTTTATGTTTAGCATGCATTTGTGTTTTGGGTTTGGTTGTGTTTTTTTTTTTTCATGTCACCATTTTTGTTTTTCTTCTGTTCAGATGCCAGTGTATTTTTTTGGTTTCCTTTTGTTCTGTCCATACACTTATTTTAGTCTTCTTCTGTTCTTTAAAAAACTAACATCAAAACTTTTGTTATAAACTTAGTTTTGTAGCTTCGCAGATAATATTTTTGTTTCCATTTTTTCCCCCTCTAAATATTATGCTGTGATGTTAACATACCTACTTTAATAATGTGATGTTTTAAAGCGCAAAGGGCTTGAAAAAGAGAGTATTAGGTTTGTGTATCTCTGATTCACAGAAAAGATTGGGTTTTGGCCTCAAAGAACAATGGTATATGTACAGGGCATAGTAAGATAAAACAGGGAGAATGGATGCAATAAAGTGGTGGTGGTTTTGAGTTAATGTGAAAGGAGAGAACAATTATAGGGATCTGCAACCGGTGCTTTGGAAAATACAGTATAATTTACCTCTAATCATAACACTTGATATTTCTTCCTTCAAACTATTTTGTGCAGTTTAACAATGAAGCTTATTAAATGAATAATTTAATTATAGGGCCTCTGTGTGATGATATAACATGGTGTTACTACAGTAGGATTTTTAGAAAATTCTGTCTGAAGCTTAGCACACAAAATTGTACCTCAGGAGGATACAACTAGGAGGAAAAACAGCAATGAAAATAATTTGCCTAATTCTTTTACATGATTCTGCAGTATGACAGTTAAGGGCGGGTTGGGTGGCCGTAATATACGGTGTTCCCAAAACAGAAAAGGGGGATCTGGCAGTAAGCACAGGTCTGAGGAACAAGATACTGCTTGAGTCTTTCCCTGCCCAGTGTACAGGGATTTCATTTTCTGTTTATTTAAAAAACAAATATAATCTCCCTCCTATTAATTGCTTGGGAACTTGCTTGTTTTTCACTTCTTAGTATTCCTCTCACACTTCCCATCTTTCCACTGGAGGCTGCTGTTCATAGTGTTTTATTATAAATTAAAGCTAACAGTGCCCCCAGGGTCTAATTTGAAGCATGATTCAGGGAATTGGCAGTCCTGCAACCCTGACACCTATTATAAGCTCAAGCTTCCTGCTCTAGCAAAGCACTTAGGAAAGATGGTTTCCCCCCTACACCGAACTTGACTCCTGGATGTATAGTTTGTAGGAGAACAGGGAGAAAGGTGTCTCTTGCCAGCAACAGCCACTGGAGATAAAATACTGATAGGGACAAATGGATTTCAGAGGTAGGAGAGAGAATTCTCCAGGTCTTACACGTATGCTCGAGATGTTTGTCACCACGTTTGACACCTAGAAGGAATGTTTTCCACCTTAGATGATAAAGAACGTTTAAAACCTTTTTGCTTCTCTTTGCAGCATGGATTACAGCATTGGAAGAGGCTCTCTCCTTTCCAGGAAGGAGCAGGGGGCTGTGGCTGGAACTCAGCAGTAGTGTTAGTGTGTGTTTTATGGCATTGCGGTGCGATCCACACCTCCCAGGGAACGGCTCTGCCGAGGCCGTGCGCGTTATTCCCGCTCCCGGTGTCCCAGCGCTGTGCTGGACTGCACAGACAGGGCCGGGGCTCCTTCCTTCCTGCAGCCCACGCAGGCTGAAAACATCCAGCTGTGCATCAAGGGCTTTGTTCTTTGGTGTTGATTTGCCTCTTCGCAGAGGTGTGGCTCCCACGGGTCTGTGTGGGGTGCAGCATTCCCAGCACACTCAAGTCTCGTGTGCGCTGTGGGAGCGGGCGCACGTGCGTGTCTGGGCCAAGTGTTAGGAATATTAGGATTCATTAAGAAAGGGAGCAATTAAAAATGTCTTATGGCACCCATCATAAATGTGTCAAATTCTTACCTCCCGTCTGTCAGGGGTGCATAGAGCATTCTCCTCTCGTGTCAGGATCTCGCCCTGTTTTCGCTTTTGAAGGCAGGTATTTAACTTCAAGACAGTAAAATCAGGCTTACTTCTTATTTTTATTTACTGAAAATCTTGGTATCTGTAACTTTGCCTTGTGTATACATTTACCTCTTTTAGGACTGGAACATATTTCTTTTACTAGAAACAATGCTTAGCAAACAACAGTGAGCTTTAATAACTCAAGGAATAAGCTAATTCTATCATTTGAGACTGAAAGGACTTGAAGCTGTAGTTTAGGTTCCTTGCTAAGATAAATTTCTGACATTAACCATCAGTCATGGGCTTATCTACATGACAGTGATCCCTCCTAAACATGACAGGAGTGGGCAGGAAGAACATGCTGAGAACTGGACTGTAGGCAATGCCTCCTTCTGGGATCGCTTGTGGGATTTCTTCTTCCTGTAGTAATGAGACTGGAACTATTGGGCAG
Organism: Mohoua ochrocephala; assembly: GCA_013398855.1. Classification (NCBI taxonomy): domain Eukaryota; kingdom Metazoa; phylum Chordata; class Aves; order Passeriformes; family Acanthizidae; genus Mohoua; species Mohoua ochrocephala. Next base: position 663,431 of record VZTA01002781.1, read on the forward strand.
CATCTCTGTGATATGGCTTTGATTTTTCAAGTAATGCTGTGGAATACCACCATTATTTTTGTCCACAGACATTCCGAAAGGTGAGTTGTTAAATGTACCATGAACAGGAGATCTGGATTTCTCATGGCGTCTTTTTGCCCCCAGAGACAAATTAACAAAAGCATTAGTAAGAATGATGCTTCCCGATGGGAAAAATTGCTGAGTTGTAAGGCACTTACAGATTTGACAAATTGTGATTTACCTGTGCTACTTAATACATCTGGAAGGTACATTGCTTCGAAATATTTCATATATTTGCAATTCATCTTATACCTGTTGGCTTAATTTTATTTAACGGCAGAAAGAAAGCAGTTGAAACTATTTCTTTTGGAATATACATTCCTAAAAAAACATTGACATTTCTAAGAACAATTTTTCCAAAGCTCTTTCAAAGCCCTGTGTATCTGAGTACTGGACACAGGGGTAAATCTGCGCTGGCATCTGAACAGAGTCACTCACACCTTTACAACTGTTCTTTGGCACCCACACTGCCCCTGAAAGTACATCATTAACATTGTTTGTGTGCTCAAAGATTTTCTAAGTTCTTGCTGCTTCTAATTAAATTATCATTATTTTTCTTTTGGCCTTCTTTTTTTTCTTCCTTCACATGTACTTGACCCTCACACAGCTCTCACAAAGGAGGAGGACATGGAGAGGTTGAGTTCCACCCACCACTCCTCCTCTTCCATTGCTTCTTCATCCCACTGGTCACCACCCTTGCCGTGCCCCAGAGGCCGCTCCTGCTGCCAGTGCCTGCTGAGGAGTCTGGTCACACTCTACCTCTTCATCTTTGTTTGTTCATATGTTGTGTTTCTTTCCATCAATTCAGCGGGCAAGTCCATGAGAAATGCAAACTCAGAGAGTCAATCGCTTGAGTCTGAGCTCTCCCACTCCACTCCTTCCTCTGTACTATGTAAGTTGAGAGACTCATCTGTCAGATGATCTCCTTTGTCTCTCCTCCTCTTCCCTCCTCACCATCTGACAGAAGCTCAAAAAAGGTCAATGCTGTGATCTGCCTGATCTAGGAATGACCTGTGCTTAGGCTTTACAAAAGTAAAATTTTTTAGCTATTTTTTTCTTGTTATTAATTGTAAAAATATTTTCATCGGCTATAACAGCAAGATAAACAGGTCTGTATTTCAGAAAGCTGTATCTTGCAGGAATAATCTTTGCAGTAGTTTTCAGCGTAGGGAGAGAGATTTGCTTCACCTCTTGCTTGGATTCTGGATAGGGCCTCAGCGTTAATTACCTGCTACGTTTATTATATCAAATTCCTTTCTTGAGCATCCCTGTTAATAAACCAGCCTTGAAGCTGCTGTGGCAGCTGTTAACTTGCAGCATTGATAGGACAACTGGGAGGTGTCCTGCTCTGCTCAGGAGATCTGTGGTGATCAGTGACCAACTGACTGTAAAGGAAATCTCCAGTGTTAAAATAAGAGAGGGAAAAGGCACTGCGTTGGTAGAATGTAAAAGACCTGGGTAGAGCATTTCTTGTTTATAAATGAACTCAGAAATTGTTCAGAAATTCCTTAGAGGGGAGGGACCTTGTGAGTTGCAACAGGGAATGACTTCCTGGGAATGTAGGTTCTGCTGGCCGATTCTGATCCTGCAGCCAGCGTGTGTTAGGGCAGTTGCACTGGGGGTAAGAACGGGCATTAAAAAAAGAAAAGGTAGGATCTAGGTGGGCCCTTGGGAACGTGGGCTGTGTGTTATTGGCATGAACCTTATTTTACACCTGAGTGGAATTTTTGGTGGGGTCAGCTAATACAGGTGAGAGAAGCCAGTCCTGGAGAGGATGGGCTGTCCCTGGTCACAGCTGATGCTGGGTGATGCCGAAAGTGTAGCTTCGTTCTGAGGGAGGAGCAGGAGAGGCTGTGGCAATATACAGGTGAGAGTGTATCGGACTAGAACTACAAACACTGCCAGCACAGACTGCCCAGAGCCTGGGAAAAGAGGAATTCATAGGAGAGATTTGGGCTGTGGAACACTGAGGGCTGACACGTCAGTAACACCTGCCATGAGGCCTAATTCCATCCACGGTGGATATCCACACAATGTGCTTTATGTGCCCAGCATTTTCAGATCTGAATGCTAGCGACGTCACGTGTCCTGTTTCTCTGAACTGGTTGAGTGATTAGGCAGGAGTACAGTTTAAATAAAAATGTGCACAGCAGCAAAGCTTGTTAATGTCTCGCTCATCAAGACTTCAGACATCATTTCTGGAGACAGCAGCCAGATTCCATGATGAAAGTAACCTGTTGGGAAACCACAGAGCAGTGTCTTGTAAGTGCAGTGACCATGATGCAGCTTTGATCTGAGAGTGTCGGTGATTTGTCATAAAAAAATAAACATTTGCCAACATTTGCTATGCTGCATAAATATTGGTGTAATTTTTTCTTATAATCACGTAAAGAGAGAGCATCTTTAGGCATAATTGATTCCATATAAATAAAAATATACTATGTGTGGCATGTGACAAGTTGCTTAACGTTAATTGAAATAGACACGTTAATTATGTTGGAACTGTTTTGTCAGTACAGGGTGGAAAAGCTCTGGGTTAATTTTTCAGATATCCGCCTGCATAGCTAAAGAATTTAAATTTTTTTTAGAGCAGTAGCAGGCTTACCAGTTTTCAGATAGGTGAAAGATACCAAATAACCTAAATAAAATTCTGCAGATCATCCATCCGTGTCATAATTCGATGAATCAGAGCGAGTCTCTGGAATCGGCAGGCTCTAGGAAAAAGATGTACATGTGAGATGACAACTCAGATGTTTTAGTCCCTATCAAAGTTTAAGGTTAAGTGTGGGTAAGAGATAAGCGCTGGTCTTCTGTACACTGAATCTTGATAAATTTCTTAAATGAGAAGTCCCCTGGAGCATGCCTTGTCATCTGAGGGTCTAGGTGGGTTTTATGTAGATCTGAGACCCAGTCAGTCATTTATTCATGCAGCCCATTCTTTTATTTTCTTTTCAGAAATTATTTAATTGGAATATTTGTGGCAGAAATTGTAAAAAAATTATCAGCAGAGACTTTGCAAATACTGGTGTGATGAGAATAATTTGGAAGAACACTGTGTGATGTTTAAGAGTCCACTCTGTAAAGCTGAATGAAATCTGGTATATCCACACAGCCAGAACTTGTTATACAACACAGGATAAAATTTCTAGTCTCCTCCTCTTTGTTTTCAGACTTCGGTTATTTCCAGAGTGTAGAAATAACTTGACTGGCCGTGTGCTCTCCATCTAACTGCTGTTTGTTGGGACGATGTTCACATGGGAAGTGAAGCTGGGTTCCCCCTGCTGTGCCACTCCATTTTAGCAGACCACTGTCACCTTGGTACCACCTGTCCTGTTTTAAAACAACGGCACAACCAGCAGGATTTGTCCCCCCAGATTTAACCCTCCTCCACAGGGTAGATGTCTGTGTTTGAGCTAGTTGTCTAGACTCTCTTTAGCCAATGCAAATAGGTCAGATGAGTCACACTTGTCTTAAAAATCTATTTTAGAATATGATGAATTGTGCCCTGAAAGTGCTGATTTCTCTCCCTTGACTGTAAGGAAGGGGAGTTGAAAGAACAAACTCACTTGTCTGTACTTATACATGTCCAAAATGTTGTGAGATTAATCCGGTCTGAGGTGTACTGAGATATGTAGTTAAGAGTACTGAGTTGAAAAGTTTTAAGGGTTTTTGCCTTGAGAAACATGTGAGGAAGTTAGAAGCAAAATCATTTTAATCATCTCCAAGTGCATGTGCAAATCTGGACCAAGGTTTCCTTGTTCTTCTGGGAAGGTGCTTCACTGCTTAGCCATTGCAGTACAGCAGTGTCATAGTCGGTCATCTGAAGGGTTGATGGCAGGAGAAAGATGTTCCAGTATCTGAGTGAAGCATAAAGTGGTTTAAAGTATTATTATTTTCAGTGGTGTCAGTTTTGAAAAACATGATGGGTAATATGGTGGTCAGTGAGTTACAAGGGTTCTTCACTTGCGTGTCATAAAATGTGCAGTTTCTGGTACAGATATTTCTGGAGGCTTCACTTTCACGTATTTACAGCTCATTTTTATGCTGCACCTTCTCTCTGCAATCAAAATACCAAAATATCTGTCATTTCTGTGTGATTCTTGCAGATTGAGTTTATAAATATTCCTTGGGGCTACAGGAAGGCAAAAAAAGCCACAGAGTTCCCTGCTGGAAAAATAGTTTTTGCTGCTGTTTTGTACTTGTGTTTTCCTGTGATATTTGATTTCACTACCTGGGGAACTGCTCCTTGTAGGTTTAAAGTATTGATAGTGTCAGATTCTTTTTGCTTAAATGGTGTTTCTCCTCATTTTATGTTGTTTAGATCTTAGTGGTAATGGTGGTCTTTAATTTTGAAAGTAATTAATTGGAATCCGTCATCCTGTACCTGAGCAAGGAAAAAAGTGAAATATAGCTAAAGGTTAATGACTCATGTAAAGTTAACATATGTGCTACAGCAGCACTGCAGAAATTATTTTAGCCAATGATTGGAAATGTTCTTGTTTGTTCTTTTTCTTATTATTTGGTCTTTTAATAGCTCTTCTTCATAATATTTTTGCTTGAACTGCCTTTGTATTAGTCATATACTTACTCACTTGCCAAAGCAGGGGATTTATTTTTTTTAACTGCTAAACCCCTGTTAATTACCTTAACTCCTTCACCTTGTGGGGGTAAAGGTGCTCTTTAAGGAACAGGTCCGTGCTCTTTTCTGTAATGTATTTACTTCACCCGTATTCTGAGCAAAGAACGTCAAAGCCACCATCTTCTCCACACGAGTTTGCTGTGTCTGCAGTCTGTTTCCTCGTTGGTTTTCAGGAAAATAGCTCAGCACCTTTGACTTCTGTCATCAGTGTTCTTCCTTCACCTCTCAGTCGTTTTAAAGGCACCCAGGTGTATTTTTGCTCAGTTATCCTTTGCGTACAGAGTATATAATTGTATGCTGTGGAAAGCCGTTGTCATATTCCAAGAAACTATAGATGGGTCAGGCTTTACTTTTTGAAATAACTTTCAGCACACTCTGCTGAACCAGTTTTACCACAGTCTCATTACAGCTGTCAGTTTTGTTTAGGAAGTTTAGTTTCTTTAGTTTTATTTAGGGAGTCCTGACTGCACATCAAATGAAAAGTATAATAGCATGAAATTGCCACTGTACATCAAACAGCATAATTGTCCTAGAATTCAATACGAGCCAAGTTTACTATTGGATAAAAAAATAAATAATGAAAAAGTCAAATGCAAATGGTGATTGTAAGTGACAGTTATCTGGCAGATGGGAACTGGCCAGATGCCTCTTCCCTAATGCCTTGTGTTGTCCTTGCATAGTTGGGAGTGTGTATTTTGATGGATAAAAAAATTGGAAGTATTGAAGAGCACATGTTTATGTGGAGTTCGTCAAACTTACAGTGAAAATTTGGTCATTTTCTTACCACCCTTAAGAGCTGACAGTTATTTCTCAGATGCTGTCTGCAATAGCAGGACGCTGTTCCTGCCAATGCCGTTTCACCTTAGTTAATCTCCACTGCCCTCCCTATTTCTTCTTTTCCGCTCCGGGTAAGTGCAAGGATTTGACTGGATGCACGTGGCCACCAAGTCACAGCTGTATTTTCCTTCTGCTGCTTTCCAGTCTCCTTCCAACTTTCTGTTCGTTGTGTTTCAGTTTTCCCATCTCCTTTCTCTTCCTTCCTTCCTTTCAGGTTAAACCTCTGCTTCCAAGACAATGAAGCAGAAACACTTTTGGTCTCTGTAGTCTGTCTCCCTGCACTCCCACAAATACCCACACGAGAAGGTGTAAAAGCTAAAAACAGTCAGGAGGAGGTTCGTGTAAAATCACAGTGGCTCCTGAGTATTTCGATTAGCCTTTGATGTCTGCTGTTATTTCACACTGCCTTGTTCTTGGGCTGAGAACAAGGCAAAGAGTTTTTGCACAATAGGAGAAATCAGTTCTGGAACTCCACTCTCTAAATTGTGCTCCACCTCTCCCTTTGGCTCACTGCCAATGAAAATGTCAGATCACTAAGTAGGAAGAAATGTAATTTTCTAATATGTGTGTAATTGAGTGTTGCTGAAAGGTGAGAGTAGCATAGTGACTTCCATGGAGTTTCATGTGGTGCTTGTAATTTTGTAGAGAAATTGAGGACTGAGTTGAAAGGCAGATGATTTGGCAACATCTTCCTGTTCCTGAGAGTCTGCACTGGGAGCCGTGAAGTCTTTCCACAAGTGCTGACACCGGTGCTGGAGTTGGATGCTGATTGATTGGATGGAGCCAGTGATAACTGCTGTAATCTCCTTTGCTGACTTTGCTGGCCTCTAGAGCTTCCTGATGGATGTGTTTCACATCCCGTGGATACATCTGCAGACACAGCTCTCCTGGATGTTAGTACAGCCCAGAGAAACTTTGCTGGAGCCACATTCCGCAATATTAGGTGGCTTCTGTCAGAAAGCTTAATGAAAGCATGTGTTCCACTGCAATTTAATTTTGGAACTAAAACCAGGAAAACCAGCAATTTGGCAACAGGGTTCAATTTCTCCCTACTGGGGTTGATGTGGAATTATATCTTGTATATCTCATCAACATCAAAGGTACCATGGTCAAACTCGGGAAGGGCACGACTGATGTTAGTGAAAAAGGGAATATTGCCAATTGTCTTGAGCCAAGTGACAATAAATTATGTGTCCGTGTGGTTTTGTGTCTCGCATGTGTGGAAACTACAGTACCTTTGTAGACATATTAATTGCTTATATCGTTATCAATTAACATGAGCTCGTGATTATGTAGCAACTGATCAGAGATTTTTACCTCATTTCCCACTGTCTGATTTAATGGTCTGTAATTTCCTCGTCTCTGATTGAGATGTGTTACTGGGTTATTTAATCAAATCCTTTAGCTCAGCTGTACGTATGTGAGCTGTCGCACGCAGAACTGGTAATTTCCTCACTGCACGAGGTCTGCTTGTTCTGGGTTTCTTTTTGCCAGCCTTCTGTAAGACTGCACCATTATTTCTGACTCAGCCATCTCACCGCTTGGCTGGTGCTGGCATTGCCATACAGTGTCCACACAGTCTGGCCCGTGTTATTTAAACCTACGATAATGGAGGCATTGCTGCTCTCTTCATTAAAAGTCTTTGTTCTTTCCACGGTCTTTGTGAAAAATAAGGCAATTCATACTTTAAATACTCTTAGCCATAGCGCTGATAGTCAAGAGCTGCTCACAAAAAGCCTTGCTAGGCCTTTATATCCGCTTTTTTCTCCATCACGTTTTTCCTTGCTGGTTTCTTTTTGGTCCTTTTCATCTGAATACTTTAGGTGTGCGCTTAGGAAGAGGTTAACACCACAGTGCCAGTTTTGAGCACAGCATTGGAAAGTTACTTTCTCTATGTGCTGCCCAGCATTTTCTTTTGAAGAAGAATGTGATCTCTCTCAGTACTTTGGTTTTAACATTCCAGGCGTGCTTGTGTTAATGGTCAAATCCATGTGTGAGAGTGTGCTGGGGAATTACAACTGTCGCTTGCACAAGAGAGCTGCTACAGCCTGAATGGCTGAAAAACAATAATCAGCTTCCTTGAGTTTGAAATTTAGAATTGGGGTTTGGCTTGTTTTGCTTTTTAAACAGCAGATCCTTCAGTGAAGGAAAGATAATTAGAAGTGTGATAGGGAAGCGGATTGATCTTGACATGTGTTTAATTTCCTTGTGGATACAGGAGTGCACTGGAGGCAAATCAGTGTAAAGCAGCAATGTAACGTTGTGTCATTTGGTCGTAGAAAGGAAGAGAGATGGCTGTTGTGCCAGCTGGGAAGTGACAGAATACCTGTCAGCTGTCACCTTCCACTTTGCCTTCCTCTGTAAGAGTGGGTTTGTATCTCTCCCCAGCTCGTAAGCAGGAGATTATCAAGGTGACCGAGCAGTTGATTGAAGCCATCAACAACGGGGACTTCGAAGCTTACACGTAAGATCTTCATTTGGGAGGGAGCGAGGAGAGGTGTGGTATGTGGCACTGTCTCTGTAAATACTCGTGTTTATGTGTGAGTGCCTGTGCTTGGAGTTAGGTACCACTGAAATGCCTTCCCAGACGCCCCCACAAAATACGAGATGTGTTCGTGGCTGCTCTGCCCTGGCTTCAGACATCGCCACTTTCAGAAGAGCTGTTAGTATAAATCCAGTGCAGTTAAAAGAAAATACTTAAATCTTGCCTCCATAATGATGTGAGGCATAAAAAATATCCCTTACATTGCACAGCAGCAGTTTTCATCGTCACAAGTCAAAATTCCTACTTGGAATAATAACACTGACTTGTGGGTCTTTTTTTGGTCAAAACCTGATTTATATGAAATGTGGTCCACTTAAAGTAAGCTGCCAAATTTACTAATTGAGCTGAAACCAGAACTCCGTGCCTTCTCCTCATGTTAAGTACTGTTCTTTTCCAGTGCGATGACATGAGTAGGTGCAATGTTTGATAGGAATGAAAGAAACAATTAGAAATAGTCTCTCCAAAGTTGTGATCCACAACCACATGTGCTCATTGCAGAATTTCCTCTTTTCCACAGAAAAATCTGTGATCCAGGCCTTACGTCTTTTGAACCTGAAGCTTTGGGTAATCTGGTAGAAGGGATGGACTTCCACCGGTTTTACTTTGAGAATGGTAAATATTCCCTTTTCATCTCCAAGTCTTCATCTGTTCCTTGTGACTGTGTGTCTCTCATCTAATGAGCATTTTAGTTTGGGAGTTAATCGACTTGGGCAGGGGAAGGGAATATTATTTTTCAGAGTTCTGCTATAGATGTTTTTCCGTCTGCTTCTGCTCTGCTCATTCACACATCACAGGGCACCTCAGAGAGCGGAGGAGAGTTTCAGGTATTTGGAAAGAGAAAGTCAAAATAAAGAATGAGTTAAGAGCTGAATTATTTTAACTGAAAATACTAAGTACAAATGTCATTCGACATAACAGTGAAACTGAAATGTTGGGAAACTCCAGATGGTGCCCTCCACTTTATTTAATCTATATATGTACATGGATTAAACATATTTCCTTATTAAATAGCGTCTAAGAAGTGATTCTGCTCATTCTACAACGTGTTGCAGTTATCGGGTGTGATTATCATTAAACGCTAATTATGAATGTGTGTCTGCCAAGCCTGAGATTTTTGTTTGCAAAAGGGGTCGGCGTGAGTTCCTTTGGCTTACCCAGAGCAAATGTGGTTTCTCCCATGCGTGCCCCCGTGTGCGCGTGTGTCTCGTAGCTCTGTCCAAAAGCAACAAGCCGATCCACACGATCATCCTGAACCCGCACGTGCACCTGGTGGGCGAGGACGCGGCGTGCATCGCGTACATCCGCCTGACGCAGTACATGGACGGCAGCGGCATGCCAAAGACTATGCAGTCCGAGGAGACGCGCGTGTGGCACCGGCGCGACGGCAAGTGGCAGAACGTGCACTTCCACCGCTCGGGCTCGCCCACCGTGCCCATCAAGTAAGGAACAGCTCCACCACCAGCTCACACCTCCTAGGCACACCGCGTAGTCCGATAGCTGCTTTGGGCCTTAAAAACTGCCAGCCGTCCTCTTGGTAGTGTCATTTCTTGTGGTCGTTTGTTATGTGTTATACCCGCTGGTGTGCATATGGTATCGGTGCGAGGATTTTTAAAATAATGTGCTTTTTCGGTTGTTGTTTTCTACTGTGACGCCCAGCAATCCAACTCGGTCCCTGAACTGACAGCTTGAAAAGCAAGGAAGTGTTTTAGTGTAGAGAAAGCTTGATAGAAGCCACTCGAAACAGGATTAGAAAACCCAGAAGAGAATTGCTGGAAAACCTGGAAAAATAAAAAGCAGTAGGATACGTGGAGCTGTGAGAGCTGACCAGAAAGTTTCAAGTAAAAAAAGTGTCACTCTTGGGAAAAACTGAAGTTTGACTAATATTTAGTGTGATTTCCAGCCACCTCTACTTTCTCAGGCCTAGGTATGTTCACTGCAAGTTGGGTTCGAGCCAGTTTACATATTTACCTTGTAAATTGAGCCATCCCAGTCCCTCTCACGTTCTTATTTCTTCCCCATGCTCTCCGTGCAGAACTGCTGAGTATTTCCCGTCAGACAGTTCTGACAGCCCCGTGGGACAGCCTCGCATCTCTCCCATCAGCATTTCTCTGCTGTTCATCCAGGCCCTGCCACACCCTCAGAGTCAGGCAGTGACCGAGTTCCTTGAGCCACATTGTCACCAGGGTTAATGACAGTGCACTCGGAGTTGCAGTAATGAGATAAAGAGTCACGGCTTCCTCAGGAGGTTCTGTTCAGGCCCTTGTCTTCCCTTCTTCTTCTACAGCCTCCGCTAATGAGCCCAAACCTCGCTGACTTGTGGTTTCCCAATTAAGCAGCACTGTTCCGGGCCTTGCTTTGCTCAGTTGTGAGCCCTCTGTATAGGATACAATTCCATTTGTGTGAGGTGTCTTAATGTGGAGAGTGGCTGAATTTCCTGGCATGGACGATAAGGGCTTAGATTTCATCCTTTGAACTTCATCGTGTCTCGTATTTTACTTCTTGCAACACTCTTCTCCTATATGAAATAATAGTTGATGAAGTAAGAAATATGGTAGAATGAAGTGTTAAACTCCATAGTGATGATTTTGCATTATTTTTTTATTTAGGAAAAAAGAAATTTTATTACTTAGTGATAACTGTTTTATTTCAAAACGTGAAACCAATGGGAACAGGAACCACATTGTCCTTTGTTTCTCACATTCCAGCTGCGCTGCCAGTGTTTCAACAGATAATATTGAAAGAGCAGTTACACTTCCTTGAATTGCAGTGTTAGGTAAATCTTTGAGGTTTTCATAAAGCAGTGTTTGTCAAGGGATCTGGCCTGGGTGTGTGTAGAGCCAGAAAGCCCAAGTGAGGCAGGTTCACCTGGCCCACTGCACCCTGAACAGTCAGTGTTTACAGCCCAACGACATGAACTGGACTAGAGAATCATTCAATCTTTTCCTCTGGTTTTTTTTTTTCCACCTCTTGTCTTTTTTGGGAAGGTATTGAGGAGGTTCTTTGCAGCTGCTTGTGCTCTCTAATAAAGATAAGGATTTCTGGGACTGCCAAAGGTGGAAGGAGAAGAAAATTTACCATGGAGTAATTTTTTTGAGGTTGCAAGGCAGTTCCTGTATCGGTGGATGTTCTGAGCCTATGAGGCCAGACAGAGGAGATTTCAGGATTGTGAGGGGTGTCCAAGCGTAAGGGGTCACAGAGGAGCCTTAGAGCCGGACTCCGGCTTAAGGAGAGATTCCCTGAGATGGCAACATAGCCCTGGATATGTAGCACTGGCAACAATATCACATAAATCCCATAACCAGCTCTCATCCTGAATTCAGAGGAAATTTTTGGACTTGCTCATAGCACTATTCCAAAATATCCTTGGTCTGATGGTTAGGACTTAGGTTTAGACTTTCTAGTCTAAAATGTAGTCATCATCAGTGTATCCTTGGTTCTTCTACATCATCATTGTTCTCCTGCACTGGATAGGTGTGCAGACATGAACTGGTTTGTAGGGAGGCTGATCAGATCATTCCCACCTCCTACTTCTGTAGGGTAAGTAGCCAGCGCTACCTCAGATGGCTTTGTCTGATAGGATCTCCGTTTTCCTGGCTACCTTATCTCCTTACTGTCTTTTTGGGTTGAGGTTTGCCTTTCCATTAGCTTGGCTTCTTCTGAAATGCTCTGTCCAGTTGTGGTCAGGGCTTTACTTAATTCCACAATGTCTTTCTTTTCCCTGCTCTATTCTGGCACAATTTTTGCGCTTTTCTCATCTGCAGCTCATCGAAGGCAGCCACCTATTTATCCTCAACTCTCCTTTCCTACCAATGAGTACATAGAAACTTTTACAGAGCTTTGCACTTCCTATTATTCCATGTAATATTTCTGGATTACCTGGCCCTCAAGGTTATTTGGTTCTTCTTGCACAATGCTCCTGTTTTCTTTTCTTTTTATAGTGCCTTCCACCTAAGTGTCGGTATGCTATGTGAGATCAGTCCCACTGCTTGTGCTCAGGACTAGTGAGTCTCCTCTAGGCTGATAGTTCCCCTCTCAGCACAAACATTGTCATTCTTCTTTTAGTTCTTTTGCATATTCTTTCTTTGTTCCCCATCTTCTGAAGTCTGACTGGGAGATTCCCATGTGGCACCACGCTAGAATCACCTTCTATGACCCGTCCTGACCATTTTTACACTGTCTCAAATTTCACCTTTGCTTTCCCCAGTCAGAGCAGCAATAACTCCATTTTGGAAAACTAGAGAAGAAACTTAATTAACATATTGTTCTAGTTTATCCTTCCTTTATTTGAAATGTATACAGTCTACAGCTACTTACGTCATTATTACCAACGCACAGTAGTTAATAATGGCATTTCCATAATAAAGAAGTATTTTACTCATCATGTCTGAAGACAAATTTCAAATCTAATAAAGTTGCAAAAACAGTTATAGCTGTGGTCTGCTTCTGCAGACATGGTATCCTAGATGATGTTAAATCAGTTGCTGCAAGCACAGTAGCTTCCTTGTTTTCAGGACTACAGGGAGGAGTGTGCATAAACCTAAGGATAGATTTGAGCTCTTGTACAGGTAGCTATAGGTACAGGGAAATGTTTCCTTGTGGCAGAGGACTTATTTGGAGAAGAATATGAGCACAAATATGTATTTAGTTTATAAATGAATTTTATTCGTCGTTTTGCTGTGAGTCGGATGAGGCAAACTTGGGTTTCTGTCTCGTCTGTTGTTTCTCTCTGAGTGATGGGAGTGACGGGAGAAATCTTCTCTGCATCCATGTTCTTAGGGACCTGTGCTGAAGTGTTTCTGCAGAGCCACGTCTGCTTGTCCTCAGAGAGTGCACCTGCCTGATATGGGCAGTCAAAGGGCTGGTGCACCTAAAAGCCACTCCCTAACCTAACTTCAGCCTCAGCGAGGCTGACGTTCCCTCCCTGATCACACCTTCTTATACTTTGCTAAGTGCAGTGCCAGCCAGCAGGAATGCCCAGTAAAGAGTTTGTTCTGTGTTTGTGCAGTGCCTAGCGCAGAGGGATCCCACCACGGCTCCGGCCCCTAGATGCTACGGTAATGCAAACGATGCTACAACCTCAGTTAGCTACATTCTTGCTTCCAGCTCCTTTCCGTTCCTCCTCTCTCTGCATCCGGCTCTGGCATGTCTTGCATGTGAATGACACCTGATTCTTCCTTGTCTCTTGGTCCAATCTTCCTACGAGAGCCTCAGTCCATGGCAGTGCCTGTGATGTCCATGCTGAGGAAGTTAAGTTACAGAGATTCATGGCTGAATTCCACCCTCCCTCCCTTAAGGAATCCCTTCAGGCACTTTGGCTTCCTGCCTCAGTTTCCTTTTTTATTTTAACAGCCTCTCTGGCATCTTGTAAAGATGGAAAATGTCTGTAAAGTGGTTGGAAAAATAAAAGAATGCCTTGCCTGGGTGGAGGTTTTTTCCCTTGTTTTTTTCCCAGTATGGTGTTAAATGATCTCGAGGAGGTGGTTTTTTTTCAGTAGCATTGGCTAGCACTTGAGCATGTGTTGTTATCTGGTGGTGATGTTACCTCAGTAATGGAAATCTGTTTGTTTTTTTCTCCTTCCTCCTAGCTAAAAATATCAGCGGTGCCGCTCTTGCATTTTCTGTACCCAACGCACCTGGTTGATTACCATCTTGGCCATCCCGTTCTCTTCATGCATGTTTCTGAGTGCATGAAGTTGTGAAGGTTCTTCATGTAACACATTTGTGATGCACCACGTTGCTGTATATTCCATCTGTACACTGTTAACATTTCAATGAAGGTGATGTTCCATGCAAATAGAGAATAACAAGGCGTAAAAGACAAAAAGAGATACTGGATGGACAGCAGTAGACACACAATACATTTGTCACTTGCTCCATTTATGCCAAGTTTTGACAGACGACTTTAAAAATCTATCATGTTTATTAAAAAAAAAAAGAAAAAAAAAAGAAAAGGTATATTTTACCTTCTTTTTTTAAGAACTGTTTTTTGACTCCTCCTTTTCTCCTGAGTCCCAGGATTTTGCTTTGGTTCTGGTAGGAACGGTTAGGATTTCCGCTGGCAGCTCCATTACTGTAAAAGAGATTTTTATTGTAGATGGACAAAATCACTGATAAATGTGGAAGTGTTAATATCTTGGCTTTGGACCAGCTGGAGCCCTCTTAGTTTATTAGTCTGGAAAAATCTCCTCATTTGCTTGCTTGGCCACTCCAGAATTAACTGTCGGTGTTCTGGTGAGCCAGCAGCTTCCGTTTTCCTTTTGAGTCCTTTTCGCTTTCTTATTTTGCTTAACTGAAAGTTTCTGTCGGTTGATTAAGCAAAATTAAAAGTTGTAAGGAACTAAGTGATAATCGAGAGGCAGTTTTCGAGGATTAAAATGGAAGGAAAGAGAAAGAATTTTATCACTTTTAGGATGTACTGTAAATTTTTTAAGGAGGCTTTAAACAATATAATATGTTGGTTAATGTATAGACCAGTTGTGTGGTTAATATACTCGAGAAATATTAGGCCTTAAAGCTAAGTATGAAGAGTTTACTTACATTACGCTGCTGCTGTTGCTTCTCTGGAAATGAATTACGGAGACACCGGCTTCCCGTGGGACCCTAACACTTGACCACAGGTTTGTGTCTCCCCCCCTTCCCCTCCGTCCGCTCTTGGTTTCTCAAGCTCCCCTGGCAGCGCTCGGTGCCGAGGTCGGCGATGCCCGCGGCGATCCTGCCGGGTTTGTCCCGGCTCCGGGCCGAGGGAGGAACGCTCTGCTGGCAGTGCAGAACGCAAAGCTTGCGAGAGGGACTGGCTCTCCTTCCCTCACGTTGCTGTAGAAATGCAGCCTCACAAGAATTTTGGCTTCTTCCCTTCCACTGTTCCGGGAAAGCCCGGGCTGGGCTGCTCCCGTTCTCGCCATGGTTCTGTTAGCAGCAGGCTCCTGCTCCCCGCAGCGCTGTACAGTGCATGGTATCTCAGTCAGTGTCCTTTTTAGCCGTCCAAAATTTACAACTCGGCAGCCAGAACTTTTTAAAATGGGAAAGCTTCCTAATTTGTATCATTTCACCTTTCTGTGTTGATTACTAATCAAAAGCAGTTCTTAAACATGTTGATGTTGTTACTAGTGGATGTATGGTAGATGGACTTAAGCTTCTCTGATAATTACTACATGATTTTAAACAATATATATTTAAAATAAGCATCTACAATAAATGTGTTGAGCCATATTAACCTGCCAATGGGATCTGTGAAAAAAGTAATGGCCTCATTTTTTTCTCATTAATTTCTTTTCTTTTTTTTTTCTTTTTTTCTTTTTTTTTTTTTTGTGAAGCGGCTATAAGTGGCATAACTGTATTTAAAATTAACAAATTAGGTGTAGGGTGTTTTTTTTATACTTCTAACATAGCATGTGGTGTTGACGTATTACTGTAGACCAAGTTTGTCTTCCACACCAAGACGTGAGGAAATTGTGATTTGTTCTCTCCACCACAACTGAATTATACACTTCTGTCATTTTGGAACACTGCAGTTTACCATGGGACACAGTGTACATATTTCTTGCCATAATGGTAAATGATTGATATATTTAAGGATTAATAAATTTGTGATTTCTGCTGACATTGTGCTTGTGTTTTAATTTCCCAATGAGTTGTGATCTTTGCGGTGGAAAACGTGTAGCATCTGTTTGAATTAAGACACCGGAGGCACAGATGCACTTTCCTAGGAGCTGAATTTTCAGTTTGGAAATAGGAGTGTTTGCTGCAGTGGTTTGTCTTTGGGTTGGTTCCGAAGGGCCTTTCCTGGGGGCCGTTTGCGCATTGCTCAGGCTCTGCTGTGTTGGTGGACGTTGCACATACCTTGTGCTCGTAGGGCCATATTTAGAAATGTTTTAGGTTGTTCCAGCATTTCTGTCGCTGCCTTGCTGTGTTTCACATATATGCTCAGCCTGTACCACGGGACTCTGTAAGAGCAGTTATTGTATGCTATATAATACCATAAAATATACGTAGTAGTATAGAAACGTGCATATAGAAATATAAAGTGTATTAAATCTATAAATAATTAGGATTTAAAATAACGTACCAGTTTAAAAGTGTACATATATGTGTCTGTAGTGATTTCAGGCTGTCTTAAACCATGCTGAGCCACAACTGAGGTCAGTCTTTTATACCAGCAGAAAAGAAGGACGAAGGAGAGGAAGCAACTCGCAGCTTTCCTGGTTCAGGGAACGCAGAGCTGGACCGGGGCCAGGGCAGCGTAGCTGGAGCAGCGGCGTTGGTGTGGCAGGGAGCCAGAGCCTGTCCTGGGTTGGTCACAATTCCAGTGCTTCTTCCTGGGTGGCATTTTGTAAACAAAAAAAAAAAAAGTAGTCAGGAGAGAGCTCAGGGGTTTGGAATTTTTCAGTAAGCCCCAGCAGGAGCAAAAGCAGTTTAGTCTGTTGGGAGGTCTTGTATTTTGTCATATCGCTTTTACCTACTTTGTTTGCTCATTTTTTCCAGTGAGTGCTGTTCCAGAAATCAGCTTGATTTCCATTTTAACCATGCTCCTGCATAAAGCTGTTTGACAGCAGCGGAATTGCTACTGATTTCAGGTACGCAGAGAAGAGAGATCAGTGGATAAAGCAAAATGATGAGCAAGGGGCTGGGAGAACACGTTTCTTCCATATCAGGCTGAAGATTTGGGAGAGGGGCAGGGTTTGGGGGCTGCTTTGGGGTTTTTTTTTAATGATTGTTGTTTCATAGCACGAGTATTTTAATCTGCTGCCTCCTCGTGGCTTTGTAATACTGTTTTCTGTTTAGGAGTGCACAAGAAGAGGCTGTTTGTTCTGAGCAGAAAGGAACCCAGTGCTTTCATTTATTCACTTTTTAATGTGAGTAAGGAACACAATCTTTCAGGGCCTGAAAATTACCATTTCCTGGGTCTTGAATATACCCTATGCATATACCTGAAGTAATCAGATTGGTTCTGTTTTCTGAAAATGGGCTCCCAGGACACATTGAAGAAAAGTGACATCTCCTAGGGCTGTGTATTAAATCCAGAGTTCATTGTGTCTACGATTAACTTTACTGTTTCTTCAGCGAGTTATTAATCCTTGGTAATTTATCATCTCCTTGGGCTGTTCTCTCAGAAAACAGAATTGCTTCATGCTTCTCAGGGCTTTTCTTTCTTTTTAAATTTGTGCAGTCATACTTTATACATAACTCATCTTAAGAAAACACCATTAGTCAAAAAATTAACTGTAGTCCTTGAGGAATTGATCCAAATTGCTTCAGGAGTTTCAGCTTCTTTCTTCCTAACAGATTATTGGTAAAAGACAGATGCGGGTGAACCGGAGTTCAGTGCTGCCAAGCGCAGCCGCTAAAGCTCTGGTCCCTGCAGGGAGAGCCCTGGGCTGACTCCCCTGTACAGGAGTGTAGGGAGGTTTGGATCCTCACAGAAGGGAGACAGTGATTCTGCAGCCTAGCCAGGCCTCACAGGAAAGGAAACCTACCCAGAGCAGACTAGAAGCCTTCCCTCCCTTCCTCTCCCTCTCTCGCACAGTTTCCCTGGCTGAGCAGGACAAGTTGCAGGATCTGCTCCCCAGGCACCGTGCATGTGGAAGGAGGAGGCAGGAATTCTCTGTGCTCACATGCTGCAGAACAGCGGTGCCACGCTGCCTGTTTCAGCATGTTCTTGTCCAGACTCAGCCTGGGCCAAAGTAAGTTTGGGGAAGAGGAGAACACTTAGAGTGTGAGGGGAGGAAAATCAATGCAAAAAAAAGACAAGCTGATAGAAAACAAGGTTTCCAAGGCTAAGAGACAGAAGGGCAGTATTTCTGTGTTACAGACATGTCACATTCTTTCTTCAAAGGTGTTGCCAGAACCCAGCTGCAGGGCTGGACCATCCTAGGAACTAACTGGGAATTCGGCCCATATATAACCTTTTTCATCACGGTGACCTCTAAGTAGTTAACAAAGTTAAATAGCTAAATGTGACAAGTGGTTGAGACAGAGTTGCTTCCTTAAAATAGCAAGGGCTGAGTGTGCATAGCCACCCCCTGAAGAGTTGTGTTAAATTGCAGCACAGCATTTATCAGGAATCTGACACACCTTACAACAGCCAAGGCCTCGGTCTTACTTGTGCTGTTGGCTTCAGTCAGCCCATAATGGAAAGGTGCTGTTTCCTGGCAGGGCAGGACTAACAGCCCTGTCTGTCACTGAGTCCCCTGCTCACTGTCAGGTAATTCCCAGCATCCAGCAAGCTGGTGCAGGAGGGAGGGGAGTATTAATTCATTAATACACAGCCCACTGCATTGAGAGAGAGCTCAGGGTAAACAGAATGGCCCTGGGGAAGGAAGAGACTGCTCAGCTCTCTCGCCACTCCTTTTCCCACCCTGCTGAGGCATCCAGGGCTGACTCTCAGAGAGGACAGCTGCCCCGGGGTGGTGACACTCGCAGGACCTTGAGTAACACCGAGGGACCCTGCTAGCAACAGCCAGCCTGAGAGTGGAGGTAAGAACCTGCCTTTGGGAGCCACACAGCTCATTTGATAAATAAAGTTATTGCTGGACATTGGTACTTAAACAGAAGTCAAACCCTTAGTAGGGATGGAGAAGAGAGTGCTCCCAAGCACACACCTCTGTCATGTTAGAGCAAGACATCAACTGAATTAAACATCACACAGAACGGTTGCCGTGTCCTGTGCACCAGGGAGAGGTAAGGACCAGAGCAAGAAGCAAGAGTTCAGTTGAACATACTTGGGTGAGTGCCTCAGACAAAACAGGCACCCGAACATCTACTCCATAAATAAAAATGGTGGTCTCGGGGGTTTTTTTCTGAACAAAACTTTCTAGAGAGTAAAGCACGAAAGCTGGGCCATGCCAAAATTTGCCTGCCTTGTTCATTGTAGTAAACAGAGTTATGTAAAACCTTCATGAATGAATGACATTTCTCAAGTGGATACCTCAACTCCAAGCAAGTCTTTACAAAGAAAAAAAACCCCAACAAACACAAGTAAGTATGTTTGAAAAGCCTTGTTTATATCCCACTGCATTATCAAAATTCTAAATCATCAAGCCACTGGATCACCCAACCGAGATAAAGAGACCGTCAGAAGTTGTAAAGGTACACATTTCTTTTTCCAGTGGTTCAAATCAATCTTGCACCAACACAGGAAGGTTTATGGAGTTTAGCCTTCATTTGCACTGTCGTATGGGTATTCTTCTGGCTTTGATCAAAAGTAAATATTTTTAAGTAATATAATTTAGTAAATGAGAAAGATGGTTTATTAAAGTAATTTGGAAATTGGTTGGAAAGGAGATTAGTGACAGGTAATATATGTTCTAGGTGAATAATTGACAGCTTTACATTCTTTTTGTGTAGCAGCTGCTGTGTGAAACCCCCACAGACAGCACTCCTTAAATCACCAAGTAGCAGAATGTCTGGGTTGGAAGGGACTTCTGGAGCTCATCTAGTCCAACCCCCTGCTAAAAGCACGTTCACCCAGAGCAGGTTGCACAGGATGATGTCCAGGCAGAGTTGAACATCTCCAGAGGAGACTCCACAGCCTCTCTGGGCAGCTCCTGCCCGTGCTCTGTCCTCCGCAGAGCCCCTTCCCAGCAGGTCAGCCCCTCACCTGCACGGGTGCCTGGGGTTATTCTGCCTGAGGTGCAGGACTTGCTTTTGTTGAACTTCCCTGAGTTCCCCTCCAGCCTCTTCAGGTCTGGCTGAATGGCAGCACAGCCTGCTGGCCTGTCTTGCCCTTTTGGAAGACTGGAGTGACATTGGCTTTCCTCCATTCCTCCTTTTCTCCATGACCGGTTTGGGTCACACCTAATCAAAGATAAATCTAATCCGACTGCAAAGTTATTCTAAACAGGATTTTGAATAGGGTAGAGCACCTTTACACACTGTAGGAGGGATTGGTAGCATGGCCAGCCATCTGTTTGCAGGCTTGGTTTCTGATCCTCTGCTTGGCCTTGGGCTGCCTGGAGGATATGGTGTGGATCTGTGCGCTTGTGACTGATGTGGCAATTCCCATTCCAGCCCATCATTACCTACCACTTGTGTTGGTAATGTTCACACCAGCTCTCTAAACCCTGAAGAACCTGCAGGTTCAAGGATTCTGTGACAATGAACAAAAGTACCCTTCTCTTAAGGACTTAAATATACTCCATGTCAGTATTTTGAAGAACCTGGGAATATGAACTACTTTTCGGCATCTGAGAGGGTGTTGGCACATCATTCTGGGATCTGGTTTTGGAGGCGCCGTTTCAGTCTCCTGCTGGGACAAAAGCACTGTGTATAAATAGTTAAATTGTCGGTGATGGAGCCAGACAAGCACAGCAGCAGCAGGCTCATTTCAGGGCCTGGATTTAGATCCACTGACAGGGATCCAGGAGATGTGAGTAGGAGGTTTTGCCCTTTTTCATTCAGGCCGGGAATCTGAGCGTGTGTACCTTGTGCAAGGTCAGTGCCATAACCACTGAGTGAGTATCTGAGACGGTTTTTGTCCATTTTTTCACTGAAAAATAAGTAGGGAAGGATCTAATTTTTGTTTGGATGCAGTTTTTTAGAAAGGGTCAAAATCTGCCTGACAACAGCAGGAAAGATCCCTTTCCCTGGGCATCTGTCAAGTGAAGGTGCCACAAGGGCTGAAAAATGCCACGAGGACTAATTAACACAAAGCTGAGAGCAAGTTACAAGTCTCTTTTCTTAAACAAATGGATGTGTTTGAGGATTTCAGTATGTGAACAGATAGAAAAACTGAGGCTTAAAAGGCCCCGGTGCTTTGCTGATCCCTTCTTTGCGGTGGGTTCCCAAGGTTAGGACCCTGAGGTGCACTGAGAGTATTTCTTCTCTCCTCTGTAGCTGAATGGGGATCTCGGTGTTTGAGTCTCACCACATTCACACCTTTCTATAAACAGCTTCCCAGTTAAGACCAGCTTTTCACACATGACAAGGCAGAGTTACTTTACATCCCACGAGTCTTACACTGCCTGCCAAAAGGATGTAAGGGGGGTATTTGGGAGAGTGGAAGAGCTGGGAGATGAGGACTACACTGTTTTCCTTAAGAGGTCCAAGCAGCTCACGCTACTCATATTTGAGGAGGAGTAGTGGCTGGCACAAAGATCCAAACATTTTGGTGGCAAGAGGAGAGAAAGCAGGTTGAGGCTTCTCTTCTGTTAGATCCTTTCACTGCTCCATCAAAACGCCCCTGTGCTGCTCCCTGCCCCTCCGTTCAGATGCTCGCCTCTTCCCTTGCCTACTGCTCCTGCCCTGCCTTCCTTCTCTTCCCAACCTTCTCATCCTCCACCCACACGAAAACCCTGAGGTTCTTACCACATGCCATTTATCCCGTTACAAACGGCATGTGCCACTCCTTGGAACGAATCGTTTACTTGTCTGTCTGAAAACTCTACTCCCCCATCTTCCTTATTTTTTTTCCACCGCTCTTTTGTGTCTCCCTTTTATGTGAGACTCGTTCCTGGGACACAGCCAGCAGTGC
The DNA here is from genome assembly GCA_013398855.1 of Mohoua ochrocephala. Classification (NCBI taxonomy): domain Eukaryota; kingdom Metazoa; phylum Chordata; class Aves; order Passeriformes; family Acanthizidae; genus Mohoua; species Mohoua ochrocephala. The sequence goes on from VZTA01002781.1 coordinate 684,980, forward strand.
CCTGGTGTTCGACTGGGAGCCTTTTAAAAGCATTAGCTAATTACTCCTCGTGGTGTCACTGCATCGCCTACCTGCTTTCAGCCTAAGACCCTGGCAGTGTGTAGTTTGCCCAAGGCCACAAAGTTATTGGATGACAGGGGTTTCTGGGTCCAAGGGTGAGTTTCCTTCCCTGAATGGCAGTGATTGCAGGCTGCCTATGAAGGATTTATGGCCAGAATTACAAGGAGAGCTCTGAGAGCCTCGTGCTCGCTCGCTGCCCGACGCTAGCCCCAGGTGAGCTCCCTCTGAAAAGCCAGGTTCACATCCATCCTGGCAGCTGGAACTCTGCTGCAGTTCCCAGGTTCACATCCATCCTGGCAGCTGGAACTCTGCTGCAGTTCCCAGGTTCACATCCATCCTAACAACTGGAACTCTGCAGCTGATAAAAGGCACATCACACTGTTCAAGGGCAATACTGGAACTGAGGGCAGCAGTCACACACTGCTGTCCTCACAGAGCAGGAATGTCCTGGGAGTTCTGAATGTCACACTAGTTAATTATATTAGCTGAGCCCAACTTCCTGCATCTGTCAGCAGTTCAAAGGTAAGACAGCTGTAAAATGTTAGCAGTATATTGTCTTTGTACATCCAGAAAAAAGGCAAAGGAAAAAAAAAGAAAAACACCACCAAAAATCCTTCCCAGGAAAAAACCCAACCCCA